>JAEVFJ010000030.1:0-307675 GCA_021029105.1 Cristinia sonorae | reverse complement strand
GAATAAGCGATTCCTCAGCTTACTAAGAGGATGACTGATGGCTGACTGAGCGATTTCTAATCGCTGACTGAGCAATCCCTGATTGCTGACTGAGCTATCCCAATTGCTGACTGAGCAATCCCTGATTGCTGACTGAGCCATCCCCAATTGCTGACTGAGCAATCCCTGATTGCTGACTGAGCCATTATTTTAATCGCTTACTCAGCCCCTGACTGAGTAGATTTGACTAATGCTGTGGCTATTTGTGATAGTCCATTAGTCATAGAAAAGTGTCTAAAAATAGTCCAAAAAATGTTCAAATGTCTGTGTGCAAGGATGTTCCGATCAATCAATGATCGGATATCTAGGCGCGCATTTCTGTGGGATCCAAATACATGGGCGCTCGATGTGCTGGCTTCTCCAAACATATTGTGGCATAATGGTGGTTCTTTTATGGGGCCGCCCTGCCTTTTGGAGCATCATAGCCCTTGTGGCTATTCTCTCCTTCATGCTTCTGTCATCAGTGGCATGTGTGGTGTTCTATTTATGGCACCAGCGCCGCCGCTCTTCCTGGTTTGATGATGCTGGCCCGTACGTATGCCCTTCTGTTGTATTTGGCCGCCTGTGAGTAGCTGACACCTGTTCTTTGCATCTAGGGTTCATGAACTATCAGATAATCCTGATAGAGAGGTGTTTGAGATGCGGGTCATCCCGCCAACTCCAGTTCTGACTTCTTGGGAGGGCGTTTGACTTGGAAGGTATGTCTCTGGTGATTCTGCAAAGATGTAGTGGCTGATAATGTGGGTGGGGTGTAGTAGGATGCTATTAGGCCACTGGTGCAGAAATCAGGAGGATTTTGCCCAGTCCATGTACCAAACTCGGTTGGTGCAGGACAACGCGCTCGTTCGGATTGGCCGAAGTGGAAGGATGCGATGGAGAAGGAGATGAGGTCATTGGAGGAAGCAGGGACATGGATCACGGTGAAGAAACCTCACGGCCGCAACATCGTGGCCTGCAGATGGGTTTTCGCGCTGAAGAGGAACTCGGACGGCCATATCGAGAAGTACAAGGCCCGCCTCGTCGCTAAAGGCTTCACTCAGATCCAAGGTATCGACTACTATGACACATATTCCCCCGTCGCCACATTCGCCTCATTCCGCTCCGTCCTCTCCCTATCCGCTCGCAACAACTGGGACATCGACACCTTCGACTTCAATAGCGCTTTCCTCAATGGAGTCTTGGACGAGGATGAAGACATCTATATGCAAGAACCCCCGGGCTACGAGGAGGGAGGAGGATCTGTGAAGAAGCTGGTGAAGTCTATCTACGGGTTGAAGCAAGCTGGTCGCAAGTGGTACGAATCCCTCAGCCGTTCTCTCACTAAGATCGGATTTTCTCCTACCAAGGCGGACCCGGGCGTATTCATTTGTCGAGAAGACCAACACACCACCATCCTCGTCATCCACGTCGACGACACCGTCATCACTGGCAGTTCCCTCGCACTCATGCACTCATATCGCCAACAAATCAACGCCGACTTCGCTCTCACATTCCTTGGACCCATCCATTGGTTTCTCGGCATCAAGGTCACTCGAGACCGCACCGCACGCACCATATCACTTTCCCAAACTGCCTACATCGACAAGATCGTCAAACGCTTTGGTCTCGCCGATGCTCGAGGATCTACCGTCCCCATGACTCCTGGGGTCTCGTATTCACGTGCCGACTGCCCTACAACGTCCACCGACATTGAAGACATGAAGAAGATCCCCTACCGTGAACTCATCGGATCCCTCATGTACGCTGCTGTTGCCACACGCCCCGACATTTCATGCGCCGTGTCTACCCTTTCCCAATTCCTCGACAACCCTTCATCACTCCACTGGGAAGCGGCCAAGAGGATTCTGCGCTATCTACTCTCTTCACGAGACCACTCTCTCACTTTTGGTTCAGTCACGCACGATCTCATCGGATACACCGACGCTGATGGCGCGTCCCAGGAACACCGCCGTGCTATATCTGGTTTTGTCTTCCTCATCGACGGTGGTGCTGTTTCATGGCGTTCGCGCAAGCAAGAACTCGTCACACTCTCAACAGCCGAGGCCGAGTATGTCGCAACCACTCACGCCGCCAAGGAAGGAATCTGGCTTCGTCGTCTCCTTTCCGAACTCACTTCGCCCATCACTATCCCGACTCCTCTCTACTGCGACAACCAGGCCGCCATCACACTTGCTACCACCGGCAACTACCATGCTCGCACCAAGCACATCGACATTCGCTATCACTTCATCCGCGACGTCACCACCAACGGCTCATTCAACCTCATTTATTGCCCCACCAACGACATGACGGCCGACATCCTCACGAAGCCGCTACCAAGCCCGAAGATATCCCACTTCGTCCACTTGCTCGGACTGCGCTCGGCTTGAGGGGGAGTGCTGGAAGAATGAGAATCACACGTTGAGTACGATCACTCACTTTTGTTATGTTCTTGTTTCGCTCGCTTCAACTTCATGTTCCGAGACTTTCATTGTTGACAGCAAGCCTCAGCGCGAGTCACGAGCATTGTCATCATGTATTGAACATGGTGACTGTGCCACTGACTTACATTTCTTTATCTCTTTGTGTTCTTTGTGTCTCTTGTGTTTGCTCAGACTCTATGGACATTCTAAGACATGTACTTATCTTGATTACTGGTATTGTACATCGAAACCTGTATATAACGACTACGCGTAGCTACCGAATAAACTCACCCGATTCGCGTTACCGTTACCGTGTGCCGCCCGAATCCCCGATCCCGACTCATCTTCTTCGTTCGTCGTCGCCACACTCCCGAGCCCTTCGTACTCCCATCCACTCTATCAATTCCTGCGCGTTCACTAAGTTCCCTGAGCAGCGGCCATATATTCGGCCTCGGTGCTAGACAGCGCTGTGGATGGCTGCTTCTTGGATGACCAGGAGACAGCTGCACCTGACATCAGGAAGGCATACCCAGTGATGGAGCGACGGTCATTCACATCAGAAGCCCAATCCGCATCGACGAAGCCGACAAGGGGGGTGACGACCTGGCCCTTTTGAGGTCTTCCGCGGAAAACAAGCTGGTGGTTGCTTGTTCCGCGAAGATACCGGTAGACCCGCATGAGAGCTTCCCAATGGGCCTTACCGGGGCGTGCCGCGTGTTGACTCAACACGCCCACTGCATACGCCAAGTCGGGACGAGTCCCAAGCATAGCGTACATGACCGAACCGAGAGCACTCTGGTAGGGAGTCGGGTCGATCTCCGCCTCCTCGAGCTTTGGAAGCTTTAAGTTGGCGGCCATGGGAGTACTGACCGGGCGGCAGTTTGCCATACCATGACGTTCGAGTATGCTCTCGACGTACTGGTACTGGCTAAGTCGTATGACTTGCGCAGAACGATCCCGTGTGATCTCCATGTTGAGCGCCCAGTGGGCCTCACCTAGATCCGTCATCTCGTAGAGCATCTTGATCTGCTCCTTGAGTTGATTGCGAGCGACGGGGTCGTTGCTGAAGACGAGCATGTCATCAACATAGATGGCGACAATGAGGAGCTTGCCGCCTTCGTGCTTGTAAAACACGCTGTGATCGGAGTGGGAGCGAGTAAATCCAAGGGACTCGAAGGAGCCACGGACCTTCTTATACCACTCACGACTGGCCTGCTTGAGGCCGTAGAGGGACTTATGCAGTTCCCAGACATGGCCGTCGACTTTGAAGCCGGGCGGCATGTCCATGAAGATTTCTTCCTCGAGGTCGCCATTCAGGAATGCTGACTTGAAGTCCATCTGGTGGATGTCGAGGTCGAATTTGGCGGCAAGTGCAAGAAGGGAGCGGATGGAGGCAAACTTGCTGACAGGTGCGAACGTGTCGTTGTAGTCCAGTCCCTCAATCTGAGTAAAGCCCTTGGCTACGAGACGAGCTTTGTATCGCTCAATCTCGCCGTCAGCATTACGTTTGATCTTGAAGACCCACTTACACCCGACAACCTTACGGTTCCGGGGTCGCTCCACCTCGGTGTAGAGCTCCGACTTGACGAAGCTGAGCAGCTCTTCAGCACACGCAGCCTTCCACTGTGCAGCGTCAGAACGCGACATTGCTTCCTCGTATGTGAGGGGCTCGCCGTCAGATGCGGTTGCACGCTTCGCCTCGAGGACCTCTGAGTCGCCCACTGGATCTGGTACAGACTGACCGATCTCCTGCCATCGTGGTTCCTCGTGAGCATCAGGCGGTGACGCAGGTCCCTGCGGCTTCCGGTTATATGACGAGATGTTGTATCGATCGTCGTCGTCGGCAACAGGCGCCTTTCGAGTACGGCCAGAGCGGCGAACGTCGGAGGGAGGAATAGGATGAGGATAGGGAGATGGTGCCTTGTATGTCCGTGGGGCTGGTGCCTTACGGCTACGAGAAGGGGGAGGAGTCGGAACGCGTGGTGGTGCTGGAGGAATGTCTGATTCGTTGTCGGATTCGTCGGCAGAGGACTCGTCGTCATCTTCGTCGGGAACATCCTCGACTGTGGGACGTGGGTACGTGCGTGTGGACTCTGTCTTCTCCGGCTGCTCTGTAGGGGCATCTGGAACCTTTGGTGGTTGTTCCGGCTCGTGTGAACCCTCTGGCTCTTGAACCTGCAGTTCGACGCGAGTTGAGTTCTCGCCTTCGACTTGCTCGTTGAAGTGAACGTCCCGAGACTCGAAGAAGCGGCCGGTGGGACGGTGAACCAGGACGTAGGCTGACCTCTGCTCCGCGTACCCCAAGAATGTGCATTCGAGGGTCTTCGGATCCAGCTTGCGACGTTTCTCGTCAGGAACGTGCATGAATGCCTTGCAGCCGAAAATGCGGATGTGCCCAAGATAGGGACGGTTGCCTGTGTACGCCTCATACGGTGTGATGCCTTCGGGAAGCGCACGAGTAGGTGTCCGGTTGAGGATGTAGCAGGCGTAGAGCACTGCATCACCCCAGTAGGAGTTCGGGAGGCCAGCGTCGGCCAGCATGCTTCGGGCCATCTCGTAGATCGTTCGGTTGAACCGTTCCTCAACGCCGTTCTGTTGTGGCGTGTAGGGGGCAGTCTTCTCGTGGTGTATCCCCTTGGACTTGAGGTACTCCCGGAAGCGAGTGCTGTCGTATTCTCCACCGCCGTCGGTTCGGAGTATGTTGAGCCTTTGGCCCGTCTCCACCTCCGCCCGCTCGATGACGGAACGGGTCTCGTCGGCTGTCTCCTCCTTCGTCTTCTGAAGCCGGACAAAACTGTAGTGAGTCTTGCCGTCTACGAAGTTGTTGCTGTACTTGTACCCTTGGCGAGTGGCGGTCTGCATGGGGCCGACGAGGTCGCTGTACAAGCGGTGGAGTACCCGAGGGTTCTCGACACCTGAGGAGGTTGGAATTGGGAGACGTGCCTGCTTTCCCTTGAGGCATGCCTCGCAGGTAGCTTCGGGGACCTTGTTGCCAGTGATCTCCATCCCTGTAACGAGTCCGTCGCGAGCCATCTTGAGTACTGAGTTAACGTTGACGTGACCGAGACGACGATGCCAAGTGTTGAGGCTCGCCTTGGAGGACTTGTCAATAGAACTCTTGTTGGCGACGAGGTCGGCGTTGAGGTTGGAGTCGGAGAGTGACGTGAGAGGGGTGATATCAGCGACGAGTGCTGACTGGCTGGTGTCCACCGTGACCTTGAGATAATAGAGGCCGTTACGGCGTTCGGCGTGGGCAGTGACGGAGCTGTCGGCGTTCGTGAGTTGGCAGTGGGTGCCGACGAAGCTGGCGGATCCACCGTTGCCGGTGAACTGGGACACCGAGAAGAGATTCCCGTTGAGTTCCGGTACGTGGTAGACGTCGTTGATGACTGCCCGCTTCGTGTTGTCGCCAGGGATCTTGAGCGTGATGCGACCCTTGCCTATGGCGAGGATGTGCCGTTCGTCGCCGAGACGAACCTTGACTGGGTTCGGTAGTGGTCGATAGTGGGAGAACCACTCCCGCTGCGAGCTCATGGTCGCGGATGCGCCGGAGTCCACGATCCACTGGTACTGCGTGTTCTGCTCCTTGGAAAGGGCCTTCGCCATGAAGAGGTGCAGGGAAATGTCCCGCGCCGGCTCATCGGTTGTAACAACCTTGGCAGCGAGCTCCTTGGGTTTCTCCGCTGTGGCCTTCGCCTTCGCCTCGTTGTCCGCCTTCAACTTCCGACACTCGTCCTTCGTGTGACCTCGCTTCCTGCAATTCTCGTACGTACACTTCACCATCTTCTTCTCCTTCTTCCCTTTCGCGTCCTTCGAGGCTGAGCCGTTCGCTTTTGCAGCATAGGCAACTGCCGTGGGTTCGCGTTGAGACTTCTCCTCGATGAGGAGTTGGGAGATGACCAGGTCCGTCGAGAGACGGTCTTGGTGTTGGAGTTCGAATATCGGCCCGGGGGAACTGAGTGGTAGGAACAATAAGTTCACCCTCAGGTACACGGGGAGATCCAATCTGTCAGCTACGCGTGAGCGTGGTCTCAGAGGTGGTAAGATCTCTGTATAATGAATCACCTGTCAGCTACGCGTGAGCGTGCTGACCACATAAGTTAGTACATAGCATGTGTACGTAGAGAAAAGATGAACTCACGTCTCAGAGGTGGTAAGATCTCTGAGACGTTTAGCTACAAGTATCTACGAGTTAAATACTGTCGCAGAAACATAGGAAAGAGCAAATACAAAGTAAACAGTCCGTGTATAAGAACGCTCGGCGCACACTACCATCAGTGGCCCGGAATAATCAGCCGCGGTGAGAAGGAAACGGATGGATTATCTACGAATAATATCAGCGGATCGTACCACTGATCTAGATTCTCCGACACTCCCCCTCAAGCCTTGAAGAGTCCTAAAGACGAAGCAAAGTGCTTGGCCTTCATTGAGTCGAGCGCCTTGGTGAGGATGTCGGCCGTCATGTCTTCGGTGGGACAGTAGGTAAGGACGACCTTCTTCTCCTCGATAGCGTAGCGTATGAAATGATATCGAATGTCGATGTGTTTTGTCCGGGCGTGGAATTTGTCGTCCTTGGCGAGGGCGATGGCTCCCATATTGTCGGACCGGACGTCGATAGGTGAGGACGGAAAACGGAAAACTTCCATAAGGAAATTCCGAAGCCAAATGGCCTCCTTCGTGGCGTTGGTAAGGGCGACGTATTCGGCTTCCGTCGTAGACAGGGAAACAATATCTTGTCTCTTTGAAGACCAAGATACCGCGCCTCCGATAATAAAGGCATATCCCGATATAGCATGGCGATCGGGGTTCGACATACCATCCGCGTCCGAATATCCAACCATGTTCGGGTTCTCGGTGTTCCCAAGGGTGAGCCACAAGTCGTGAGTGCCCTTGAGATATGCGTAAACGCGTTTGACGGCGTTCCAATGCTGTATACCGGGATTGGCAGAGAAACGGGATAGGAGGGAGACGGCGTAGGTGATGTCGGGACGAGTAGCAATGGAGGCGTACATGAGTGCGCCAAGCGCTTCCCGGTAAGGTTTGCCTCGCATGATCGCAAGGTCCTCAACCGTTGTGGCGCATTGCTCTTTGGATAGGATGGTGGACGGATTGAGCGGGGTGGATAGGATTCGGAGATCGTCGAAGCCGTATCGGGAAATGATCTGCTTGATGTAGGAGTTTTGGGAGAGACTGATGGTACGAGATTTCCGATCTCGCTTGATCTCGATCCCTAGCATCCAGTGGACTTCTCCGGAATCGACGACCTCAAGATGATCCTTGATTTTCGTCTTCATCGTTTGCATCCTGGCTAAGTCCGGAGCGATTAAGGTCATGTCGTCCACGTGAATGAAGATAATGGCGATGTGATCGTCGGGCAAGTGGCGGTAAAACACACCATGATCGTGCTCGGATCTGGTAAGCCCGACTTTCTTCATTATCTCCCGAAACTTCAACGCCCACCGACGTCCCGCCTGTTTGAGTCCGTATATAGCGACCGAAAGTCGCAAAATCTGATCCTCCGTGAGTCCCTCGAGTTTCACGCCCTTAGGAGGTCGCATGTAGATTATTTCGTCGGGATCCAGCTTCCCATAGAGATAAGCGGACTTGACGTCCATCTGATGAATCTCGTAGTTTCGCTGGGCGGCTAGTGCGAGAATGGTGCGAGAGGAGGACATCTTGGCAACGGGAGCAAATGTGTCGTCACTGTGGTAATCGACGCCCTCGATCTGAGTGAATCCTCGGGCAACCAACCGTGCTCGATGGCCTGCAATTTCTCCGCGCTCGTTTCTCTTAGTTCGAAAAACCCACTTGCAATCAATGATATTTGCGCCGGGAGGAGCCGTGGCATACGTCCAAGAACGTCGTTCCTGAAGACGTCTGATTTCATCGGACATGGCTTCCTTCCAATGATGGGCATCTGGACGCCTAAGCGCCTCAGTCAGTGACATTGGATCGTGTCCCGCTGCGTCTGATGCTGCGTCCCCAAGGTTCGCCTCAATGACCCTTGGTGGTTCTTCAAGTTCCTCGCCCGTTATGGCCTTGCCGTCCGCAATTGCTCTGACCTTGGCGGATGGGCGACGGACGCGTTTCCCAGCCACAATAAGGGGATCAATCGGCTCAAAGATCTCCTCATCGAGATTGATGGCGGATGGCACCTGAGTGTCTGGAACATCTTCATCGGCACGAGGCTCGGAGTTCGGCTCGTTGTCATCAAACTGAGCTGCAGGCAAGTCCAAATCTTCGTAGCGCTCCCCCTCAAGGGGCTGAATCTCCCGAGTCGAGTAGACAACATTCCGTTCGACTGTAATAGATTTCCGTGTAGGCCAATAGACCCGCACACCGTTGGAGGTGGGATCAGGACCAAGGTAACGAGCCTCCTCCGCACGTGGACTGAGCTTGTCTCCGTCATTTCGTTTGACGTAACAAATGGTGCCGAACGCCCGAAGCTCTGATAGGTCGGGCGGTTTCCCATACCTCATCTCGTACGGAGTTTTGAAGCCTATTGCCTTATGCGGAGTTCTGTTGAAGATCCAGACCGAGAGATTGTGGACCTCTCCCCAAAGCCATCGGGGAAGTCCGGACGCAATCAGCTGGGCTCGGTCCATGTTCCCGGTGGAAAGATGGGATCGTTCGACATCCCCATTATGCTCAGGGCTGTCGTGCGTGGTCAACTTCCGGATAGTTCCCTCCCGCTCAAGATAAGCGGTGAAATCATCCCCCAAGAATTCCCCTCCTCTGTCCGAGTGAAGCACCTTGACAGTGATGCCGTGCTGAGTCTTCAACTCGGACGAGTAAGTGACATATCTCCCGAACGCGTCACTTTTCAGACGCATGGTGGGAGCGTGGAGCCACAACGAGTGATCATCAAGCATAGTGCATGCATATCGGTGACCATGGACCGTCTGAACGGGGGCTGGACCCCAGACGTCAATATGGATGACATCTCCAAAAGCAGCAGCTCTGGGGCTGGAGCGGGCAGATGCAATCGGCTTCCGAACGGCCTTGGCGCGTAAGCAAACATCACATTCCACTTCGGGAGTAGTGAGGTCAACCTCAACGCCGGTGATGCGGCCAGATCTGACAAGCGATTTGATGTACCGGTATGACGCGTGACCAATGCGGGTATGGAATTCGTAGAGGGACAGTCCAGACTTTGTGACCAATGCCGTCTCGTCAGCATCATGAGTAACACGATAGAGTTTTCGGACCTTCGGGATGGAAGCAGCGACCTTTCCGTCTGGGGATCTGATGACGCATTTCCCGCCACCGTAAGTGACGTTGAATCCAGCGTCGTCAAGCATACCAATGGATACGAGAGTGTGATCCATGGCGGGGGCGTACATGACGTCGTACAGCCGTAGGGTATTCCATTTCGCGCCGTTCGGTACTCGAACGTTGAGCTCCCCGACGCCCGAAGCGGTAAAAAATTCCTTATTGGCCGCCTTGATTTTCTGGTCGGGAATTTTCCGGAAGTTTTTGAGCTGGTTTCGGAACGGGGTCATGTGGCTGCTGGCGCCTGAATCGTAGATTTCGGAAAATGTCCCATCTACGGCTGCAGCTGCATACTCCGGTTCGTCGCTTATGGCTACCCACGCGGCATCGTCGGAGACAATTTCGGCGATCTTGGCAGAGGTCTCAGCCTTCTCCTTGGCCTTCCCCTTGCCTTTCCCCTCCTTACCGCCCGTTTTCTCCTCAGTGGAATTCGCCTGCACCTGAGATTTGGGCTTCGGAGAGCTGGGACACACATTTACGGTATGTCCCTTGCCACCACAACGATAGCATTTGACTTCGCTATCGTCGCCTTCCTTCTTCTTTTCTTTCCCTTTTCCCTTCCATTTCTTCTTCCCGCCACTGCCGCCACGGTTGGATGTAGTCGCCAGGTTGGCCGACTCCGACTTGTCCTTTTTCGGCTTTTGGACTGTGGCACGGGACTGGGCCTCTCCACGGATGAGGGAGATGAGATCGAGGGGATCGAGATCCTTTTTGACGGTGCTGTTAAGGGTGTTGTGCACGCGGATCGAGGACTCGTAGGTAGAGACGATTTGTCGGTAGGAATTAGGAATGGATGATATGATGGCATTGCAGAACGTCTTGTCGGAGATCTTGATATCCGATTCGGCGAGCTCGTCCTTGAGTTTGAGCAGTTCGTCCAGGTGTCCCTGAACGGATTTTGCGCTACCGTCTGTGCACTTAATGGAGAATAGCCTTTCCTCGGCATGTGCCTCGGTGATGGCTGTCCGCTGCCCAAAGCGCTTCGCCAATGCTGCCATGACGTCCTTGGGAACTTTCAATCCCTTGTAGAGAATGAAAATTGAATCGGGCAACTTGCCCATAATCGCTGCGAGAAGCTGCTTGCTCTCGTTCGCCTTCTCAGCAGGCGCGTCCTTAACGAGGTAATCGTCGACGCCACATCCCATAGCGGTGAACGTTACACGCTCGACCCATATCCTATAGTTTCCGCCGTCGGACTGCAACTTGGGTACGTCCTGGAAAGCTTTGAAAATATCAATCTTGCTCATTTGATCTAGATCGGAATCGGGATCGGGAGGCGGATCGGTTGGGTCTGGATTCGGTCCTGGTGGATTTGAGGATCCGGAAGGAGTCGGGGGTGAATCCGGAAGTGGCTGATGTGGAGGTGATGGAGGTGAGTGGTCTGGGCTAGGGTCCTTCGATGGAACCGGAGGTTCCTGCTGTTCCTGAGAATCGGCCTGCGGTTCAGGTTCAGCTTCAGACTCGGATGAGTTGTCCGGTTCTGAATCGCTCGATGGGTGATCAGCCAATCGTTCGAGGATCTTGGATTCCTGGCTCTGGTCGCACTGTACTCCCCACGACGGTGGTTTGTCTTGGAGTGGAAGACGGTATCGGTTTGGACACAAGCGATGTCGGCACTGGTAATAATTGTGCCGCCGAGTACTGTAGTAGTAATCTCGGAGTTCGGACTTCTCGTATAGATGTATACGATCGTAGCACCTAAGCAATTTATTGTCAGTCTTCGAAGAGCGTGTTGTCCTTCCTGACATGCAAAGGTTCCGTGTACTGGTTTAGAGGGTCGGGGCGGGGCCCATAACCTGTTGGAGTTCGAATATCGGCCCGGGGGAACTGAGTGGTAGGAACAATAAGTTCACCCTCAGGTACACGGGGAGATCCAATCTGTCAGCTACGCGTGAGCGTGGTCTCAGAGGTGGTAAGATCTCTGTATAATGAATCACCTGTCAGCTACGCGTGAGCGTGCTGACCACATAAGTTAGTACATAGCATGTGTACGTAGAGAAAAGATGAACTCACGTCTCAGAGGTGGTAAGATCTCTGAGACGTTTAGCTACAAGTATCTACGAGTTAAATACTGTCGCAGAAACATAGGAAAGAGCAAATACAAAGTAAACAGTCCGTGTATAAGAACGCTCGGCGCACACTACCATCAGTGGCCCGGAATAATCAGCCGCGGTGAGAAGGAAACGGATGGATTATCTACGAATAATATCAGCGGATCGTACCACTGATCTAGATTCTCCGACACTTGGGTCGACATGAGAATGGTGCGGATCGTCGAATAGGAAGGGGGAAGGGAAATGACCATGGCAACGGCCACTAGAGAGTCGTCGAGGGATTGCCCGAGTGATGCGAGGATGTGAGCCTTGTGCCGCACAGCGTTGAGCTGCGGTTCCAGTGGGGATTCATCGGACAGTGTGTTGCGAAACAACTCGCCTATGAGGAAAGCAATGGTTTGCTTCCCTTTGCCCTCGTATCGTGCGTTCAGCTTGTCCCAAACTTCCTTGGCCGTGGTAGCGAGGAGTACGCCGTTCAGCGGCTCGTCGGAGAGCGTCAGTGTGAGCTGCGCCCGTGCGTCCTTGTCCTTCGCCAGCCATTCCTCCCGGAGGGAGGGGATTGTCGTTCCCGGATCCGGCTCCTGTCCAGTGACGATTTGTAGCAGTCCTCGCAGATCCAGCACCATGGTGATGCGGAACTTCCACGTCTGGAAGTTGGATCCTTCGTCGTCCAGGTTCGGCACGTCATAAAGCCGGTTTGACGCTAATGGTGTGCGGATGGGTGGATAGAGTGACATGGTGACCCTGACTGATGGAGAATGGGTGTGGGAATGGGAAGGGGTTGAATGCGAGTGGGCGTGTGAGTGCTTGCGCGAATGTGATTATGGCCTTCGGTTTAATACTGAAGGTCGGGGCCCATAACCTGTCGGAATATCACGATCGCGAGTGAGGGAGGGAGACTGTAACCAAATAAAAGAGTGTATATGCTCAGTACGCAGAATAAGTACTAAGCCTGTATGTAGCTAACCTGTAACCAAATAAAAGAGTGTATATGCTAAAGTATGATCAGCATGTGAAGAAACTCAAAGGTGACAGAAACATACCTCAGTACGCAGAATAAGTACTGAGGGAAAAGACGACGCGAAAACGAACGAAAGTGAAGAGCGCGTGGCGCTTACATAATAAGCGCTAAACGCGCAGGTATACTAGTCCGTGTGCGGTGACCTCAACACTACCATATTCCAACAAAGAGGACACCGTCGTTTCATGAGATTCTCGAGCCAGTCGCACTGAGAGCAGACAGTTGGAACGCTAGAGGAATACCCTGCATTTTCTTGTGCTTTATCATCGTTGAGTGTGTTCATGATGCAAAGGGGTTGAGCAACGAGACGATTCATGACAAGTCGATAACATTTGAGCAGACTTGCCGTGAACGGCAAGTCTGCACTTCGGCTGATCGGAGCGGCTGCTGCGGCACTCTATGAAATTTCAGACCCCGGGGGGACCTCACCAAGCGTCATGGCAATTTAGACCAGCCTAACCAGTCTGAACCTCTCTTACTGTGGCGCAGCTATGGTTGAAATATCAAAGGCGGTCGTCAACAATAACGGTTCAAAGCAGAGAACGTTGTAAGTTGAACCAGACATGTGCGAAATTAGACCTAGTCGTGATTGTCCCCCTCACAAACCTCCTTCACCTTGAACAGCCTCACCTTCTCCACCATCAAATACGGCGTATCATACCTAATCTCCTTGCCTTTCCTATTCTCAATATTCAATCCTCACGACGCCCACAAGCACCTCCTACCGCACCACTGGTTCACTAGAACTGACCGAGAAACGCTCAAGCTTCGTGGAGCACGTCCTGAATGAAATCGAGCACGTCCGTCGTTGTACCCGTATTGTTTGCAATGATGCACGCACCGAAGTGGTAGCAGGAGCGGAAGGGAGGGAGAAGTTAATGCGGGGATGGGTTCTGGTAAGTGGAGCCGTCTTTTTCGTTTCCTGGAGAAGGGTGTTTTGGTCGCGTTCTCCTTGCCGGGAGCCCGAGCTCGAGGCTCTGACGCCGGACTGTGCCCAGGAGAGTGACGAGCAGACCTGAAACCAGCCTGAAACGGCGCTCAGATGGGTCCGCATGTTCGTATTGAACGTTGAACTTGAACCTTCTGCGTCACCCACATTCTTCAAAGGCATGGACTCACCTACAAACCACCAGAAAACGGTGACGTTTAGTGAACCTGTACGGTTTTTTTGTACGCGGCTACAACTCTTCACTGAGCCACGCGTTCGACCAGATCCAACCCACGGCGTCGACGCTCCCCGTTGCCGACAAATCAACCTCTGGGAACGCAGCACCACCTCCTCCTGCAGAGGATGCCAGCAGCGAGAAACCCCCAGACGATGTCAGCAGCGAGAAACGCACGCGCAAACGCAAACGCAAACGCCACTCCAAGAAACGACAGCAGCTCTACTTTCCAGATCCCATCCCACCTCAGCTGATGAACCCTCCGTCCTCTCGGTACCATTTCGGGGCCTACGTCTCGAAAGCCCGCATCATCGAGATTTTTGAAAAGTACCGTGGCAAACGAAACCCCAAGCTGGAGGAGGGCGAGCCTGGGTGGGACGAGCTCGTGTTCTTCGAGGCGATACTCCATCAGGGCTGGGGCGCGCAATCTCTCCTGGGCCTGTGCGACGTCGAGCTGTGGCACAAGGCGCAATACAAGGACATCGCGTCAGCCTACGACACGGATGGATCGGTTTATGTCGGGGTGGTGAGGATCGAGGACGGGAAGGGGAAGCAGCTCGTGTGCAGCGACATGCCGGCTTTGACGGTGAACAAGGTGAAGATTTTGGAGGAGCTGTGTGGGACGAAGCCGTGTTGGTGGGGAGATATTTATTTCGAATAGGTGCGTTGTAACACTCGTATGTGATTTCTTTCTGTTGCTGACCGTTTGACGGCAGAGTATTGCTGTCTATCGCTGTCTCAATTTGATCATGTTCGTGGAGTTACCCACTTTCGCCTCATCCATGTCACTCACAATATCCAGCCTTCCGTTAGATATGAACGTCATGGCTAGACGTCACACCGAGATTCCACCCCCTCCCTACTTTAGACTCTGCCAGGTCCTTCTCCTCAGTGTAGATCGTCGTCAACGATGCCCCGAATTCTGCATTCTACAGATACCCGAGCCACTTATATAGGATATCCAACCTGGACAATATCAACCATGCTCAAGCCCTCAAGCCATCCCCAATCCTAACTTACTGTTTGCGCCCGTGCCTTCCTTTCCCTCACGCCCGCCATCAACACGACGCGCAAACAGAAACACAATCACTATTCCAAAAACTGTCAGCTCTATTTCCCGGACCCCATCCCTCTCTCTCGATACCACGGTGGTGGCTCGGAGTCTCGCTGGGGCTCTGGATGTCAGCAAATCAGTGAAGAGAACTCGTTCCAGGATTTCAGGAGAGAGAACGTACAGAAGGTGAGGGTGGGGGCCACCGATTTCTTTTCTTTCGTCGACGTGTCCATGTCTTTTTACCCTGCGTAAAGAAAGCTTGTACGGTGCGTTTTTGAAGGTTATCTCGCGCGTCCTGTGAGTAAATCGTAGATAAATATGTGATCATGTATAGCTCTAGTCCATGTACAAAACTCTGTTATTGATCATGACCACGACGTATAAATTAGTACAGCCCACGTGTCCATTTTATGACCTCTTCCCCGCGGACACATCTTAGACTGTCTTAGACTTTAGCACTCTCGAGTTGCACTTCAACGTTTCAACTCCGAGTATATCTGTGGCGTAACTGGCATCGACCTGTCACCGTCAAGTGGAAGTGAGTTTGTCTCAATGTCCTCATCATAAAATGGTTTACGAGTCACGTACTGTCGTTGCGACAGGAACGCTTGCTGAATCCTGAGACGGATGAGCAGGAGGTCTTCACTAGTCAGGAGAGTCACTGACTAAACTCGCTTAGATGGGGCCACATGTTCATATTATGACATATTGAACTTGAACCTCTCTTACCCCTTCCTCCCCGAATTCCTTCGAACACATGGACTCACCTACAGGGCACAAGAAAGCGGTGACGTTCGGTGAACCTGTACAGTCTTTCTTTGTTTGTAGCCACAACTCTTCGCTAATCCACGCGTTCGACCAGACCCTTGAACACACGTCGTCGACGCCCCCCGTTGCCGACGATTCAACCTCTCTGAACGCAGCACCACACCCTCCTCCAGAGGGTGTCAACAGCGAGAAACCCCCAGACGATGCCAACAGCGAGAAACGCACGCGCAAACGCAAACGCCATTCCAAGAAACGTCCGCAGCTCTACTTTCCCGAGCCCATCCCGCCTCAGCTGATGGACCCTCCGTCCTCTCGGTACCACTTCGGGGCCTACGTCTCGAAGGCCCGCATCATCGAGATTTTCGAAAAGTACCGTGGCAAGCGGAACCCCAAGCTGGAGGAGGGCGAGCCCGGGTGGGACGAGCTCGTGTTCTTCGAGGCGATACTCCACCAGGGCTGGGGCGCGCAATCTCTCCTGGGCCTGTGCGACGTCGAGTTGTGGCACAAGGCGCAATACAAGGATATTGCGTCAGCCTACGACACGGATGGATCGGTTTATGTCGGGGTGGTGAGGATTGAGGACGGGAAGGGGAAGCAGCTCGTGTGCAGCGACATGCCGGCTTTGACGGTGAACAAGGTGAAGATTTTAGAGGAGCTGTGTGGGACGAAACCGTGTTGGTGGGGAGATGTTTATTTCGAATAGGAATAGGTGATTGACCTTTAACTTGAAGTCTGCGACCAGTATGCTGTCGCAGTTCACGCAGGAAAGATGGACAGAATGGGTCGTGGTTGTACCTCTCATTCGTGGAGAGCTCGCACTCGGATATGCATTTGCTGTCGCCCTCTGCCTATATATTGTGTTTTGCCTACGTCACAAGTACAATAAACGGTGCGAGACACGGCAAGAACGTTCAGGAACAGACTCGAAAGATGAATGAATATTGCGCTTTGCGAAGTACATCGAATAGACAATCATCATCGTCCATTCGGCGAGAGCGAGCGTCGACCACTCGGCGAGTGGCCAGCCTGCGACGGTCAGCGTTGCTTATGGCCGTATCCATCCCCAGCGGGGACAACGTACGTACGGGATGAGTGGTTCTGGACATGTCTCCCGTAGAATCGGGTGTGTCCCTTGTCATTGAACAGTGCGACATGATGGTTGAAGGTCGAGTTTGACCATAGATGAGACTCTGATAAGTAAGTGGTCTAGTCTGCAGGCTACACCCTAGTGAACGGCAGAAATAGAAACACAAAAATCCACCTAGCGATGGTAATGATTATTGCCCCACCAACACGGTTTCGTCCCACACAGCTCCTCCAAAATCTTCACCTTGTTCACCGTCAAAGCTGGCGTGTCGCTGCACACGAGTTGCTTTCCCTTCCCGTCCTCAATCCTCACTGCCCCGACATAGACCGACCCATCCTTGTGACAAGCTGAAGAAATATCCTTGTAGTGCGCCTCGTGCCACAGCTCGACGTCGAACAGCCCCAAGAACGCCTGCCCGCCCCAGACGTCCTCGAGCACCTGCTGGAAGAACGAAAGCTCGTTCCACCCAGGCTCGCCCTCCTTCAGCTCAGGGTTCCGCTCGCCGCAGTACTCTGCGTAAAACTCGATGATGCGGGCCTTCGAGACGTAGGCCCCGAAGTGGTACCGAGAGGACGGAGGGTCCATCAGCTGAGGCGGGATGGGCTCGGGGAAGTAGAGCTGCGGACGTTTCTTGGAGTGGCGTTTGCGTTTGCGCGTGCGTTTCTCGCCGCTCAGGCTGGCATCTTCTGGAGGAGGGTCTGGTGCTGCGTTCAGAGACGTTGAAACGTCGGCAACGGGGGGCGTCGACGACGTGTGTTCAAGGGTCTGGTCGAACGCGTGGATTAGCAAAGAGTTGTGGCTACGAACAAAAACTTGAAAAGACTGTACAGGTTCACTGAGCGTCACTGTTTTCTGGTGGGATGCAGGTGAGTCCATGAGTTTGAAGGAATTCGGTGAGGCAGAGAGGTTCAAGTTCAATATGAACATGTGGCTCCATCTGAGCGCCGGTTCAAGTGAGGTCTGCTCGCCAATCTCGTCAAGCACTTGAAGCGGAGAGAGAGAGGGTGAGAGAGAGGGTATATGCTGGTCATGGTCCCTATCAAATAGAAACGCCGGATCCCTAGAGAAGTACTACAAGCGTTCCTGTCGCAACGACAGTACGCGACTCCGAGTCGTAAACCATTTTAGTATGAGGACATTGAGACAAACTTACTTCCACTTGGCAGTGACAGGTCGATGGTTGCGCCACAGATACTCTCCGAAGTACATTGCGAGAGTGCTAAAGATAGATGTGTCCCCGGGGAGGTGAAGAGGTTATGATGGATGTGTGGGTAAGACAGGCTGTACTACAATACTATGTGATCAATAACAGAGTTCTCTACATGTACTAGAGCTATACCGCGCAGCACTTCATGACCACATACATGACCACATATTCATCCACGATTGACCGTGACTTACAGGACACGGGAGAAAAAATTTTAAAACCGCGTTGTGGAAGCTTTCTTCACGCAGGGTGAAAAGACATGAACACGTCGAGGAAAGAAAAAAAATTAGTAACATTTGACCTCCCCACTTCACCGTTCGTATGCTCTCTTTCCTGAAATTTAAATCTTGGATCGGCAGAGAGCAATAGTAAATACATAAGTGCGAGCTCTCCACCAATGAGAGATACAACCAAGACATCAACTTGGACTGCGACAGCAGAATAGTTGCAGAGGTCAAGCACCTATCCAAAATAAACATCTCCCCACCAACACGGTTTCGTCCCACACAGCTCCTCCAAGATCTTTACCTTGTTCACCGTCAAAGCTGGCGTGTCGCTGCACACGAGCTGTTTCCCCTTCCCGTCCTCGATCCTCACTGCCCCGACATAGACCAACCCATTCCTGTGACAAGCTGAAGCGATATCCTTGTAGTGCGCCTTGTGCCACAGCTCTACGTCAAACAGCCCTAGGACCGCCTGCCCGCCCCAGCCGTCTTCGAGCACCTCCTGGAAGAACGAAAGCTCGTCCCACCCAGGCTCGCCCTCCTTCAGCTCAGGGTTCCGTTCACCGCAGTACTCTGCGTAAAACTCGATGATGCGGGCCTTCGAGACGTAGGCCCCGAAGTGGTACCGAGAGGACGGAGGGTCCATCAGCTGAGGCGGGATGGGCTCGGGGAAGTAGAGCTGCGGAGGTTTCTTGGAGTGGCGTTTGCGTTTGCGCGTGCGTTTCTCACTGTTGGCACCGTCTGGGGGCTTCTCGCTGCTGGCATCCTCTGGAGGAGGTGGTGCCGCATTCGGAGAGGTTGGCGCGTCGGCAAAGGGGGGTGTCGACGATGTGGGTTGGATCTGGTCGAACGCGTGGATCAGCGAAGAGTTGTGGCTACAAACAAAGAAAGACTGTACAGGTTCACCGAACGTCACCGCTTTCTTGTGCCCTGTAGGTGACTCCATGTGTTCGAAGGAATTCGGTGAGGCAGGGGCAAGAGAGGTTCAAGTTCAATATGAACATGTAGCCCCATCTAAGCGAGTTTAGTCAGTGACTCTCCTGACTAGCGAAGACCTCCTGCTCATCCATCTCATGATTCAGCAAGCGTTCCTGTCGCAACGACAGTACGCGACTCGTAAACCGTTTTATGATGAGGACATTGAGACAAACTCACTTCCACTTGGCAGTGACAGGTCGATGGTTGCGCCACAGATATACTCGGAGTTGAAGTGCAACTCGAGAGTGCTAAAGACAGTCTAAGATGTGTCCGCGGGGATACGTGGGTAAGACAGGCTGTACTAATTTATACGTCATGGTCGTGATCAATAACAGAGTTCTGTACATGTACTAGAGCTATACCGAGCACATATTTACTTATCTACGATTTACTCACAGGACGCGCGAGATAACCTTCAAAAACGCACTGTACAAGCTTTCTTTACGTAGGGTAAAAAGACATGGACACGTCGACGAAAGAAAAGAAATCGGTGGCCTGTGACCTCCCCACCCTCACCTTCTGTACGTTCTCTTTCCTGAAATCCTGGAACGAGTGCTCTTCACTAATTTGCTGCCATCCAGAATCCCAGCGAGACTCCGAGCCACCACCGTGGTATCGAGAGAGAGGGATGGGGTCCGGGAAATAGAGCTGACAGTTTTTGGAATAGTGTTTGTGTTTCTGTTTGCGCGTCGTGTCGATGGTGGGCGTGAGGGGAAAGAAGGCACGGGCGCAAACAGTAAGTTAGGATTGGGGATGGCTTGAGGGCTTGAGCATGGTTGATATTGTTCAGGTTGGATATCCTATATAAGTGGCTCGGGTATCAGTACAATGCAGAATTCGGGCATCGTTGACGACGATGATGTGGCGGCTACACTGAGGAGAAGGACCTGACAGAGTCTAAAGTAGGGAGGGGGTGGAATCTCGGTGTGACGTCTAGCCATGACGTTCATATCTAACGGAATGCTGGATATTGTGAGTAACATGGATGAGGCGAAAGTGGGTAACTCCACGAACATGATCAAATTGAGACAGCGATAGACAGCAATAGTCTGCCGTCAAACGGTCAGCAACAGACAGAAATCTCATACGAGTGTTACAACGCACCTATTCGAAATAAATATCTCCCCACCAACACGGTTTCGTCCCACACAGCTCCTCCAAAATCTTCACCTTGTTCACCGTCAAAGCTGGCGTGTCGCTGCACAAGAGCTGCTTCCCCTTCCCGTCCTCGATCCTCACCACCCCGACATAGACCGATTCATCCGTGTCGTAGGCTGATGCGATGTCCTTGTATTGCGCCTTGTGCCACAACTCGACGTCGCACAGGCCCAGGAGAGATTGCGCGCCCCAGCCCTGATGGAGTATCGCCTCGAAGAACACGAGCTCGTCCCACCCAGGTTCGCCCTCCTCCAGCTCGGGGTCCCGCTCGCCGCAGTACTCTGCGAAAACCTCAATGATGCGGGCTTTCGAGACGTAGGCCCCGAAGTGGTACCGAGAGGACGGAGGGTCCATCAGCTGAGGCGGGATGGGCTCTGGAAAGTAGAGCTGGGGACGTTTCTTGGAGTGGCGTTTGCGTTTACGCTTGCGCGTCGTGTCGGTGGGGGTTCCTGAGGACGAGGGGGACGGTGGCTTGGTGTCAGACGGCACCTGGGTGTTTGAGCATTCGGGCTGTTGGATTTCTTCAGGCTGAATCTGTGAGACGAAGATCAGCGAAAGGGCAATTTGGGAGAAAGACCGAACGTCCGCACATCCTTGTTCTCCGTAGGTGCATTCATGGTGGTTGAAGAACGCAGAACGCGTCGCGCGGTGGCTCGGCTGTAGATTGTAAATTCGTGACCATGTACGTCAAGGTACAGTAATACACCAACTTGAACGCACCTCGGTTGTGAATCTCATAACGCGACTCTATTCTCTTCATCTGTCCAATCAGTAACTCTGGCAGTGGAGCAATTACCGTCCGAGCACGTCTGGATAACAGAGAAAGAGTTCTGCTGCCATGTACCAAGTTCCGACGAAATGGACGTCACGGCCCACACTGATTGAACATTCGTCCACAACACCCTCGAACTCCCGCCAAAAAACCTGGTTCATCTCCTGCACCCCCTTGCTCTGTGACTCGCAAGTTAAACCCACTCACTGGCGACCCCTTCACTATACCCTCCTCAAGGAAGTCCCGATGGGAGTTACTCGTGGCGCAGAACGAGTGGGCGCTCGACCTGTGAGGAAGATGCTGTCTCGATATGGTAACGCGTATACCATATACGGAAGCCGAGCGTCGGCTGATGGGTCGAGTGTCTGTCGAGGAGCTGTCGAGCGACGACGAGAGGAGGACGAATCTCTCTTTCTTCTCAACCACCACCATCTTCCTCACAGCCCGTCTTTGTGGCCCGGAATTACCCAGCCTGCGACGCGCCCGGCGTAAACTCCCCGATTACTTACAGCATACCTCAAGGCAGACTTCGACAGTCACTTTCCTCACACTTTCCTTTCAACCACCATGCTGGCCACCTCCCTCTTGACCGCCGCCCTCCTCGTCGCCCCCGCGCTCGCTGGCTCAGCCGGAGATTGGAGAACTCGAACTATCTACCAAGTGCGTCCAATTCCTCTTTCGCAACCAACCATTTCTCACTTACCCCTATTCCCCCTATTCCAACCATTCAGCTCCTCACGGATCGATTCGCCACGCCAGATGGATCCAGCCCAACGTGCAACACCGGAGACAGAAAGTATTGCGGCGGTACATGGAAAGGCATCACCACCAAGCTCGACTACATCCAAGGCATGGGTTTCGACTCCATCTGGATCTCGCCCGTCGTCGCCAACGTTGAGGGCAAGACTGCATATGGCGAGGCGTTCCATGGGTGAGTCCCTCGTCGCTGCACACTTGGCTGTTGCGATCTGTCTCTGCTGTGTCTGCTGCAGACAGTATGACAACGTCATCGGCAAATCCCGATCTCTTCGGGATATTGCGCTTTGCGTCCAAATATCCTACAGAACATGTTCAGTTGTTTTGCTCTTCCGCACGCATGGTCATGGATGCACATGCGCAGAGCGATATACTCTTTACAATTGTCGAGGCGCAATGCAAACTGATCCAACCTTCTTCTGTCCAGATACTGGACCCAGAACATCGACGCGCTCAACCCTCACTTCGGCACTGCGGATGACCTCGTCAATCTCTCGCGGGAACTTCACAAGCGCAACATGTACCTGATGGTCGACGTCGTCGTCAACCATGTCGCCGCCCCGACCAACCCGCCAGACTTCTCCATCTACACGCCCTTCAACCAGGCCAGCCAGTTCCATCCGGAGGTCTTCATCCAAGGCGACGACTACACGAACAACCAGACGGCCGTTGAGCAGGGATGGCTCGGCGACACGAACCTGCCACTCGCGGATATCAACACCGAAGACCCGAACATTGTCAGCATCTACAACAACTGGATTTCCGCCTTGGTCAAGAACTACACCATCGACGGCATCCGCATTGATACCGTCAAGCACGTTCGTCAGGACTTCTGGCCCGACTTTGCCAAGGCTGCCGGTGTGTACACCGTCGGTGAGGTTTTGGACGACAAACCGAGTTACCTCGCGCCGTACACCAGTGAGTGCTTCCGTGCAGTCGAAGAGAACGCTGCTCACGTACCTCGATCGCAGAGGTCATCGACTCCGTCTTGGATTACTCGACGTACTTCAAGGTCTTCCCCGCGTTCAGCTCCACCTCTGGCAACATGTCTGCCATCGCCGACTTTGTGCAGCAAGCACAGGGCGAGTTCAGCAACGGCGAGTTCTTCGTTGGCTCCTTCATTGAGAACCACGACCAGCCGCGGCTCCAGTCTGCCACGAAGGATCAATCGGTGAGTGAAGTTTGCGTTGAGAGCGACAGTCGGCGCTGACAGTGATTGGTAGCTTGTCATGAACGCCATGGCGTGGCCTTTCGTCCAAGACGGTATCCCTATCCTCTACTACGGCCAGGAGCAAGGTTTCGCGGGTGGCAACGACCCCGACAATCGCGAGGCGTAAGTCATGACTTTCCGGTATTCGAACGTCACTCAATGCCCTACAGTCTCTGGTCGAGCGGCTACGCCACCGACAAGCCCCTCGTGCAGCACGTCAAGAAGCTCAACGCCGCCCGTCGCGCCGCAGCGTCAGCGTTGCCCGAGTTCTACGCCAACGCCGCCAAGTTCCTCGTCGCGACACCAAACACCCTCGCCGTGTCCAAGCCGCCCATGCTCGCGCTGCTGTCGAACAGCGGGTCGGGGTCGAGCCCGCAGTGGGACGTGCCGAACGCGGGTTTCAAGGCAAACGAGGAGCTGGTGGACGTGGTCGGGTGCGGGAAGGTGAAGGCAGATGGGAACGGCGGGGTCAGTGTGAAGGGCAACAATGGAATGCCGCAGGTGAGTGTCTCCTGGTTTGAGGGACGGTGCGCGTGGCTGAGCGTTGTCCTGTTTATAGATCTTGATGCCGTCTTCCGCGGCTGGGAGCGTTTGCTCGGGATCTGGCACCCAGGGGAGCTCCGCCTCTCGGTCGCCAGTGCACGTCTTTGGCGTTGTCCTCGCCACTGTGGTCTCCGTTGCCATGTCTTTCCTCTAAAAATTCAGCACCGCGCATGCGATGCCTCTCCGCACCAGCACGGATATCTCTTCAGTGACGATTACCATAGTTTCCCGGACTTATTTAGATGACGACTATTATCGCACAGTCTACGTTACCCTACACGTTCGTTTCATGCCGCGGACGCTTGCGCACTTTCGTCTTTTTGGAATGTATTTATTCTCTTCGGACTTTTTTTTCGTTTAAACTTCGATGTATGTATTCTTCCCTCCTACGGCGGAACATTTTTCTGTATGCAATTTCGACGAGACTACATTCATGTTGGGGGGTCTCATTGGGTATTCACCCTCGCTTAAGAGGACCTTGCGGTGGCAGGTTTAATGTTGTCGGTCCACGAACGTACTGAAGGAAAACCCGCCGCCGCGTACTGTACCTCCACCTGCTTGTTCAGCACAACCTTCTCCAGAAGCCCAGCCTCCCGCGATATGACGAGAAAGTTCCACCGACATGGTTTTGTCGGAACATGATAAACCAGCAGGACTACTCGCGTAGATAGTACCCGGGTATCACCGAGAGTTGGTGATCCCGACGGCGCTCATGTACATACAACATGAGCACTGAGCAGTGACGAGCACGTCGCCCTGGGGTGCGAGTGCAAGATTCATTGTTCCAACAGGTTTCTCCTCTGACCGATCTCGGGACGTGTCGTTTATAATAAGTGGTATTAGTAATATATGACTTGTGCCGCTGAGGACATACTGTATCTGGTGCTCGTGAGGCCCTGCCAGGTAGAGTGTATGTGTCTGTTCAAATCTCGCAGGAGTGGACATGGTTGAGAGGTAGTGATTGGATGTTTGTCAAACATGCTGACATCCGCGTCGATGACGTGAATAGCGTGATGTCCATTTCGTCGGAACTTCAACTTGGCGAATAACCTCGACAGCCAGCAGACCCTCTTTCTCTGTTACTATTCAGACGTGCTCGGACGGTGATGGCTTTCACCACTGCCATTTCCATACAGTTACTGATTGCAAAGATGAAGAAAATAGATTCACAGTCTGAGGTTCACGACTGAGGTTGGTGTATTACTGGACCTTGACGTACTACTACATGGTCACGAATTTACAATCTATAGCCTAGCCGAACCACATCCGCGCGACGCGTTCTGCGTTCTTCAACCACCATGGATGCAACGACGGAGAACAAGGATGTGCGGACGTTCGGTCTTTCTCTCAAATTGCCCTTTCGCTGATCTTCATCTCACAGATTCAGCCTGAAGAAACCCGACAGCCCGGATCCTCAAGCACCCAGGTGACGTCTGACCCCAAGTCATCGTCCCCCTCGTCCTTAGGAACCCCCACCGACATCACGCGCAAGCCCAAGCGCAAACGTCACTCCAAGAAACGTCCGCAGCTCTACTTCCCCGAGCCCATCCCGCCTCAGCTGATGGACCCTCTATCCTCTCGATACTACTTCGGGGCCTACGTCACGAGGGCCCGCATTATGGAGGTTTACGCAGAGTACTGCGGCGAGCGGGACCCTGATCTGCGCGAGGGCGAGCTCGGGTGGGACGAGCTTGCGTTCTTCCAGGAGGTGCTCGAGGATGGCTGGGGCTCGCAGGCGTTCTTGGGCCTGTTCGACATCGAGCTGTGGCACAAGACGCACTACAAGGATATTGCTTCAGCTTGGGACGGGGATGATGTGGTGTTTGTTGGGGTGGTGAGGATCGAGGACGGGAAGGGGAAGCAGCTCGTGCACAGCGACACGCCGGCTTTGACGGTGAACAAGGTAAAGATCTTGGAGGAGCTGTGTGGGACGAAGCCGTGTTGGTGGGGAGTTATTTTTTGTGGTTAGGTGCGTTGTAACACTCGTATGAGATTTCTGTCTGTTGCTGACCGTTTGACGGCAGAGTATTGCTGTTCATCGCTGTCTCAATTTGGTCATGTTCGTGGAGTTACCCACTTCCGCCTCATTCATGTCACTTACAATATCCAGCCTTCCATTAGATATGAACGCCATCGCTAGACGTCACACCGAGATTTCACCTGCCTCTCCCTACTTTGAACTCTGCCAGGTCCTTCTCCTCATTATCGTCGTCAACGATTTACGGAATTGTGCATCGTGCAGACTATCATCCGCGTACCTTCCCCAGCCTTGCGTCTTGAGTATGGAGAGACGTCTGGTCCTTCTTATTCCGCGCGCTTTATTTCCTCCAATAATCAGACACTCGAGCCACTTATACAGACCGAACAATAGCAACCATGCTCAAGCTCCCAAGCCATCCCCAATCACGCCCGCCATCGACAGGACGCGCAAACAGAAACACAATCACTGTTCCAAAAAAATCGTCAGCTTTCTCCCGATACCAGTTCGGCGCGAAACGTCCGAGTCGCAGAGTTTCAACGGTGGTGGCTCGAAGTCTCGCTGGGATTTTGGATGGCAGCAAATCAGTGAAGAGAACTCGTTCCAAAAAAATCAGGAAAGAGAGCATACTGAAGGTGAGGTGAGGGTGGGAAGGTCAGAGGCCACCGATTTTCCTTCCTTCGTCGACGTGTCCACGTCTTTTTCATCCTGCGTAAAGAAAGCTTGCACTGGCAGTGCGTTTTTGAAGGTTTTCTCGCGCGTCCTGTAAGTAAATCGTGGATGAATATGGGATCATGAGGTGCTGCGCGGTATAGCTCACGACGTATCAATTAGTTCTTACCCACGTATCCATTTCATGACCTCTTCCCTGCGGACACATCTTAGACTGTCTTTAGCACTCTCGAGTTGCACTTCAACTCCGAGTATATCTGTCGCGCAACCATCGGCCTGTCGCTGCCAAGTGGAAGTCAATGTCCTCATGGTTTACGAGTCGTGTACTGTTGTTGCGACGGGAACGCTTGAGAGTATCACACAGCGGGACTCGAGGAGGGGGAACTGATGACACTGAACCGTGTAAGCGGGTCACCAGTGCACAAGTGGGAGGGTGTTGCAGTGGTACGACATCATGTCAATTTCAGACTCCGACCTGAGACAACACAGTCAAACTGGACGACCTCAGCAACAATAAATTTCAAAATATACGAGATTAGGATATTTGCGAAACAATGACGATAGGCCAGCACGTCACACGAATAGAAAACTGTGACAAGACACCGGACAGAGCGCAAGGGAGGACATCCGAGTCCACCGACCTTCCCAGAAACGAAAACAAACCAAAAAACGTCACCAACCCCAACGCACCACAGCAGAACTACCTCTTCTTCCTTGCTACCTGCCTCGCCCTCCTCGCCACCGGCGCAGCCACAACAGGAGGAGGAACATACTGCCTCACCTCCAGTCCCGGCCCCTGTGGGATTAGCAAAGCCGCCATCCTCGCGTTCCTCTCCATCATCGCCGCCATCCTTGCGTTCCTCTCCGCCATCGCCGCCATCCTCGCGTTCCTCGCCGCTACCTCCGCTTCGTTATACCGCCTTATCGCTTCCTCATATCCCCCCGCGACCACAGGTGGTGGTTGCAGCAGCGGAACCGGCTGCGGTTGTGGTTGTGGTTGTGGTTGTGGTTGTGGTTGGTGGTGATGGTGATGATGGTGGTGGACTGGCACTGCGACAACGGGGTTGAAAAGCGGTTGAGGAGCTGGCGGGAGCGCGCGCATCTGTTGGGCGGCGCGATATTCTGCTAGAAGGTCTCGGCGGTGAGCTGCCTGTGGGACTTGCACTATTGGTGGTAGTGGGGCTGGTGGTGGGGCTGCGGCGGGCAGTGGCACAGGCTGCATACGGTGATGGTGGTGGTGAACGTGGACTTGAGGAAGGGGAGCGGCGACAGGCCTGCCTGGGATCGGGGCTGGAGCTGCTGGGGGAGCTTTGGGTAATTCCACTTGGATGTCCTTCTCGTCCACGCCAGGGTTGGCACGCTTGAAGTCCTCGATGGCTTTCTTCGCCGCAGCGGTCACCTGATACAGTGTCAAAAGATACCATAAACGCATAACGCGAGAGTACTCACCTCGTCCGCATGACGCTTCTCGACCTGATCCCACAGTGGACACTTGTTGTTATCGACGGGCTGATTGTACGGCGGCATCTGATTGAAGTGCTCGTATCCCGTGATGACCTTGCGACAAACGTAGCACGACAGTGTCCGACATTGCGGGCATACCATCTTGTTGCACTGCGAAACCAAAAAAAAATTCAGATGCCACTCTGCGGTTATACACCGACGATACTCACGCCTGATTCCTTGAGGAACCCTAGAAGGGAGCGACGATGAGATATAAAGCCAAACAATAGAATAAAGCCCAAGCTTACCTTTGCCGCATTGCGGACAATTGCGCAAAAGAGCAGCAGCTGCATCCTCGCTTCAGAACGTGGATGAACATAAAAATTGGGACGTAACTCACTCATAGCTTCCTCGATAACGTGACGAGCATCTAGCTTCTTATCCTCTTCGACCTCTGTAAAAGCGCATATCAGCGACTGTGAGCTATGAACGAAGTGACGCATATGAAGCGTACCCTTGCAACTTTTCGGCAGATGGTCCTATCCAATGTATCAGTCAACTGCACATACTACAAACCGCAGTGTCAAAACTCACAAGCTTCTTACACAATCTGCACGACACAGCGCCACACTCTGCGTTCTCACACCTAAACAGCTTCTCGAACTCGTTCTCAATCACCACCTTGTACTCGCAGAACGGACACTCCTCCAAGTTCTCCAACCCGGCAGCCTCGATCTCCTTCCGCTGTTTGACACGTTCATACAGCGCAAGAAGCTTCGGCGTGAGCAGCCGTCGGAGCTCGGATTCCGTGAACGGGAGTTTGCAGTCGGATTGGTCCATACAAAGAATATTGATGTCGTGTTCGCCCAGTTTCGTCTCTGCGTACGCCATCATGCACGTTTTGCAGAATAAATGCGCGTCGGGGCATTGGATCATGTCGTCCTGTGTGAGTTCTCAGCACATCGTAAAAAGTAATAAGTGGCGGTTGTTACTACGCACAAAGGGACTGTCAGTGAAACAGCACCCGCACTCGATGCCGGGGCCGTCCGCCTCGACGTTCTCCTCGCGCATTGCGTCTGCGGCTGCGTCGTTCGTCCCGCTTTGTCGTCGTCGGATATATGCCAGTTCCAATTCAAAGTCGACGTCTTCTCTTTGTACCCCCTTACCTTTACCGACAGCCTCTACACGGCGGCCGGCGAGTGGTTTATGGAGTAGTTGTCCGCTAGCAAGTTCGGCGTCGAGAGCGATGTACGTGGGGGCGTACAGAGAATTGTGGCGTTTGAACTCTCGTTTGATATGTTGAACAGGCACAGTGGGGAAGTCACGGCTCAGTTGAGACTGGACGACCGTGGTCAGTGAGAGTGAAAGGGAAGGGGGAGGAGTCACTCACGATTGAAAGCTCCTGATAGAACAAGCCCGCAGGCTGCACCCTCGCCGCATTCGCATAGTCGACCTCAACCTCTGCCACTCTGCGACGTGACACACTCGCTGACTCGACTTCTTCCTCATCCGCATCTCTCTTTCTCTTGCCCTTCGCATCGGCCTTGGGATAGTTTGGGTCCTCAAATAGGATGTGCAAAACGTGCGCCACGACGTTCTCCTTTTGCTCGTCGTGGTGAGTGGCTAGGAGGGCAAAGGCATGAGAAGGGTCGACGTCGGGAATGATTTCCAGTACTTGAGCGACAAAGCCGCTGAGAGGGTCGAGGTCTTCTTCTGGCGGGATCACGACGTCCTGAACGGACGCTTCCTCGAAAACTCGGCTCGGTGTCTGGGAGGGTGGCGGCGGTAGATGCGACGGCTCCTGTCTCAAAGGACTCCTCGAAGGTCCGGCGACAGGTTCGTCTGGGTCTGGAAGGAAGAGCGGCTGTGATTTCTGTGAGGCGTGAAACTCAGCTGCGTCCACCTCCCAGACACTACTCGACGACGCTGAGATGCCGAGATTGCCCTTGCCCTTACTGCGGCTGGGTTGTCCCTCGTCTTCAGAGTCTGTGATCTCTATGATGTCGCCCATCGGAATAGGTTTGTGTTTCCGCGCTTTAGAAGATGGCCCAACGCGAGGTAATGCTCGGATGGGTCTCTTGTCTCGGAGCGGGTCAACGAACTGGATATCACTCGACGACATGCCTGCGCGACGTGTGAATGGCCTTAGCAACGGGTGATGTGTTTGCCAAAGGCGTGGTTGTCCAACAAAACTATGGCCTTTGTTCGTCGTCTGGAACGAAAGTGGCGACAGAACCACGAACAGAGGGCGTGGACGGGATTGGTCGAAACAGGAAGTGGGCGGGATCTCTTAGCGCGACGCGTGACAGAAAACGCGTGAGGCATCCCATCACATGATCTAGCGTCACACTCGAGGTGTCACACACCGAACCGAAGTCCTTCAACTTGAACTTGAAGTTGCCATCGATGCTGGCTCGCGACAACGACGACTATTTTGCTCGTAGCAGCTCTTTCTGCCAAGATGGGCGTTGCGGACCATGTTCTGAACATCTCGGTATTCTTTCCCACTTTTCCGCCGCCATTTTCCCCGACTGAATCATGAGACTCCGCGACTAGGTGTCACCAAAACGTTTGCAATAACCAAGTGGGGCACCGGCAGATGATAGAAATCTCGGAATGTGCTGTCAACACGCTATACTCCGACTATCGGAGATCACAGCATTCGGAGGACACAGTGGAGCCGACTGCGAGGCCAAAGTAAGACTGCTTTGGAGTCGGATAAGTAGGGCATCAAGTTGCACGAAGTGACTCCCTGCCTCACAATGAGTTCCTCCCTTCAGGTGCTTTGGATTGTGGTTCTCCTTTGCGCCTCGATTTTGGCCTATGCTGCAGCGTCCGCTGTGGATGACTGCGCTTCATTCAAGCTCGTCAACGTCACCAACACCGTCGTCACTAGTCGCACCTTCTACAAGACCGGAGACAACGTCACTGTCGTCAACGCGGTTCAATCCGTCAGCAAAAATGACCTCCCGGCATTCTGTCGTATAGAATTGACGATCATCACAAACGCCACTGCAAATTCTTCTGCTCATACCGAAGTATGGCTCCCCGAGGCATGGAATACTCGACTCGTGACTCTTGGGACGGGTGGGTTCAGTGGCGGAGGTGAGCCAACATTGCTTACTACGATATTCTATGACTTAAGACGCTTTATTGGTAGCCGCGGTGTTGGACTTAGCTGTAACTGCAGTCAAGCAGGGATGTGAGTGCAGCAAAAACTCTCTTCTACTGTTCACCGAAACTAACGCCATATACGTTGCAGACGCGGGAATGTCCACCGACTCTGGACATCAAGCAGACCAAGCAGACGGTTCTTGGGCAGGGCCACATAATGACGTACGGAAGCTCTCATTGACAAGGTATCTGGGCAGTTCTCTAATCACAGTTGCTTTAGAACGCGATTGCGGACTATGCATGGCGCGCCGTACACCTCAGCGTTTTGTCCGCAAAGGAGGTAGTCAAGCAGTACTACGGGAGGGAACAGAAGAAGTCATACTTTTTAGGATGCTCCAATGGTCTGTTGACCATCCAGCATTTTAAAGATCATATCGTGTTGACGCTTCTTAGGGGGGAGACAAGGACTCAAAGAAGTTCAAGATTTTCCTGATGACTTTGACGGTGTGGTACGCCACATTCGTTCCTACTATTCCCACAAGGCCCTGATTTCGACTGTTCATTAGGTGGTCGGCTCCCCTGCCAACTCGTTCGACCGTGTTTTGGCTTCCATCGCGCATACTGCCGTTCTTATCTTGCCAGTGAACTCCTCGAGATCCATTTCCGAGGATACGTGGACCAATGTGATTCATCCAGAGGTGCTCAAACAATGTGACGTGCTTGATGGGGTACGCTATGCCAGTGGAACTTAAGCAGACTCCCCAACATTGAGCTTTATGTTAGGTTGCAGATGGCATTATCAGTGACCCTCGGGTTTGCAGGTATGCCAGTTATTCTCGATAACGGGGCATCATCCTGAAAGTGAACTTCACAGCTTCCGCCCGGAGACCCTCACTTGCCTCCCCCAACAGAACACCTCTACGTGTTTGACCCTTGATCAAGTTGATACTCTGCACAAGTTATATACCGACTATTACGAAACTAACCAGACATACGTCTTTGGTGGCTTTTATCCTGGCGGTGAAACAGGCATGCTGTCTTCCCCACCTGCGCTCCCTGTTGTGATCGATGCCTACCGATACATGATAGCCAAGTACGTTTGCGGTAAACCCCCTTACCACCCCTTCCTCATGATAACGCAGCGATACCACATGGGATCTCGACCGGTTTGACTTCTCCGCCATCCTTCAAGCGGAATTCGTCTTCTCTGCGCAAATGAATGTGTGTATCCACACGCTTCGTTCAGCTCTGATATCCAAATTAGCTCGCTGACATTTTGCTCAGGCGGACTCTCCGAACCTTACGAGCTTTGCGTCAGGGCCACATTCAGGAAAGATAATACACTACGTCGGGTGGGCGGAGAACTCTATTCCTGCTGGCGGTTCGCTGCATTACTACGAGACGGTTCATTCGTGGATGAGAGCCAATGTTGGCAGTATTGACATGGATAGCTTCTACCGATTATTTCCTGTCCCTGGCATGCAACATTGGTGAGTGGCCGTCATTAAGTTGTGCGAGCGCGAATCCTATCTCAACCATCATCGCATTTGAACAGCATGGTGAGAACTTAGAAGTTGACCTAAGAATCACCGTCACGGTTAGTTGGCTGATGCGCTTCTTTGATACAGGGTGGATTTGGTCCTGTGTCCTTTGGTGGCGGCTCTCAGGCAGGGGCGGGTTACCCCGCATTGAAGAACGATGCGGAGCACGACATTCTTGCCGCAATGGTTCGCTGGGTCGAGGATGGTGTCGCTCCTGAAGCAATCATAGGTACTGCTTACAAGAATAATACCGTTGCGGAAGGTGTTGCATTCACCCGGCCAATTTGCAAGGTACGTGCCCGATGTAGCGAGTGAAACGAAGCAGTCGAGCTCTAATGGCTTCACAGTATCCTGCTACAGCGATATACCATGGAGGAGACGTCAATAAAGCAGCAAGCTTTAGATGCGTCTAACGATATATGATGACTCATTGTATTTATCAAGAATGCCCTTCCTATGATGAAACACTACAGGATTTGTGCGAGTGAGGGAGTGAGCTCGCGAGGTGATCCCAGCCCGGCTACAGCGTACCCACGAGCAAGACGCGGATCGTAGACCGTGTCCGAGTCCTCATATGCCGGAGATACCTAAGTCTTCCGCGATAATGATGGCAGCCTTTTCTGCGATCCCGAGCGCAGTCGAGTAGGTGTTCTAGAGACCAGAAGTTAACAAATGGCTAGCACAAAAGGAGTCGAATGAATCCCTCCTTACCGCGCCGACGTTCGCAGGAGCGATGGAGAGATCTGAGGCCGAAAGGTCAGTAGTGAAGCAACCCTTGACATACCAAAGACGTACCAGCAACCTTGAGTCCATCAACACCGTATACATTTAATCGTGGGTCGACCACTCCACCTCGCTCACGAGGCATCATCGAGCATGTCCCGAGCTAAGCAAACTAAAGATATTAGGAGTGTTTTGGGTCCTTTCTTATCCACCTACCGCATGCGATGCAATGATGGCTAATATAAATAAGCAATCAGGATTCATTGCATCCCTGAAGACTGGGTAAAAGAAAAAGAAGTACGAACCAAATTTCTGAATGAATTCTTTAATGGCTTCGTCGTCCTCGTCTGTATACTGAAGGTCTGGGGCGTTTGCGTGAACGGGCGCAGCAACGCCAGTCATGGTCGCAGAACTGTGCGATGGGAACGAGGGGGTATGATCGGGGTGCTCTCCACGGAAGCAAGCCATCCGGCGCGCAAACTCCCGACATCTCTTATAAGCAAAGACATGGAACTCCATGTCTGCCTCGCTGAAACATGTCGTATGAGGCACGAAAGGTTAGATCACGGCGTTGTACTGAATTCACCTTTCAAGGTTACCAGGATCAAAATCTGGGGGTGCAGAGGGGTCGTGGGAGGATGTAATGTGCGTGCTCCCAAGCAGCTCGGGATGATTCATGAAATATCCAACACCAAAGTACTTGGCGTTAGGAGCTCGAGGGAGCGCGCCGAAACACCTGGATCAAACAGACGTTTTGAGGCTCATGCCGAAGCGCATGCACACAATCTTGAGAACTCACATAGCCGCACACCCAAACCACATAACGGACCTATCGGGGAAATCTGCAAAGTAGGACTTCCACTTCGCCTCAAAAGCAGGACCGATAGCTTTCACCTCAGCATCGGTAGGACGGTATTTGATACCAGCATCCAAGCCACTATAAAGCGATTAACCAGAGGAGAGGGCATGCAAACTGCTTGCTTACTTGGTAGAAAGCATGCCACTACCATCTTTCTCCCACTGCGCACTCCATTCTGTACAACGGTCAGCTGATGATGCTCTGGTGCCGTGGATCGCAGGTTATTACACTTACTCTTCGTCTCATCAATGTCTCCCTGCACGATGGCGTCCAAAGTAAGGGATTCATCGCTCGCGAGGAAGTTTACAATAAGACATAGGTGATCTACATCATCTTAGACCAGCCGCACGCATACATAAATGCAGAATCTCACCTTGATAGCGTTCGCCAACCCCTGGCAAGTCCACGACTTGCGTGATACCAAACTTCTCTAGGATTTTAGCAGACCCAATCCCGGATCTTTCAAGAATAGCTGGGGACCCCCAAGACCCTCCAGAAACGACAACCTGCTTCTTCGCATAGACTTCAATATCCCCCGGTGGAGCATCAGGATGAACTTGTGGGTTGGGGGTGTACTCCACGCCGACGGCACGTCCGTTTCTGAGATTGCAGTGAAATAAATTACGCCTTGTTTCTCACATGCCTGTGCTTACCTTATGATAACGCGCCTGACGAGATGTCCGGCAAGAATGTGCAAGTTCTTATTTTCCGACTGGGAGTAGATGAACCCGTGGGCGACATCCGACCTGCGACCGTTTGTCCCGTTGATGAATCTTATAGATCCTTGCATATCAATGGGTTGCGAGCACACGAGTTGTACTTACTTCGGCCAATGCTGGGAGAAATTCCAATTAGCTCGAGGGAATCTACATGAAACCGTTTGTCAACAGCGTACCGTGTAGAGATTGACGTTATAGAAGTCATTCCCGTCCTCAGTATAGCCGCGCTCCGTGTCATAGGCAGCCGCAACGTCAAGAAAATCACGCCCTATAGTGCCAGAGATTCCACCATTTGAGACATGAATAGGACCAGATGACCCATGCGTTTCGGCCTTCGGGTTAATCTCGTACGTCTCGCACTGGGGAGATGTCAGAACCGAGGTCATAAGCGCTACCTAATTTACGCACCTTGTTGAGTAATGGAATGAGGTCTTTGGAGCCCCACCCTGGATTGCTGTACTTGACTTCCCAATTGTCATACTCGGAGGCAGCGGGGCGGTTGTACATGGAAACTTGCATACGATGCTGATAAGCCAACGGTCTTTCCAAAAGACGAAGTGAAGGGAATTCTAACTCACAGTTCACACTGGAACCGCCCCCTACACACTGCCCAGCAGTCGTGGCGACCACACGTCCTGGAGGCACTTTCTCGGGATTGGCCATGATGAACTTCATGGTATTTCTGCTGGGGTTTAAGTGGTCAAAGAAGCGAGCAGGTTGGTAATGTGCGGGGTCGTTCAGCGTATGTGGTCCCGCCTCGACGACGAGAATCTTCAAGGAGGAATCAGCGGCAGCAAGGCGTCCAGCTATCAAACACGCCGCTGTCCCACCTAAAGCAAACGATCAGCTAGTGCTACAGGTCCGAGTAAGTGGACGCACCTCCGGCAAAGATAATGTCGAATTCCGCCATGATACTGATAGAGTCAGCGTGCAAGGTGAGCTCTGGCCGGTGCAGAGTGTGAACGGCAACATTTATACCATTCGATCACGTGCATGAGAAGCCGTGGCCTCTCGAATTCCTCTGCCTCCAACACTGCCCACTTCTCCGATTACCTATCGGGGTAGAATGATATCTCTGGGAATGATGAGTCTCAGAATTCCCGCCCGTCTGACAAAGCCGCGCGACCATCTGAAGAAAACGGGAATGCCAAAGTGATAGGTTCAGTAATAATGTCGCAAAAGGAGAATCCAAGCTAATCAATATGCCGAATAAAAACCAAACATCAGAGACACACACGCCACAGCTCAGGACTTAACTCCAGCAGTCTTCTATCAGCCTCCCTTCCCTCTCCATTGCAGCGACGTATTCAACCGCCTCTTCCTCAGTCTTCCCACCATGTTTGACGATGGCTTCACGTACAGCGGCTCGTACGCCAGCGGGCATCTTGTTTGAGGATCTGATAACATGCACACATGAGCAGGGATTCCGTTCAGATAACGCTAGGAGCAGAATGACGAACCCGGAAATATACAGCCACCCTCCTTTCTTCCCAACGATGTCCCAAACCCTCTCCGCGTCCTCCAAAAGTAGATCCTGCACATAGGTCCTCTTCACTCCCTCTGGACCATCGCGAGACCGAGCCACCCGATACGTGAGACTACCTTTCTCGACCAAGCTCTCAAACTCGGCTTGGTAGAATTGATCTTTGAGAGCGGAGCGGCACCCTTGGTAAAGAATGTTCTCTGAAGTAGTAATGTGTGAGTTGAAACGGCTAAGTTGAAATCGTGGCAGAATAGCGGGCATGACATACCGTTTGCACCAAGGAGAGCTCTCTCTTCAATGACCGCACGAACGGGGGCTATGCCCGTGCCAGGTCCGACACAAATGATAGGTGTTTCAAGGTCTGCGGGGAGGTTGATGAGTCCACCTTTCTTGATACCTATCGGGATTTTGTTGCCTACGACTTGGATCAGACTACCCTATACCTTAATGTAGGTGAGAAATCTCGTACCGATCTGAAGGGACGAGAGGTATGTGGTGGCCACGCCCCTTCGGGGTATTTTTAGTCGTGTTCGATACTGAACGATAGCTATACACAGCTGGACTTTCCGAGGAAAGCGCTGCATAAATGTGAGATGGAAGGTCGCAAGAGAAAGGAATGAGTGACTTACGTGCACGGAGCTTGCAATGGAGAACTCGCGTGGCCTCAGCGGGGGGAACAAGTCAAAGACGTATTCCCTTGGTATCCTTGCACTGCGGAACTCCTCCAACACTTCTCTGATAGACCGATGTACTAGCTGTGTGTACTCGTATAATTCATCCTGGGGAACTGGCATAAGAAAAGTGTCTCAACTCGGGGGTAAGGGAGACATACGGCACCCTCTGGGGAAAGAAATTCGTCTATCTTCTCTTTCTCCAGCTCATCTGACACAAAATACCGCAGCATTGAAAAGAACGAGCGACGTGGGACGGCGTTTATATCAAGGTAACGGGAAAACAGGGTTCGCAAGGTGATCGTGCGTGGCATGTGGTCGGGTAATGATTGGTCTACAGCGAAATATTCAATAAAATATCATTCGGCAGAAAAATGAGAGAAAGGAGATGGTAGACTGACCTGTCAGGGTATGTTCTATAGTGAACTCTTCGTCTGCGATATTGGCGTACCCCGCACAAATGAGGAATGCGTCAACTTGCTCTGGTGGGATTTGTGGATGTATGACCGCTACATCACCCGGGGAGTAGCTAAGTTTAGATGAGCGCAAGCATATCACACATGGACAAAATGAGCAACATACTCTAAGTCCTTCTCCACGTCGAACTCTACGTGCCTGACATCCTGATACCAATCTGCAGCAGTGATCCTGTCACTCCTAGTCAAGGTCGCAAGATGATACTGCTCATCCTTTAGAAGGACATCAGCAGGCTCATGCGGCGAAGACTCCTTCGACTTGACGATAGCCACACGAGCCGGTGGTAACGTGTCCGTTTCCCCGGGTTGTTCCAGTCCAGGAGGGATGGGAAACAGGTGAGACAGCGCCTCTAGGAGCTTAGCCTTCCAAGGCTCTAATCCACCATCAACACTACGAAGCAAAATGTCAGACAGCACGTATACCAGTTCCCATGGAACGTGTACGCACCCAAGATGATGTTGCTCGTCCCCCTCGCCCCGTTCACAGATCTCCGTCGCTCCAAGACTGACCAAGCGTCGCGCTAAAAGCTTCGCTGGCCAGCAGAACTTCTCGTATGCCGAATCGCCCAGGCCAAAGACGGCAAAGTCGAGGTCCTCAAAGAGGTCATCTGGAAGGTCGGACCGGAGGAGCATGGTCCATAGTGAGGTCATCGAACGCGGTTCTTTGCCAGAACCTGCGGTAGCGATGATAAAGATTATGAGAGTTTCGGAGATTATGTCCTCCTATGAACGAATGTCAGCCGAACCTCAAACTGGCGAATTTGAGGGCGTACTGGTGAATACGCATCGACACTGAACACTTTGGGTATCAGGTGTAGCTGACGACACTGTCGGGCTAGCCGCTCGGCAACATCTTGAGCATTCCCTGTCTCCGTGGCGTAGAGGATGGTGAGGTTTCTTGGATGTTCGTCGTCCAGCACATCGGGGGACATGGCAAAGACCAACGAGGGTCCCGCTGTCGCTCCCCAAAGCATTATCTGATAACTGACATGGGAGATTTCTCATGATCTAATCTTATCGTCGCAAGTTTTCGATTGGACCGTTATGCTGTCAGAGGTATAATGATAGTAAATCGCCGTACATGGCTTGAAAGCTGAATTCATGAAGGCTCGCATCAGTAGTGCAGCAAAAGCTCCAAGTCGTACTTAGAGGTTCCTGTTGTCATCCTCAGTACCTCAGTCAAGATCTCGGCCTCATCATGTCCGATCGGCAAACACTTCTAAACCCGACATTCCCGACATTCTCTCCCTTTCCCCGGTGCTGATAATATGGCCGCCAAACGCGTTGAACAGCATCGAACATGACCAAATTCTAAACCGTTTGACTACGGGTCCGAGTTAGTTTCAAAGCGAGAATGGCCTATCGAAGCCTATCAAGACATTCCAAAGGCTAACATCAGCCGGGGCTCCGTGAAGACGAGCATCGTGACCATGTCGTTGTGCCTGTGGGAGTGACCTGGGAGCTCCTACAGCCAATTATACGCCGACCTGTGGTTATTTCTGTTCGTAAGTTCACAGCTATCGATGTTGTTTTGCAGAGTCAATTGCATCATAGCTTGACGGTGCTGACGAAGCCATTTCACAAGGGTATCCCCTATATAATCACTGCGATGGTCCCAGCTATCGACTTTGACCGCTCACACCGAACACTGTGTTCCTCTAAGCAGCTCGTAACATTCGTCTAGCTCAACATGGCCGAAGCACCGAAGAAAAACATGCCTTATGGTAAATCCCTGACAACCGTTGTTGGCCACTACGATGGGACTAACATCGTCCCATTTCATAGTTCGTTTGGGCAATTCCGGATTGAAAGTGTCGAAGATCATCCTGGGTACTATGCAGTACGGATCTCAAGGCTGGCAGGAGTGGGTTCTCAGCGAGGAGGAAGCATTGGAACACATCAAATACGCGTGAGTGTCGCCGATATCGTCTCTTATTGACCTTTATTCAAGGATCTCCAACCACTCAGTTGGGAAGCTGGAATTCAAACGTTTGATACCGCGAATGTACGTCCCAGTTCTTCAGTCTAGACACAACCCCACTCACGTAAACCACAGGTCTACTCCAATGGCCTTTCGGAGATTATTCTCGGAAACGTGATCAAGAAACTCAAACTTCCCCGTGAAGAGATCGTCATCCTGACCAAGGTACCACTGAACAACTTGGGAATACATTCATCGTTGCTCACAATGCCTCAGCTCTTTGCCCCTGTGGCCCCTAGCCACGACATTAACATAGCCCGAACTGGAGGCAAACCTGAAGACTATGGAATTATTAACCAAAAAGGTCTTAATCGCAAGGCATGTTGTTTCTAAGTAACTCGTCTCATTTTCACTAATGAGGCACACTGATTGGACTTAGCACATCTTCGACTCAGTCAAAAAGTCGCTCGAACGCTTGCAAGTGGAGTACATCGATGTTCTTCAATGTAAGTTACCTTTCGTGATCTTTTGGGAAACGCAATGCTCAACATGCCGCTTTAAGGTCACAGATTCGACAATGACACCCCCATCGAAGAAACGGTGCGCCCTCATACGGTTTTTTTGACGGTCTGATGTCGATGTCACTGATCTGTCTCCTACTAAAGATGCAAGCTCTTCATGATGTCGTCAAAGCAGGCTATGTTCGCTACATCGGAATGAGCTCCTGCTGGGCATGGCAATGTATGTCAAATTCCACCGCACAGTCACACATTCTTGCTAAAACTGTATAAATCTCTCTCAAGTCCATGCCATGCAAAGTGCGCCACTATTTAAATGTATGGCTGTACGGCGGACTTAGTATTTCTCCACAGACTACGCCATTAACAACAAGCTCACTCCGTTCATTTCAATGCAAAACCACCACAGCTTGATTTACCGCGAGGAGGAACGTGAGATGTTCCCCACCCTCAAGGTGCGGCTTCTTTGTGTCGTTCATCGGAAAATTTCCACTGATAATTGGAGCAGCTCTTTGGCGTTGCATCTATTCCTTGGTCCCCCTTGGGTCGTGGTCTCCTCTCTCGTCCCCTGGATCAAGAATCGCTTCGCGGTCAAACAGACGCGTTCGTAATAGTATCCCTCTTTACCCAAGTCATGAATGCTGACTAGCACATACAGCTTGCATAAAGGGTATAAGGGCGCTGGTAACGCAGAGATTATCAAACGGTTTGTCATCCCTATCTTCAAAGCACTCACTTTCATCACTCATCCGCCTTTCAACTTTAGCGTCGAGGAAATCGCAAAGAAGAAAGGTGTCAGCATGTCTCAAATCGCCATCGCCTGGTCTCTTGCCTTCCCCGGAGTCACCGCTCCTATTGTTGGCACCACCAAGTTGGAAAACTTGAAGGAGATCATCGGTTCGTGTTTTTCAATCTCAACTTGCTCTCGTGGATGGTGACTCATCAGACACCTGTCGATTGTAGATGCCGTTCATATCAAGCTGACGGAGGAGGAGATCAAGTACCTCGAGGAGCCGTACGTTCCCCAGAACATCATCGGTCACACTTGATGCGCGAGGGTCATGTACCGAGCGAAATCTTGTCATTGCAGTCTCAAATTATGGTGTACCTGTATGTACTGTGACCTTTTCTGCAAAAGTGCAGGCAGAGCTATCGGAACCAATGTGCAAAACGACAATATTCTTCGTGTGTCAATGTTTGGATCGTCATCTGCCCGCGCCCACGAGACCCCGCGCACTCTGCATTGGAGAAATTATGCTACAAAAAAGCCGTGACGACTCTTCTCAAAATACTGAATTCGTCGTGGCGTCACATCAGGGTCCTTTGAATTGCCAATGACTAGAGCGACAGAAAACGCACCAATTATAGCTCGCAAGACGACATATTAGCACCTCGGGATCCGGAATAGCATGCGGGTCGCTTTGACATCGGCCGATTCGAAGCATATCTTCCTCCTCTGTCAAGGAGAACCATAGAGGACCTAGAGTACAAAAAGTTCTCCCCACGACACAAGGCGGCCGGGCAGTGTCTTGAACCGGGAACGCTTGGTGGAGTGCCGTTGCAAGGCCGCGATTGAACATCGGTGATGCCTACGAGCAGTCGCTAGGGAGCGTGGACAATGATGGGCGGTATTGGGGGTGTCTCGAATGGCGGGTAGCATGCTACCATTGTCGCTCATGAGTAGCAGTTTGTCTGTCCATGGTTTCCGACGTGCGAGCCAAAGACGTGCATCGTCATCCCCCACGCAAATACCATGGCGGCGAAGCCTCTGGAGCGCCGGCGGGCAGCAACGTTATTAACTCGAAGTACTAGAGTTGGTCAAAAGCGTTACTTACTAGACCCCGCTGCGGCATTACAGCGTATCACTGCCACAACAAGCCAGTCTTTGATGAGATCTAAGTGACGACAGTGGATCCGGCACTGTGGAAAGACTACTGGCAGAGCAGTCGCGGTTGGTATGATACCCTTAGATCGGTGAGAAGTCCGAGAAATGCGGGATTCTGGGAACCAGTACATCGGGAGTGTACAGAACGTGGTCCGTATATATGATTCTGTTTCACCCCACAAGGATCTGAATGTGGGGCAGATACCTGCTGAAAGCTATTCCTCCCGCCCCCTCATGAATCTCCCAATTCGTAAGCAAAAACCAACTTGCATATGAGAAGTGATTTACCATGCCTCTGTCAATGGTTTGAATAATGTCCCTCACCTTCTCTCCGGTGTTGTCGCCTCGGTGCCAGTGGTTGAACGTTGACGATTGATCAGTGATAGCCCAAAACACCTGCCACGTACTCCGCAAATGTGCATCCGACCTGCTAGCAGAAGGTCAGTCAGAAAGCAGAGTGAACATTGTGAAGATGAGCTCACTAAGTACAATGTAATTTCGGAGTTGAGAATATGATCAACCGCCGTGGATTGGGTGACCAGACTCTGTGGCTGACACATCAGACTGACAACCCTCTGCGGGTATTTGGACTTGACTCGAAAGAAAGCACGCCATACCATGCGGAGTATGGCAACTATGGCACGGATGGTAGGTACATGGCGTTTTAGGACAGTGGATTGTGGGATGATCGCCAGTAACAGTGGGTTCGGAGGACCCACAAAGGCAATCAGTCACGCATCAAATTTCTTGAACGTTCAATCTCCGCTCGAAGAACCCTGACTCATTCAACTCTCATTCCGAGTCGTTGCTGTAACTCCTTGACCTACTTATACCCCCAAAAACTTCCCGTCTGTTCAAAGGTAGTGATGTCTCGATCCTAGCTTTGCTGCAGTGACCTGACACCAGTTCAAGTTGATCATCGGAGGGCCCCCTGAATGCGGTATTGAATGAAGGTAAAGCACAAAACTCATGCATTATACCCGTACATCAATCGAGGAGTGATAAATTTGTGTATAGAACTAAAGGCGGGATACTGGTGCCCAAGACAGCGATACCGTCATCTGGGCTTTCGTCGCTCGTCTGGCCTGGGACGCGTCACCTCCAAAATGAGGCAGACTCTGCACGAAACACTCCCAAGTCTCTTCCGGAATGATTGGTGAGATAGGAGCTCGGCTCGCTTTTGTGGCCACCGAAGTTGGGTCTATGACGGGGCGGCGTCTGAACTCATGGTCCCCGTCATCCGACCTCGTCTCGTGGTACGCAACGTCGCAAGTGGACGGCGCAAGCAGATCACAGCCGATCTTTCGTATGATGGCTACCCCGCACAAAACCTGGGATTCTATAGCGTTGATAACGTCTGGCGGTTGGCGCAGACTAATGTCAGCGTAGCCTTTGTCTCCGTCACCGAGGCTGATCGCCATCCGAGATGCCCCATCAAAGAAGCTGTCTTCGCCTACAGAAGTTGGTGAGGTGGGGTATATTGGTGCCAGTATCCCGTGTTTTTCTGCGATACGGTAGGACGCGAAACCTGTCCAGTTGTGTGAGTCGAGTCTTTTCATCTTGTAGAAGGTGACACTAACGTATGCACAATGCAAGAGCATCTCTCCTGGTGCTCTCAATTCCTCGTATTTGACACTATCAAACCAGAACATTAGCACGATTCTATGACTATGGTATGTGCCCACAACTCACCTGCAGCATTGTAATCTGAGTGTAATACAATAGACTTCGTATCGTGTCGTGGTAACATTCTGCGACCGGGGGAGTATGAAGGTAGTGTCTAGGTAATATCCCTATTCTTCCACGCTCATGCTGAGAGAGCGCGGGATTGGATTGTTCCAAAAGATGTGTTGTCGCGAGAGTAAGTATCGCGGAAAGAGTTGAAGCTGATGAGAACGGGGTCATTGGTGGAGTAGACTCAGTTGGCAAATGGTGTCTCGCCAATACTTATCCTCTTACAGAGGAGGGACCCCAGAAAAGGGCCAATGTCCGAAATTTCAAGATAGTCCGACCGGATGTCATACCTTGGTGCAACGCTACGGCATCTTCGCTGATGGCAATACGGGAGAAAGGACTCTTTCCCCCACTGCGTTTCATCAGCTCGATCTCGATCGTGAGTGCTGCGACTTCTATGAAAACATATATCACGACTGTCTCATTGTGAACACTCCAGATGCCTGTGTAGCGGCTCAAATTGGACAGCCATGATACTTGCCGGTAGAGAACCCGCCCCTTTTCCTGTGTACTTCAGTGCAGAGCTATGACTGGAGTGGTTTCAAATCGCATCTTCTTGTGCAGTCGGATGATATTGCGCTGCTGGTGACGGACTGGTATGTGGTCCGCCGCCTCTGCCATTGGAAAACTAGGACATACTTCGTGCTTTTGGCGACGTGCCAACGAGGATCATGATAGACTAGCCGCTCGCCTCTCAGATCACTGGCCGTCAACATCAATCTCCGGCTCCGGTCCAAACGGAAATATATAGATGGCTTTGCTGCGAAAGATGATTGCACCCATGCCTGGAATATCCCCAACCCAAGCTAGGCAAATTTTCCGAGTCATGGTCCATCTACTGCGACGGTTGCTACATTATTTCTCTTCAATGTTCCCCCATCCTGTCCCCGATTCCTTTAAAGTGGCATGGTGAGCGTTCTATTCCACTTGCTTACTCATTGTCTCTTCGACATGTTAATCTTCTTTCTTTTTCATTGTAGTGCATGGCATATCATATACATTGATTTTTTGGAACCACTGCGAAACAATGGTTTGAACTTCGCCACGGCATCGGCACTTGTGTCTCATCAGAACTCATGTCCATTGATCTAAACATCTCTTGTGAGTCCCCCCGACCAATGTTGTTCTCAATTGCCAAACATGCCATACGCAGGAGTAATCCTCTCTTAGCAGACGTTATCTACACCGCCCAATACTATCACATTGCAGAAATACGCCCTGACTCGCGGGACCCACTATCCCCTTCAACGTGGCTTACCTGATACGGATACGATCTGATCGCGACGATCGTCGAAGGTGTAGGTCCCCCATTAAACACTACGTCACCACTGCTTTCTTCGTTCTCGTCGCGGAGTTCAAACTTTCAGGTTGAAGCAAGAGAGACGTGCAACCTTCTCCCATCCCCATCTACCAGGGCTGCGGACGAGGGGCGGGCATGATCAGAAATCAATCGCAAGTTCGTATTAGCTATGCTTACCGAACGCTATGTTGCAATAATGAACGTCTTGTTGAACAGAAACTGCTTCATGCTGCTATAGATAGGTTTGGCTTGCTTCAACTTGAACACGTCAGAATCTCACCTGAAAAACAAGAGTGCAATTGCCCATTGTAAGAACTTCGATCAGATTATGAGATGGAGCTCGAGGTAGACGCTTACTTACGGAGACTTCTTCAGATATAGACTTTCGAGCATCAGAGCCTCATAAGGGTTTTGTGCTCACTGTCGTAGCTCAGTGAAGACAAATCGGCATAAGAGGCAGCCCATGCGGGGATACCATCCATTTACGACGACAAATTCGTGGCAAGGTCCCATGAGTTGAGCTGGATGGAAAGGTGCTGGTAAAAGAAAACAGGTTTCAAATCGCTATTGAGGAAGAATTGGGAAACGTAGCTATACAAACGTGCAAAGACGAAGCTAGCTCCAAAGCCGCCACCGTTTCCGCTTTGAAGTCTATTTAACATCTTACACTGTTCGACGCGAACACGTCCCCTAGCTTGCCCATCTTGAAGTGACGGAACTTCTTGAGCCTAGTCGGGGCTGGTTGACCAGTAGAATGGCGTTGATTGATCGGGTTCGCATTGAACGCACCTCCGAGAAAGTATTTTGCTACATCAAGGCGTCTGAGTATCGAATTCACTAGTGGAGATAGAACACTACCCACCCGCGCTAACATGGAAATTGACACCTCCGCTGCCATTTATACTTTCTTCTGAACTTCTAGTGTTGCTTTTGGACACATACTTGAGTGAGCCCTACGCTTGAATGTTGGGTGTGGACAGTCTGTACCGAAAACTGGTGCGGAGGATGACATTGAAGCGAGGTATCCGGGCCGCGAGGTAATTTCGTCGTGAGTTGATTGTCTGTAGAGTGTGAGCGAGACGTAGCAATCCGTCGCGGAAAGTCAGGCGAAAAGAGATGTACAAATAACACCAGGGCGAACTTTTCCGTTTCTTGAGTGATCATAGATGCGTCAACTTGTCGTTGAGCTTACTCTCGGCGCCAGGGCACAACGGCATGCCTCCGAACGCCTCTAACGTTCAATGCAGCGCAGAGGCATCGAAGACTAGACTAGGCTGCTTCACTATGTGAATAGCCCGATATGCTGATAGAATCTGGTAATTGTATTTATTTACCATCGAAACCTTAGGGGATGGATGCGGGACTCACTTGCGAGATGCTCGGTGAATTCAATAGCTGGCGACTTCGGGACGACGGGGACATCAGTCTGGATTTCAAGCGTTCAAGGCAGGCCGTACACAAAGTTCACGAAATAAGCTGTAAGAAAACCCAGACTCGTTGTCATTGCAATTCGGACAAGCACCTTCCCATCGTCATCAATGACGAGAGCAATTGCGCGAGTGCGTCGCCACTCATCCCCATCAACCGCCCGAGTGGCCTCTGAAATAGTAACTGGGGGGAGGCCTTCCCCGGCAGAGAATACTCACGGAAATCATGGGGGGCTGGGTACCGCCCCAAGCACATGTGAGCGGAGTAAGCCACGCCAGTGACTGTGTTCTTCTGAATCCAGACTCCGGACGGTGAAAACCCTCAAACCGCAGTCTCCGCAGTGATTCGGACGAGAGAGCCTAGAATCAAATACGAAAAACTTCAAGGGAGGGAAAATAAAAGAGGGAGCCGGGATATACATACGGATGCTCCGGGTTTGTTGGAGTTTTCCCATCTTGGTTTTTGGGTTGGTCTTTGAGCGGCCACAAGTGCGTTCTCCGCGGGATACATCGCCATCGATGTAAGAGTGTTTTCCAATCTTGTGTTTAACTGAACTTGTTTCGCATACAAATCTGCAGCAGGTCGAAAGAGTATGAATTCTGCTGAGCATGGTGAACAATGTGCTGGCAGATTCGAGAGCGGAAGTTGCCGAGTGAGTGATCTAATCTCCCGGAGATACGACGAAAAGATCAGCCTCTGATCAGACCTCTCTTTATTCGTCGACTGGCACCGAGGACCACCCCCGGATCCAGTACCCTCGGTGGTTATGAACCTTTCCGAATTCAATTCTCATCGATCATAATCCTCTCGAGGGATCGAGCCTCACATCCTCCTTTCACTTGTTAATCCAACAGTGACTCGATCATGATCGTGAAGGTAAAATCGTGGACCAGCGGCATATCACCGAGATGGTAAAATTCCATTGTAAACTATATGACCTTGTAAGTATGCAAGACCAGTGATGACGACAAACAATATTGAAGGCCAGTGTGTGCTACGATGAGCGAACTCTAAGTGAAAACAAAGGGTGTCGCGAGCCAAGCGCGAGTTCCCGAAGTACAGTATGTCTACAAAAACACAACAAGAACACCATAATACAAAGGCTTCTATGACCCGACAATGAACCCAGCATTAAGAACATGAGAATACAACATGGGAGGGGGAGAGAATAACATAAATCATCTAGGTTGTGGCGAGGGCGCAGCCCGTGCGGTCTATGTTCAGGGCTTCCAGCCCTTGGCTTGGAAGTGCCACGAGACTTTCAGGACACCGGTGTCCAAGCTTCCGAGCTTCTGGAATAGAGAAGGGCTCAGGTCTGACGGAGACAGCAGGCGGTCAGTCAGGTGCGGAGGAAGACAGTTGCGAGAGTGACTGACCGATGTCATTGTAACCGCATGATGGGCATGAATCGCGGACGTAGCCATTTGCGGTCTTGCCGTTGGCGGTGTTTGTGATGGTCAGCCACTGATGGGATGGAGACGTATCAGCGACGAATGTACGAAGTTCGTAAACGTTGTACATACTTGACCGCAGTTACTACCGCCGTTCTGGTCGTAAAGGGACTTGGAAATAGCAACGATAGGGTCACTATTCGAGTTCCACTGACCACAGTTGCCAAGTCCGACGTTGAACCAAGTACCCTGGGGAAGGAGATGAGGACAAAGGACAAAGAGTGGCGTCGTCAAAGAGATACTTACCCTGCCAGTGTGGGTGATACGCTTCTCCAGGACGTTGACGGTACCGTTTACCGGGACCGGAGACGCACCACACAGGGCAAACAGGAAGCAGAGGACGAACGCGTAGAGAGAGAACATGTTGTTGTGAGGTTGAGGGGGTGAAAGAAAGGCTCGTCCTGGGTCCTGTGTGACTGGCTGAGTGAGGGATCCAAATGTCGTAGACGACCGGCCTTTTGTACAAAAGAAACGCCAAGCATAAAGCTTTGACCATGCATTTGGCACGATGGAAAGCTGGGATGTTAAAACCCTAAATTAAAGTACGCGCCTGAACGAACAAGTATCCCACATGCACCATCGGTGTCCAGAACGTCAGAGAAATCCGCACCGAATTGGTCAGCGAAGACGTAAACAACCTCGAGCGGCAGTGCGGAGGACGGAAAGCTGGCGAGACGCGGATGGCGCACTTGAGTGTCTGTCGGCATAAATAGTCATGATTACCCCCAATGATGGCCTTGAGAGCCCTCGTTGATAATTCCCGGGCATATCAAAGACAAATCCACCACTGTTCGGAACAGCGAAAAAAACGTAGAACGCACACGGAGCGATGAATAACGGAGGACCCACGATGTCGTTTATTGCTAAAACGACACGTTCGCGTGCAAGTCATGGGTTATGGTGTGCGGGGAGAATTACTGAATGCTCGCAGCATCCGCCGACCTATCCGCGCATGGGTTTCATCTGCATTCGCTACTCGCCCGAGAAAAAACGCGTCGGCCGCGAGACATGTCCATAGAGGTCCGAGAACCCCAAAACGAATACCAAAACGAGGCACCGGAGAATACCGAGACGACAACGAGGGAGCGGAGATGTGAGGTGATGGGACCGGAGGCTGCACAAAGACAAAGCAAGGGAAGAAAAACGCGTTCCAGTGTTGTTCCAGTGCCAAAGCACCCCAGATAATTCTCCGTGGCTGTACTCGCCCACTGTCTCCGGGCTCCGAGGTGGCACATACGCAACCGTTGTGCCTGGGTAACGCTAATCCTGTTCCTGGACGGTAGAAGGTGAAGTGGCGTGGCACATCCTGAATCCTCCTCGCGGTAAATTGCAGGAACTTGTTATTTGAGCTGCTGCTGCACACCCTTGATGTCACAACGGGCTGAAGGCTGGAGCAGACAGAAAGCTGTTCAGCGGTATTCCGGCTGAACAACCTGATGGCCTAGACCGTGGGTCCCCATAAATGTTCCGATCACGTGATAATCACTATGTGCGAGCGAGAAAACTTAAGGGAGGGCTTGCAGGGGCTTGCAATTGGGTAATCATGGATGATTGGTCAGAGAGAAGCTTGGGAAGAGTATGTAGGTTGTTTGAAGTCGGTGCAAGACGTTCTGTGGGTGTAGATGTTACTATTCAGCACTGGTGCTCTGGGTCAAGGGTAAAACGACAGGTCTCTGACGCTGCAGGATCACATACCGGTCACGATGACTACCTCCTGCGACCTCCAAAATGAGCGTCCCAAAAAGCACACGTCCATTGGGAGCGAACGCATGAAAAGCGTAACCATGCTGCTCCAGACGGAACAAATACCGAACAACGCCCCAGTTTGCTGCCACTGGCCAAAAGTTTGATGGACAAGCGTAGCGCGAGCTATACCGCATGACTCAGACATAGTGCGAATGTAGAAATGAATTCACAAACATTTAGAGTACACCTGTTGTGCGCGACTCCTGCCAGGCGGTGTGGATGTTGCTTTCATGGTCGTCAAATGACAATGTTCCGGTGTCGTGCGTACATCTAGGGTAACGGTGAGAAAAAGTTTCAGCGAGATTTGACGCTTAGTATAACCCGTGTGACGGGTGTCTCACAAGCTTTCATCGTGCTCGAGTCTGGCATGTTGTGTGGGCGTTCAGGTCGTCAACGGGGGTTTCGAGCGAATCGATATGCAGAGGTACATGAATGCAGACAGCCGGCCGTTCAGTGGCGCTGGTGCTTCGTTCCCAAGATCAAGGACGACTGCATAAGTTCAAAACCAGACCGAGAGAGAGGACGTCGGTGGTAAGATTAATATTGAGATGTCGATTACATTGAATGAATGCGGCGGATATCGTAGCAGTAATCGTGCTCGGAGAGGGGCGATGTACAGGTGATTTATCTGGCATCCAGTCTGGGGAGAGGGCTTGGGGGAACGAAATACAGGTTGACCTTGGACTTGAAGCTGGAAGTTTGAGAACACGAAAGGTTGAACACGTGTCGCATGTGGTCTTCCCTGCAGATATGATTCAGGAAATCATAAGTAGCAGATTGATGTGGGCACCTACTTGTCAGATGAATTAAGACACTGCTGGAGTCTTCGTCCGCCGTTTGGTCTTTTTCCTCTCAGCTGTCTTGATACAAGGTCTGCTGGTGACCGGTTCATCTACCTCGAGCTGTACCTGAAATCAAACCACTTGTGTCGTTATATTTCGGAGATCCCTTCCATTTTAATCGCTCACCTTAGAGATAGCCTCGTCAATAACTCGATGCATTGCACGGGTGATAGAGATGTGCATAGAATTGAAAGCGCGGTAGTAGTAAGGACCACGAGAATGGCGAAAGACAACAGGATAAGCCACCATAGGGACTCCAGGTTGTTCGTGGATGGAAGAATTCGAGGTGACCGTGGGAGCATCAATGGGCCAATGAAGGGCGACGTTTGCGCCAGCCTGTCTACTTTGATGTTGATACTTGCACAGCCGATATAACGACTGCGCAGAAACTATCTCCAACTCTGGGACGTAGGAAGTCGCTTCCAATAAGGGGTAACGGATGGCCACAGAGGCGGCCATCTGAGCCTCCGGGTTGCGTTTATGGTGGACGGCGGCGAGATAGAGACGGAGAGGTTTATCTTGAAACTCTGAGCAAATATTTTTGAGAACTTCATCCGCAACGAAGGTCATTGCAAGTTTCGTGGCTGCCCTCCAGATACCCCACCTTTCCTCAAATGAGGGTTTGCTGGCATAGTGGACATCATGCGCGGCTCCATGAAACGGACGACATATGCGGAGGAGATTTCTCAATGAAGTTTCGTCCACATCAACATCAACGATGGGTATGCCATCGAGTTGGCCACAATGGATATCATGCACTTTACTGAGAATAGAATGGGCGTTTGCCAGGGAAAGGAGGAGTTGGTGAGTACGGACGATAGTTCCGTCCGATGTCTGCAACGCGATGTCGGCTGGCCACTGTGGTGGGAAAACGGCTTCCAAGTCGTCAGGAAAAGACCAATGATTATCGTCCGGCGGCCATGACGTCAGAATCTCTGATGACGGGTTGCAGAACTCCTCAGGAATAACGCCAGATCCAAGCTGCATATACCGCAGCAGCCTGAAGTAACATCCTGCAGGGATCAACCGCATCTCGGGGATGTAACTCATTCCGGCCATACTTTCCTCAAAGGCTCGAAATGTGCAAGCACTGTCATCGCAAGGGTTCCCAGAAGAATTACTGGAGGAGTGAAGTTCATTCTCACAGTTCCCGGATGAATACGACGACGCGAAATACTTCGTCCTCCACGCTGTAGCCGCCAATGATGCCTCTGACTCCAGCTTCAGCCGACAAGCGATGACAAAGACTTGAAGGGGCTCTGTGGAAACAAACACTTGCAATTGCGACTTTAGTAGCGTCGCAGCAACGTCAATGTCGTACTTCAAGGCAGCCTCCAGTACCTTCCCCACGAATACCACATCTGGAGATGAAGCGGGATCCGTTACAGGGTAGCAGATTCGCAGGAGATGTTCAATCGTGTGGCCATCTTCTGCGAGTGGAATGATGGGGATAAGGCTGCCATCGAGGGACGCGCCAAAGTCAGGATGAGGAGTGAGTGGCGCATCGGCTTGGGGGAGCGTGAACATCGAGTCGAAGAAGGGGGAGGCCAAGCTCAATAAGAGCTTGTGAGAGTAGAAGTCGACATGGTCGGATGTGCGGAGGATCACATCGGATTTGGGGCCATGGAACGGGGCTGCGGCGGTCGTGATTATAGGAGGAGGGGGGATCATGGTTTCGTCTGCTGGGAATGAGGACTCCATCGGCTCGTTTGTTGCATCAAGGGGTGTGAGGGGGTCCATTACAATGAGGGTAGGCTGAGCAGTTGGATGGAGGAGAAAGGCCTGATGGCGTACGCTGCGATATGAATACCCAAAGCATGATGTCACGAGGTTAACACGAGGCCATCCACAAGGCGGTTCCAGGTGGACAGAGCACTGCGGCATACAATCATGAGAAGGAAACACCTCAACAGAGAAGCCAAACGATGCTCCATTGCTATCTTCAATTCGTTCACATCCGCTGCATAATTGGAATTATTCGCAGATGCTCCGGATGATGCTGAACTGAGGAAAGCAAGGAAGCTCGAAGTACGCCGGCCATCAATTGAGTGACTTGAAAAAAAAAATGAATACCGCAATGCATGCGTACGTACGCCGCAACAATACTTGCGACTACGAGAAGACAATCAAACGCTGCCCCGCTAAGGACTGTGATATTCCAGTTCCTTCATGCATCTGAGGCAGAAGCTTCCACTTCTGTGGTTGACTCAGTTGGGGGACTAGAATTTTTCGGCTCGTCTAACTCTAGAACAACCTGCCATCCGCTAGTCAGACTCAACGTTTCTATCGATATGCAAAACACCTACTGAGGAGGTAGCGACGTTTACGTCGCGGAGAAAAGCGCAGCTTTCAACCATGATCTCGTGTCTGGAGGGAATCATCTTCTTGACACGATAACACCGCCGAGCAACGACAGGGAATGCGACGACAGGGACTCCCGCTACGCTATATCCATCATCTGTTATCTGGAGTAACGCGTCGGCTTGTGAATACGTTGTTGTGCGATAGGAAGAAGAAATCTCGGCGCCGGCCTTGCGAAAGTTGTGATGATATCTATAGAGACGATATAACGTCTCCGCCGAGCAATCCTCCATCTGCGGGACATAGACCATCTCCTCTAAAATACGTTTGTGTACCACCGCTCGGGCAGTTTCCCTAGCTTCGACTGACCATCCAAGACGGACAGCGGTGAAGTATGCTTGAAGAGGAGAATCAAGACACTGTCTCCTAAAAGATTGCCTGGATTTCTCCAGTACCGGTGCCATCCCGTATCGTTGTGCGGCCACCAGGATGTTCCCAAGTACGTCGGGTGTCACGGAGGATGGAGAGTCGGGGTTGTTGTCGGCAGTGTGGCATATGTCGGAGAACGGATGACAAATTCGTATGAGACAGATTAATGTCTTGCCATCCATGTTGACGTTTATCAGTGGGACATCTTCGTATGTAGGGCATTCGGGATCACGCGCCAATTGAAGAATTGAGGTAGCGCCTCCCAAGGCGAGCAAAAGCTGATGCGTTAACACTGTCTGACCGTCGAAGGACTGAAGAGCAATGTCGTAAGGCCAACGCGCAACAACGTCAGTGTTGTGAGCGAGCCTTAAGGTGACAGGTATCGGGGATTCTGGGGCCAAATTCGGTTGTGCTGGCGGTTTGGGGGGCTTACAAAACGTGATATCTTGATCAGGGATTGACGGCAGCATCACAAAACGCAGAAGCCTGAACCAACATCCCGCTGAGATCTCCTTCATCACCGTCACCCAGCTTTTCCCGATCGTCGTGTGTTCAAAAGGCCCCAAGCAACAGTTCTCGGACGAGCAAGTGTGATTTACCCCCGACGTAAAATGGTCGTGTTGCTTGTTTTCGCGGCAGGTGAAGTAATGCGACGAGGAAGACAGATCGTTCTTGAAGCGACGTGCGGCAAGCCTGGCCTCGTCTTCCAAGTGCAAGCGACAAGCGAGGGCGAACGACAAGAGAGGATTTGCGTCAACATAGCCTCTGAACAGGGCTCTTGACGATATGGCTGCAACCTCCATTTCGTACTTGACAGCAGCCTCGAGAACCTTCACCACAGCAGCTAGATCTGTGGGTGGCGGGGGATCTGGAATAGGATATAGGAGGCGAAGGAGATAATCAGTGGTTTGACTATCCTCCTCAAAGGGGATGGCAGGGATGGAAGAGTGGTCGACCGTGGCGCCAGTACTGAAAGAGGTCGGTGTGTCAGCTTGGGGAAGCCCAAACATTTTGTCGAAGAAAGGGGACGCCAGAGACAGCACGTTCATGTGTGCGTAGAAATCTACATTGTCGCATGTACGGAGGACAACGTCGGCACGATGTCCATGGAAAGGCGGTTCAGCTCTCGTCGGTGTGGTGTTGGTTGAGGAAGACATAACTGAGATAAGGCGCAGTGGGGGTTGAGAGAAAGATATATCGTCTTCGTATGAGTGATATGTCGTTTGATTCTCACGTCGGAGGCACGAGCAGTCCTGTCAAGGAGGCGTCAAAAGATAGGGTGCTGGGAGCCTAAAAGGGGAAAATCTCATACATTCTCGCATCCCCGATCCAAAACGGTGTGCATCCATGTAGTTTAGACCTTCCTGAAATAGACATCCGCAATCTCTGTCAAATTCCCTTCCCCAGTCTGCACCGGCTGCTCTACGTCTTCCGCAAACCCTCCGTAGAACGCCAATCCCTTTACGACTCCGTCCTTGACATCAAACTCTGCCACATAGTCAACCTCACCAGGCCGTTCGGCAAACGGGGTGTGGTTCCTGCCATGCCCGTTGGGAAACAGCGTCATTCCTCCAAGTCTGAACGAATTTCCATCGTAATGCACAAGGCGCACATGGCGGATCCACACGCGTGGCCAGGCCGCATAGAGAGTGCGGTTGTGCTGCGGTTGATCTGGATAGACTGCGGCGAAGTCGGAGAGAACACCCTTGCAGTATTCTGACGTAGACGCGGAAGAACAGAACGCGATGGAGCCGTAGCCTGTGTCGTTGTAAGTGCCGGTGAATGCCTCCAACGAGAGAGTTGAAGGTACACCTTGCACCACGGGGTGGACGGTTCGTGGTGCTTCAGGCACCGAATCGGGCGGTGAACCAGCGATGCGGTCCAAAATGGAATACAAGACGGCAGAGTTGACGGTGGGAGCGATGGCGGTATTGATGAAAGACACTACCCCAAGACGTTGCGATGGCACGAACGCGACTGTGGTCAGAAACCCTGGTAGACCCCCATTATGAGTGATCACCTGCAGTCATAACAATCAGCCTGGGGCATTTGGTGGTTAAAAAGTCGATACGCACGTCGAAGCCTTTGTAGGAGAACCTCGCCCATCCCATTCCATATCCATTCACAGAGAAGCTCGGATTGTCGGTCTTTCCGGAAACGATGTAATGTGCCGTTGTGACCTCGTCGAAAGCAAACTTGGGCACAACAGTGAGGTTACTACGTGGATCGACACCGTCGTTAAGTAACATCGCGAGCCACTTATTCTACAAGAGTAAAGAGCTTAGCGTGTGGCTTAATGACCAGATTACAATAATGACGCAAACCATATCAACTGTATTGGAGATGATTCCGCCAGCCCCGGTGATGAGCTCCTCGATATCTGCCAGCCAAAATGGGATCCGTCGGTTATCAGTGGTGAACGCCTGACTGAAATGACCAGATCGCTCGGCTTCTTGAGCAGAAAATGTGGTCGATGACATGCCCAAAGGATCAAAGATACGTTCCTTCACAAATGTTTTGTAAGGTTTACCCGAATAAGTCGCAATGATATGCGCCGCGAGTATAAACATCTGAATCGGGTGTCAGACATATCCCGGTGTCGAGTCCTATAAACACGTCACCTGATTGTTATACGAGAACCTCTCTCTCAGCTCAAATGTGGGCTTAAGGTGCCGCATTCTCCGGACAACATCTTTCGGGGAGTCGGCAGCAGTGTACGACAAGTCATGCCTAAAGGACGCGTTGGCTTTGAGACGAGTCAGAATTTTGAGACCAAGCCCACCTTGGCAAACCAGAGACATGACCCAGAACATCACGAAGATTCGCCTTAGAGGAGGCCCATTTGTCCACTAGTTTCCAATCGGAATCTTCGCCAGGAAACAGTTCATGAACTTTCGTGTCATAAGAGAACTTTGTGATGCTGGGCGGAAGAGCAGTTACGTTGCGACCATTGGAAAAATCGTCCATCAAAATTCCAAGCGCAGCCGTGGCAAACGCTTTCGAGCATGAGCCAATAGAGAACAGGGTCTGGTTAGGTCGACGATGAGCTGCTACATGTGTCAAGTGAACAGATAGAAAGTACAGTACCTTCTTCGTGACCTCGTCTCCATCCTCACTTCTAATTCCCCAATGCCCATATTCTTCTATGATCTGGTCTCGAGAGTGAATTATGCCCAGCGAAAGCCCAGGTACGGCAAACTTCTCCATCATCCCCTCCACATAACGCGACAGTTCTGGTGTGATAGTTGGTGGGACGATTGTTTGAGATTTCAGCACCCCATCGCCCGGGGTGGACGCACGCAATGACAGGAGGCGTAAAATGACGGACAACCAGGATTCAACGAGGACCATCGCTGTAGAAAACAACTAGGAGTAGGGCTGCTGCGAGAAGGTCACGGTAAGTTTCCCTGAAGCTTCCTGTGATCAGCGAGGGAATATATACTGTCTCACCAGCACAATGCATCAACTGCGGTCGTCAATAGGACCCCACTACATATTCCGCAGTTACGGACTTTCACATCCCGCCAGCCTTGACGATAGAGACACGTTTAGGTTGGAGAGCTTGAGGGAGAAATGATGGTTGAAGAGGATGAAGCCCAAGCGCCTACTTCCTGCCCCGCTCAAGCCCTCCAACAGCGATCTCAGGCTCCCTAAACATGCATGAAGAAAGGTATGTCTCGATCCATTTGAAAGCTACCCTCGTTCTGAAAATCCATCATACCATGAAGATATTCAAACAATTTCTCACATTATGCACTTCGTTTTGTCAAAGCAAGTCAGAGCCTTGATTGAACTTTTCGCCACTGACTGGATGGCCATTCGCCTCTCGCCGAACAAAGGGCATTGTGATGCTTTGGCCACTTCGCGTGCCGCATAAATAAATATAAGGCAGAGGTCTCATGAAGCCTCCATCCCACCATCGTACTTACCATGATTGCAACCAATCCCGACCTGCTTGTGCCCGACCTTGGCCGCCTCAGTCTGAAGAATCCGAATGGATTCGCTTCACTCCCGTTGAGAGTAGTCCTCGCCATACTGGACCAGCTTTCGTATCAGGACCTCCTCCGGTTCAAATTGGTGAGCGGGCTCTTGTAACTTTGTATTTGTGGCTCATGGACTTTGGCGCACATAGACATGTCGGTACCTCAGTCGTGTCATTGGAGGCTTTCCTTCACTTCAGTACAAGATTGAACTCGCTGCTGCTGGTATGACAGATGTTCCCCAGAACGACCTCAGCCCCGTCAAGAAGCTCGCTGCTCTTCGGAAGTACCAGCGAAAGTGGTCGCAACTCAACTGGGATTCCTTTGATCACTACTACACGAATGTTTATGGCGCAGATACCTGGGACTTCTCATATGGGTTACTCAGCTATGATGTAGAGGAGGACCACGACGAGATCTCCTGCATACTCCCCGGCTCTGTGGTGCGCGGGGTGCCAGAGGAGCGCTGGACGCTGTACTTCGCTCAAAAGTTCGCCGAGTACTTCGTGGAACCCTCCCAGGATCTGGTGCTGCCTGTTTTCAACGACGAAGATGATATGTGAGCCCTACATAATGTGCCATTGACTTCCTGTTGCTAATCATCCGACCAAAAAGTGAGTCACACGTTATGCTGTACTCCCTGTATTCGGGGGGACAACATTCCAAGGCAAAGCACGACAGGATCATCCTTCCTGGACCTACTGGTTCCGTTGACGAATTGCGAGTTCATGAAAACAAGTTAGGATGTCTGACTCAATGGGAGATCAGCGATTGGACCGGGTGTATCTTCACGCTGTGGGATTGGCAGACAGGCGAGGCTATTCTGGTGAGCAGCTCCTCGCCACTGGATGGGGAATTACTCGTTTATTGATTAATACCGCTTCCTTCTAGTCCTACGATAGTGTCATCCACGCAGAAGCATACCCCGAAGCCAACGACATCATCCGCCGCGACTTTACCAACTTCACCTTCCTCGACGCCACACACGTCGCGTTGTCCGCTTGCCTCACCAACCGCGATCAAGTTCTCTTCCAGGGCCTCATCCAGATCATCGACCTTACCAAAGGACCCGACGCATTCTCTTCTTCAGTCAACCTTTACCTTCCTGAGATCGCAGATAACGCGTGCATCGCCATGCTCGGTCTTACTCGCAACACCACGACCCCCGGGATGTCCGAACGCAAGCATTACCCGGCGTTCCGTACTGCAGATGACCAAGCTGTCGTTTCTGTCATGCTCGAGCTCAAGCACCAAACCTGCGAGAACCACCAGATGGTCCCGTTCTTCTTCAACACCGGAAAGCTCCTCGCTATATACGAAGCTGCGACGCAGGACACGAATGGATCCTCGCCCGTAAACTTGTCCTGGGATGAATGGGGACCAGACAGTGCTCGCGTCCTTTGCGGGCTACCGCATTTCGATCACAAGATGACCGTCTATGGGTCCCGCTTCGTCTGGTGCGACGATGGATTCCTCACCGTGGCTGATTTCAACACCCTTGGCGCGCTTTCCAACGAGTTTTTCCCCGATGGCAAGGTCAGCGATGTCACTGGCGCTGTCGTGCTGGAAGAGACGACATTCAAACACAAGCTGTTGAAGAAGCCGGTGGTGACGAGGATGCCCTATAGGTATGTATGCTCGGGGATGAAGGTCCCGAAGGATACGAGCGTGGTGTGTTTAGGTGAAGATACCATTTTGATTCAGGATGTGAGTTTTGTTCCACTACACCTTCTTGAGTGCCATGCTGACCCTTCTCTAGGCTGATAAGACAGTGCATGCTTTGCTGACGATGTAGGATAATGGTACAAGAAATAACCTGACGTTGTAATGAATACTGTGGTGCATCATGAATACGGAGTTACTCTTCTACATAAATGTACTTCTTAACGAGGGCGACAGCTTGCTTAGACCTCGGCATAATAGAACACTTGAACGGCCTTGGATTGCTATGCAAAGATTGTGTTCAGCTTTCTCACGAAATACGATTGGATCTACGGCGTACCTGACCATCCCCGATGTGAATTCCAGTGGCGGCGTGATCTCCAGGCCATCTCTGTCCAGAGCTTTAGCAATATCCATCGTGGCGATTATATTCGACATGAGCAAGTACGCGCTTGAATCAGCAAAGTCCTTCCCGGGGCAAATTCTTCACACAGGCGTCAGCAATTCAAAGTTCTCAAAATGCACTGGGATGGTAAGTGCTCACCGCCGACCAAACCCGAACACGACACTTTTAGGATCAATCAAGTCTTCGTTGAACTTGCTCATGAAACGTTCGGGGTTGAACATGTCGGGCAACGGGTAGGTGTCGCCACATCTGCACATCGCCCTGTCCACAGACATCTAGAACATCGATTGGATAATTTACTGTGGACTAGAGGACGTACCATATGTTCGGAATGACCATGGACCCCGCTGGGATGTGGTACCCACAATACTCGCCTTCATTGGTTGCCGCATGGGGAATAGCAAGTGGCCCAGGTGGATTCCATCTACACGCTCCCATTTTTAGCAAACATGACACGGATAGGCGTGAAGCGGACAAAGAGGGCGTACCTATACACCTCCTTAATGACACAGTTCAAGTATGGAAGCGAAGCCCTGTCGTCAAAATCGGGCAGCCTGTCCGAACCAACCACGCGATCCATTTCTTCTCGCGCTTTGCGGAAGACTTCTGGATGTCTGACCATCGCGAGGATGAAGGTGTTCATAACAGCGTCGAGCTGTTGATATTCAATGAGTATCCTGTTTGTGTAATAACAAAGAACTCATCACCGTCTCTGCGCCAGCTGGACCACTATCCGTCAGTATCCACAATCTTTGAGAGGGAAGATCCCGAGCTCACCAGCATAAAACGTCCCAGCTGCGTCCTTGATATCTTGTTCATCCTGAGGTGAGAGTCCCCCGTCACTACACAAGTGCTCTTCGATGAGGTTACTCGTGAAGCATGGACGTGCACCCGTTGCTGATGACTGTAGGATGCTCAGACCAGAATGCGCTAACCCCGAGGAAGATGAAGAAGAACTGACGAAGCGTTCCTTCACCATATCGTATGGCGCGTTTCGCATCGTTTGACCAGATTCGTAGACCTTTTGCGCGTATGTTTGGAACCCGCCACCTGGCATCCACGATGGGTAGTATTTCACTGCGTTCATTCATCAGTCACCTCTTCGGTTTAAGCTGGATAAGAGCACTCACAAACAGGGAAGAAATCTACCAGACCACCGCCGGCACTAGGTACGGATTTTAGTCACAAGAAGTCTTCTGAAACGGAGGACAGGTGTACAGTACCTCCCAGCGTTGGCTATGCCAGACATGGCGTCATGTGCGGCTCGTACAAAGAGATCATTGTCTGTCGTCACTTGATGACCATACGTAACTTCCATGAGTACCGCAGCCCCAAATCTACGAACCAACTTGAATTAACGATGAAATATCCCTCGGTACTACATGCCAACTCACCGAGTGAAATGTTTGGAGTACGCGGCTGGATCCTGCAGCAGGCCGTCCAGAACGATGTTCGCTTCTCTCCGTTGGAATGTCTGGTATTTGACGGCAACCTGAGGATGAAACGCGCTGTAGAACCATTTCCGGGCTTTCCGAAAGCGAGGGCCGTATGGGAGAAACGGGAGTAAGCCGTGCATGTCCATTCTGTTTGAAAGTTCAGGTCAACAGATTGATAGTAGTTTTCGGCGAGCACACTAACAGATCGCCGATAAGGGTAAATGATGGACGATCAGAGTAGTTGGCACTTTGTTTCTCCAGGAGGTCTCTCGCGGCTTGGAGAGAGTTAATTATGATAGCGGGTGTTCGGAAGAGTCTTGCGTATACGATTTCACCTGTGCACAGAGCATGAGTGACCTGGCACAAGCCCAGCATGCGGAGAAAGATGACTCACCGTATTGTTGACCCCATTTGAAAAACACCTTCTCTTGGTGCTCCCTGGGTATTTGGAGGGCGTTACCGAGAACGGGAAGACCTCTAGGACCGGGCGGGAGACGCGGGTACTTCGCTGGCCAGCATGCATACAGGATGATGCAAATAAGAAGCGATACTAGGAGTATTGCCGGTGGATTATCAGGAACCCGCCCAAGTAATGCAGTATCCATTGGTCTTGCGAGGATGGGGCTGTTTTTTCTTGTTCCATACCTCGTTCCTATTTATGCGTTGCGGAAAACATGTTGCTGGACTGATTATTCGCATGAGTTGCATCACATACCAGGAAGCTAGCACTCCCAAACCGCTAAGTTACTCACATCTGCAATGTGCCCAGTGGCGTTTAAATGTCCCATTGGTTGACGGCGGTTCCGCGGGGTTTGCAGAGTGAAGAAGATGGAGGTGCATATTGCCTGTGCGTGAGACCCGCAGACTCAATAATTCCGGCGCCGTGCGGACTTGTATCCTCACAGATTCGCAGCGTGATCACGCCATGACAAGGCGACTCCCAGCTGCGATATGGGCTATAAGTCACTACATCATGATGTATCCTGAGATATTGCGAATCAGCCCATATACTCGTGATCTCTCCACATGAGCGAGCTTACATTAGCCTCTCTAGGATCCTAGTGAGCTTGAGGCACTATATGGATCACGCCTCATACGCCAATGTCACCGTGGTTGAGATGGTTTGGAGACTTGGAAGGACGTGCAATATCACTATCACGTCAAGAGGAACAGTTACTGAGTAAATGCTGGATCTCAATTAGATCCAAATCACAGTGTAGAAGTGCATTATTCAACGTACCGCACTGAAAGCACCGGGAATTAATCTCAACGAAACCACCACTGGCAGTTCGCTTCTGGGAGCCTGAGAGTAGTACTACTTCCACACTCTCCATTCTAATTGGAGAAGATCGCCGTCCCTATTAGCCTGTTCGTGTAGTACACGCGTTATGGCACGGGTCATTTAGATTTTTGCGCGGTGAAGTGCAGTCAAAGTGAGTTCAACCCGAAGTTAAGAGCGATGGACCACTGGCAAGAATCTGAGACAGGACAGACGCCAAGAGATCCACGTGTATCTTCATGGTTAACAAGCGCTAAAATACACCACGTGGCACATTTGCCTTGGCACCTCTTGTGACTCGGATATGCTGTGACGGACTGCCACTCGTTTCTACCGTAAGTCTTTTTGTCCGTTGACACCTTTGATACTTTGAGCTCTAGCCAGGTTTGGTTTTTAACAACGATGAAGATGGCGACAACTCCGGTATATTTTATGACGACGTCACTTTTCTTTCTTTCCAGGCCCAACTAGGAAGCTGGTCATGTCTCAATGACGCCACAGTTGAACTTGAGCCCGCCTATAAAGGCCGTTCAAATTCTTCGCCGTCGCAGCATCCACAACCTATCGACAGACTACTCAAATTTCAACATGCCTTTCACTCGCATCACCGCAGCATTCGGCGTCGCCTCCGTGATCGTCCTCGTAACCCTCGCTCCCGCTCACGCGTACGACTCGTTCGGTCCGTACGACCCTCGAGCACCCGGAGGTGCCGGCGTCGCCTCATCCTCCAGAACTGGTTCCAACTCCGGCGGGTCCAACCCTGTCTTCGTCGGACCGTTTGGCAACAGCGACACTGTACTGGACAACGGCGTCGACGACAACAACGGTACTCCGTGGGACGTCGAGACTGGACGTGGCGGTAGCGGCCATCGCGAGCCAACACCCGACCCTACCCCAGATCCTACTCCGGACCCCACGCCTGACCCCACTCCCGGAATCTGTGCTGGAGGCAATCTCAGATGCTGCAGTGAAGGACAGGGCCAGCTACTTTCCGTATGGCTTCTTGTACTCACTTTCCCGCGTACCGCACTGACATTCTATCTCCTTTGCAGTCCGACACCTCTGCCGGCCAAGCTGCACTCAGTTATGGAAACCTGCCCGCGGACAGTCCCAACGCAATTGCATACCAGTGTGATCAGATTGAAGAAGAAAACCTAGACTTCTGTACTGTTCCACTTTGCTGCACTGGTCCTTCGAACGTACGTCACTTTGCTCTCGTTTCGAGTCTGCGCAATGAACACTGATGCCTTTCGTTAGTTATCTGTCTTCACTGGTTGCGAGGTCGTTGAGCGTGGGTCATGAGTGGGCATGTTGTGTTGCGTTCGGCTATTAGCTACACATACCCAATACATACCACATTCGTTTTTCGTTCCCATCGTGACTGTGAAATAAAGAGGACCATCTGGCGTAGACTTATTGCCGCAACTGTCACGTATACGGTCTAACGTTCTTCACCGTCTCCACGTACTCTAACCCACCGCATTCCTCATTCCTAACGCACTTTGCAACACTCTTCCCTACGTCTCGACCTTCAAACCACGCACCATGTAGGAAGCCTGTCAAAGCCTCACACTATGAACAACGACCCATGACAGGAACATTCCTGAACTTACCGAAATGTCTCCTGCTCGTTGCCTCTCCAGCGAACCACAACCTCCTCCCCACATCCGCCCTCAAATTCATCAAATGCTCCACCAGGAACGACGCCGGCCAGTTAGAATACGATCCGCGGAAGAGCGGATCTGCGTGCCATCGGTGGAAGTAAAAGTCAAGGGGTTGCGGGATGGTGGTGTTAGGGTACATATTTGACAGGACGGTGAGGACTTCGGCGAGGACTTGGTCGTTCGGGAGGGATTCGATGCGTTTGGAGAAGTCGCCCTGAAGTATGGGTATGGGTAAGAAAGGGTGTTTGGGGACTCGCGTGCATGATGTTTCCAAGTTGAGGAGACTTACTGTGACTGTGACGAAGAGGAGACCTGAACCGGGGAAATAGTTCTCGTGGTCAAGGCTTTGCCATACTGTGTACCGACCACGTTCTCTGTCAGCGTACAGTCCCATCTAGAGTGACACAGGTAAGCCCACGCGGAGACAGACATCTGGTGTATCAATACCTCTGTATCGAACCAAAATTTCGTTGGAAATTGAAGGAAGATCTTCGTGAACACGCCCTATCTCGCGTATCAGACGTATGCCAAATACACCTGTGTCAAAGGGAGGGACTTACCATCGACATGCTGTGAATGGCTTCCCGTTTCCACGCAGGAAGCCTCGGCTTGAAAGTGACGTCGTTGTGTTGCAATACTCCAAGACTGCCGAGACAGTGGGTCAAAGTTATGAGCACTGATCCCAACGCACGTAGCGATGCATGCATACCTGAAGGTACAGATAGCATAATTTGCGCTGAGCACACCCCCATCCTGGAGATGTACCCTCACGCCATCGTTCGCATATTCAATCTCCACGACAGTCGTGTTCAACAACGCCCGAAAACCCGGCCTGTCCGCCTTGAACACCACTTCTGCCTCACGCTGAATCAACGTCTTAAACCCCCTCTGATCGACACTCATCGCGTTCACGTCCGAGAATCCGCCTGCGTCCGGTCGGAATGTATGGTTGTTTGCCTGTAGAGGAAGAAGCATCATCCCCGTCAAGTTTGGTAAGTAAAGTATTGGAGGGAAGAACCAACTCATTCCGGACCCTGGGAGGAGGTCAAGACAAAATGAGGGTGGGGGAGGAGGGGACATTACCCATGATGAAGCGATCCAAGACGTTTCTTCGGGTGTTTGTGCATACTCCCAGTCAAACTGCCCCCGATAAAGGTCAGTTCACATTTTGATGATTCCATAGATGATTCACTCACTTGAAAGTACTCGCTTGCCATCTCATATCGATTGGAAGGCTGGGATCCAGTGAGGGCGTAGCCTCCACGTGCGGTTGCGTCCACAAGAGAATGGGACACTCGGACGCCTGACGGAGGGACCAGGTATGGCAAGAAGGTTAGCGCGTGACTGTATCACATAAATGCTTAGGATTCTTTTAGCACGCACCTGCTGCATCGGTCAAACGGGCATAGTTCGTCGCTGCCCCTGCAATGGCGTCCCGGAAGTCGACAGCCCCCGTCTCGTCGAATGTTGCTGTATAGTTCGTGAGCACCTTTTCCCAACACATACACCATGAAAATACACACTGATGTTGAAGAATGAGCTCTTTCTCGTCTCTATCCCGTGCTTCCTACCCAACGTCCAAATCGGATTCTCACTCCCGCCCTTCGCCTGCGTTCCTTGGATCCAATTGGCGCCAACTTCAACAGTATACTGTTTATCGACGCTCCCGAAAGACCGACTCATCATCCGTCCTCCCAGTTCATGACGAGCTTCGACAACAATGACGTCTGATACGCCGTTTTCGTATAAGGCTTGCGCTGCTGCTATACCAGCGACACCACCACCGAGAATCAGGACGGTAGCATTCTTGGGAGGACGTGAGGCGGAAAGAGGGATCTGTGCTGGTAAAGCGATTACGAAGGACAGAGTAGTGAAGAGGACCAGGAGACGAAGAAAGCTTGAACCTGCAATATTTCGCGAAATCATGTTGAGCATGGTTGGTGTAGAAGGGCACCTCCCCGCATGGTATTTGTACCGTCACTCAATTCAAGGTACATTGAGGCGATAATCTAGAAAGCATGGGCCTCAGTTCTCGATGCCGTGTCAATAGCCAAAGTGGCGCACCGGACAGCTCGGAGTTCAGCGCGACTTTCGCTGAGCAAGCCTGGTTTGGAATAAGGCTCATGCATTTATGGCCGGGACGATAGAAGAACACGTTCCCGAGCAGGGATAGGGCGGGTTCATCACCCGACTCCCGAGGTGCAATTTCTTGAGACATTGTGCTGACCAGGACGGTAACGCGGGTATTATCGTGTGACGACGGAGGTGATCAGAACCATACGGGCTTCCTGTTTATCAAAGCAGAAGCACACTCAAGTTCGACAGTCTTGAGAGAGAGAAGTATGGGTTCACCGTGATGGCGAGTGTGCGTGGTTCGAGAGAGGCGTGTCAAGAGATAAGACAACGGATCTTGGACATGGGTTCTGCCTGCGACGGCGCCTTTACGCATGCCACAGTTGCTTAAGGAGGAAGAGGGTTACAGAGAAGGTGGCGGAATAGAGTTATGCTTATTGACTGTGGCTCTCATGGGGATGTAGAAGAGAACAAAGCCTCAACAGGTCTGGTGATCTCAGCCAAGACATCAGAGTTGCGTTGCATAGCTCCGACCGTTGAATGGCAGCATACCTTAGATCCTCTTTCCATTCAAACACATTCGTACTCAGCTGTCCCTCCTCACTGTTAACAAGGTCCTGTAGTGGTCATGGTAGGAAGCGCCGTCCGAGCTCTGAGGTCTCTTAACTTTCGAGTCGAAGTTGACCGAAAGAGATCACGTATCAGGCCTTTCACCTCATAATTTGACGGTCCTGGGCACTGAGTCAGAAGAGACGATGTATGTAATGACGGGGAAGACGCACTTTGTGTATTCAGCCTGCTCCTCCTTGACTAGACTCGGATGGTGGGTAAAGCAAGTAAGACCCTCGCGACCACTGTCGCTGGTGGTCAACCTTTCCGTCCTTAAACGACATAGAAAGGATAGTTATCGGATTGAGAACAACTTCAGGTATCGTGAATAGCAGATGTTTGAGATGGTCATGGTTGCGAAGTCAAAAGCGCTTGAGGCCAAACGCCGGCCAGCTGTAGGGCCACTCCAGCTCTCGAACTATTTGTATCCTCCACTACTTCGGCCCTTCGTCACGAAATTCATTCTACTTTCGATCGACAATATTCTTGCATTTTGGATATGTGGCAGATATCAACACCGACTCAGTGGCTCCGTGAGCTTGTATGCTGCATGGTGGAGGAGATGGTTTCAGGAGAGCCTAGAGTTCGAGCTCGTGTTTAAAATTGGTGCGTGATGTTGCAATAGTCGCTTTGTTTCTTTACTGATTCGTCTTCTCATTTACGGTACAGGCGGCCTGCTGAAATAGTGGTGTCGTGACGTGTCTACAGGGTGTTCTGGGGGGAACAAATCCTGCAGCTGCGACCAGCTCTCAATATGTTCGCACATGTTTTTCTACAGCATGTGTTGCTTGGAAACGAGGTGGATTATTCGGGTGCTTTCTCTTTTGAACAATGAGATATTGCTCATCGCCGATCATCCATACTAATTCTTTCTTCACCATATATATACTCCGACCTTTGGTAATGCGTACACCAATGGCGGGCGGGCCACACTAACTCGTTCATCCCACCTGCCACTATTCCCCCTCCTGCGACCACCATGGCAGCGAAGGCTCGAGTACCCTTCCATGGTCACCCTCGCGCCGACGCTATCCTCCAGACATGCAATAATGTTCTCTTCTATGTGCACACGGACGTCTTGTCTATGGCGTCCCCGTTCTTTGACCAGCTATTCTCCCTCCCCCAACCCGCCAACATACCAGACGCGACTTCGGGTGGCAACACCCTCCCCATCATTCCAATCTCAGAGGACAGCGCGACCGTTGACCACCTTCTGCGTCTTTGCTACCCCATCCCCCGACCTCCTCCGTTGACGAATATCGGTACAGTCGCAAAAGTGTTGGAGGCCGCAATGAAATACGAGCTGGTGGAAGCCGTGACATCGATGAAGAAAATCTTCCATTCCCTGATTAGCACTTCTCCATTGGATGCTTATGCCATCGCTTGCCGCCTAAAATTGGAGACAGAGGCCTCGATGGCAGCGAGGGCGTGGAAAGAAAGACTAATCCTCAGCGGAGATACGAAGTCGTACCTTTCCAGCCAGTCAAAGCCTCCTACTCGTACCTACGACGGAACACATATACTCCCCTGTTTTGACAACAAATGCACGAGTCACCCGTTTCAGCTAACCCTTGTTGGAAGAAGTTACTCCGATGCAATGAAGAATCTTCCCGCTGGGTGCTACTTTAGACTGCTGCGATATCTCCAAGGCGAAACATTCACGCCGTTTTGCGAGCCCCTTCCGTCTCCCCGCTCCTTGCATCAGTCTCAACCCGATGCAAACGATTCGGCTCTTGCCAGTCCGGAGGTGCTCCTTCAGTATCCAGCCGACGTAATCTTGAAGTCGTCTGACGGGATTCTCATCCCTACCCACCGACTTCTCCTGGCTTTGTCGGGAGCGACCATTAACATCGATCAGACCCACCAAAGCGACTCGTCCGGCGTCCCTATTGTCGAGATAACTCACTCTGGAGCAGTCCTTCATCGTCTCCTGCGAATGTGCCACCCCGGCGGATCCTATCAAGATAGCGAGACTTTTGAGGAGGCGCGTTTAGTCTACGATGCAGCGACAAAGCTCGGTATGCTCAAGATCGCGGACATAGCCCGTCGCAACTCGGAGGTACTCAGAGAACGGGCCCCTCTCACTGCTTATCTCGTTTCTGTCCGTCGTGGATGGGAAACAGACGCGAAGGCGGCGTTGAGCAGGGCGCTCTGTGGTCCACTTTGGAGTGCAGACGCGTATGTGCCAGAGATGGAGGTTACTTCGGCGAAGGTATTGCGCGACTTGTATAGCTATCACTATCAGCGCCGAGAACCTCCTCAAGCAGTGTAAGGACAGTGTGGATCAGAGTGCTGTAAGTGACTGTTATTTCTCCCGTTCGCAGCTTCATTAACCATCTTTTGTGCGATCCTCTCACTGCAGTGTATGCTCGACCTTCCTCGTCTGCTACAAGTGTCAAGCTTCGCCTGCCTTTCACCACCTTCTTGTGTATGCGGTAGGTTAGTATCAGGTGGCCACAACAGTAAGCATTTAGGTGCCTGCGGGAGAGACCACACAAGAATGTATCATTACTTCAAAGTGAAATCGAAATGCAATTTATCATTTGGGTGGTACTAAATAACCGCTTGTAAGACGTTTAATCTGTATCACCCCTTCTTTAAAAGCTGTAATGTGCGAACGATGATCATCGGAGGACTTGAAGAAAGTACTGCGGGCGTCAAAAGAATTCCCCAAGGGCGCTTCATTTTATTTTGGTTCGTTTTGAACTTGAACGACGTTTGCAGGTTTGACTGTTTCAATTATTGACTCTCCCTCGATGTGAAGTTGCCGACGAGAGCCTGAGGTGAGTAACACCCAGTAATTATTTACCACAAAGCTGAAGCGACTATCCGACAAGGTCGACTTTTGCGCGCACAGAAATATCTTATGTGTGGCCTCCCCATTCTTTGACAAGATGTCCCCGCTTCCCACTGACTCCACCACCGCTTCTCCGAGTGGCAAACCCATCCCCTCGTTTCAGTTTTGGAGGACAGCCAGACCAATACTCTTCTGCGCGCTTGTTATCCAGTTCCAAGTCCCCTTTCCCTCACGTTGGAAGCTCAATATCGAGCTATTACGGACGGACTTCCCTTCTTGGCGTTCATATATTGCTCCATCTTGTCGTTGCATTTTGATTGCATTGCATTGCCTCTGTGTGTTCAACCTCGATTTTCAACGCACGTTGCCACGTTTTGACCTGAACCCGATAAGTCTGTAGAATTTCCCTTCTACACGGTCCCGATTCACGCAGAAGTGGTTGCACGCGACGTTCATCAAACCTGCCCTCCCAGGTTTCCTTTGTCCCCAGTCTTCTTTCTCTCGTCCATCATGACGACTAAGGCTGCAGCTCCTTTTAATGGCCACCGAGCGGATGTTATACTGCGCACAACCGATAACGTCGACTTTCACGCGCACATGAACATGTTGTGTGTAGCCTCCCCTTTCTTCGATCAGATGTTCAGCCTTCCTCAGCCACCCGTCATCGCACAAGATGGTACTTCAAGCCCCGTCCCCACCATCCCACTCTCAGAGGACAGTCAAACCATGGATCATCTTCTACGTCTCTGCTATCCCGTTGCGAAGCCTCAACCGTTGAAAAAGCTAGAGTTGGTAGCGAAGGTGTTGGTGGCAGCCATGAAGTATGAATTCGAGGAGGCCACGGTGCTGATGAAGACGTCCTTCCACTCACTCATCAAATCTTCCCCCCTTGAGGCCTATGCAATTTCCTGTCGCTTAAAGCTGGAGAAAGAGGCATCGTTATCTGCAAAAGCATGGAAGGAAAAGCTGAAGGTCGACGGGGCCCTCGACGCTCACCCCGGCACAGGAACATGCAGCTCAACCACTCTATATCGCTCCCGTGCTTCTGCTGACGGAACCAAAGGGCGTCTTCTCCCTTGCTCCGACCCCAAATGTCTGCATCGGAAGTTCAAGCATACTGTGATTGGGAGAAGTTACACGACCGCGATGAAGGACATCTCTGCTGGGTGTTTCTTCAGGCTCCTGAGGTTCCTTCATGGATATACCTCAACATCATTTTGCGATCCCGCTCCCACAGACCATCCCCAGACAACTCCAAAGCCCTCACGGCCCACCACACTCGTCAGTCCCGACCTGCTTCTCCATTGTCCAGCCGACATCATCCTGAAATCATCCGACGGCGTTCTCATCCCCACGCACCGACTCTTACTAGCCTTTGCAGAAGCGATTCCCATTCTTACCGAAGCAGCTGACAGCACCTGCCCTCTGCAAGGGAACGTGCCCGTAGTGGGGGTCAACGAAAAAGAGAAAGTTCTCTTCTCTCTCTTGCGCATGTGCCAGCCTCAGGGTCTTGCGGACGATTGCGGGTCGTTCGAAGAAGCATACGAGGTGTGGCAGGCTGCGATGAACCTTGGGATGACAAAGGTCGCCCAAGCTGCTTACAACGACGTGGCGTCCCACAGGGATCGCGCCCCCGTACTGGCATACCTCGTCTCCGTTCAGCGTGGATGGGATGCTGAGGTGAGATTGACCGCAGAGAGAGCGAGTCGTTTGTCGCTTCTGACCGCAGAAACATACATCCCGGAAATGGAGACGGCCTCGGTGGACACATTGTGGGACCTGTATGGTTATCAGCACGATCACCGCGACAGAGCTGCCATTCATTTTGGGGACATGACCATCAATTGAAGATGTAGAATTTTCAAAGACGTCTTCATGTGCGGCCACCAATGTAGTAGGTTATTTCAATTGATGACCTAGTGTGCGTGTTCATCAGAGACTCTCTTGACCAAAACAAAGCATGATACACCCCAGAGAAATAAAACCGACAAGATGTCCGATACGGCCCCCAAGTACACGACGCCGTATAACCGCATCTTTGCCAATCACGTACTTAACTCCAGGCCGCTCATTCGCAGGGCTAACTTGTTATTGACGAGAGACCCCCGACCCATCAACCACCAAACTCCATTCCTCGTCGCCCTCGCATATTCCTTCTCCAAACCAGTCGCCCAAGTCATCACCTTCGTCATTTTGATGACCTTCAACGCCATCTCCCTGCGCGTCTTCGAGTATTCCTCCAGCCTCTGCATCGCGTACGCCTTCTTCGCAGACACAGTGGGCGTGTTCAGCTCATTGTTCTTCACGATGTCTCCGAGGATACGTCCAAGGGAGATCGCGTCGCGGACACCGAGGTTCATGCCTTGACCGCCAGCGGGCGAGTGTACGTGTGCTGCGTCGCCCGCCAACGCGACTGCTCCGCCTCCGAGGAACTGGAAGAAACGGTCGGCGACCGCATGGCGTACCCGGAACCGCGAGGACCAGATGATGGTGTCTACTTCCGGGATCTTGTCTTTCGGAAGGCTTAGTGCCGCTGCGAGTACTTTCTGAAGACGTTCCTTCGAGACTTCTTTCACCCCTGGCTCCGCGGGACACGACATGCGGTAGATGGTCCTCCCCTCAGGGTCGTCTGGTGAGGCAGGGAGGGGAACGAGAAGAAGGAATCCAAGAGGACCGAGGAACGTTGCGAGGTCGTTCGGGCTGATGGATGATGGAATATTGCCGGAGAGATGGACGTCGGCGATAATGAGGGGTCTGCCCAACCTGGCGTTCTCCTCTTTGACGCTCTCTCCTGGTTTCGGCTCCTCCGCAAATGGGTCCTTGTTGGTGTCTGGGTCTGTAAAGGGAATAGCTGCAAGCTTTCTGATCTATGGAGGTCGTGCGAGTGTCAGCCATAACACCCTTCAGTAGGGAGTAGTCTTCTTTTACGACTTACGATTGACCTAGCTCCGTCTGCACCCACCACATACCGTGCCTTAACCGCCTCCCCGCCCTCAAAAGACACCGTGACGCCGTCATCCGACCCCTTCATATCAACCACCTTGTATGGGCGGTTGACGGTGACACCCAATGTCTTCAACCTCTCCTCCAGGATTTGCTCCGTCTCCGCCTGCGATATCAACAACGCATAAGGGAATCGCGTCTTCCTGTTCAAGCTCGCAAAGTTCGCCTTCACAAGCCTCTTTCCATGTGCGCGCACGGTCATGTAATTGGCGTGCAGACCCCGAGATGTGATCTTTTCCATGACACCGATTGTATCCAACTCCTACACAGCCCGTGAGTTATCCCATCTCCGCGAAGAATGAAAGCTGAAAAGGATATCATACCTCGACTGTCTTTGCATGGATGACGATGGCTCGTGATAAGTTGAGGCCGGCTGCTTGGGCGTCGACTACGGTGATATCCTCGGGCTTGCAGCCATTCATCACGAGTGACACTGCACATGAAAGTCCTGCCGGACCCGCGCCCACGATGAGGACTTGTGTGGACTCTGGGAGCATTGTTGCTGGTGAAGGTGGGCCGAGTAGCGATGGGTGGTGATGGTCAGGTTAATGTTGGGTCAGAGGGTTATTGAAAGACTCCCATGCTCGCGCGTTCATCCACTCCAAAGAACTGACTATTCCCCCATAGATCACGTTAGACCTTGTCGCCGAACCGTATGGCCGAGGACCGTCCCGGGGTGCTAGTGGTGGGAAACCTACGGCCTTCAGTGACTGACTTTGTCAGAAATGTGAAGAATCCTAGCCGACTAATACCAGCCCGTCCCTGAGGGGGAGGTACGCCAGGATCACCAATCACTGAGACGATCATGATGATCTGAAGACCAACTCCGGGAAACTCGGAGTGCGCTCATGAGAGCGCGCAAATGACACGTGGCTATCACAACCTCTGACGTCTTTGGGGATATCTCGCAAACAGTGGGTCAGTATCATACCTTCGAGGTTCGTCATTCTTCTCATTCTTCCGTCAAACGATGACAAGGAAAGTTGCGGTCAGATACGACAAGTCCCACGCAATCCTAGTCCAGACTGGCTGGCCAAGCTGCGAGATGTTCCCAACACCTAGCAACATAACGGCTCACTGACAGGATATCAGGCTTCTGGTGCCTTGACACCGCAATCTGACGGGATTGCTAAATTGAAAATGAAGAAGTCAAGAACGTACTGGGCATTGTCCCGGCGGTTGTCTGGTTCAACCAAGTTCTGTCCCCGATGTTTAGCAACGGTCTCTTCTCATCGCGCGATGATCTTCTAAGCTTGGCTTGGAGCGAAGGAACAGAACATACACATTTCATTTCAGGTGAGAACGCTTCTCCGCTCGCTAGCGGATGGGTATCCTTCTCCTTCTCCACACTGATGAAAGCGTGAATCTATCCAGGTCTTCGCGACACAGCACGGACACCGTTCTCAGCAATATTGTCTTCATACAAGTCGATCTGACATGATGCTTTTGTTGTGACAGTATCAAGCTGCCATCTCACGTTGGTGGATGATGTGTACTGACCCGCACTGGATCCAACCTAGATCAACTTCAACTGCACGGCGTTGCAACCGTTCTCCGCCTTTTGACTTTCTGTGGCGCCACATGCCTCCAAACCGACCTACTGCGTACAGGCCCACCGACTACAGTTCCACGGCCCACAACTCTGGCAAGCATTGATCCACTATCCGACGAGCAAAACAACTTATTTTAGCCATGCAGCTTTGGCGCCTTAGTTCTCCGAAAAATCGGACAACAAAAGAAGCAACCCAAGGGATTGCCCGTCAGAAGCTTCTTTGAGTTTCTCTCACGTGCAGTAGTTTAGCCATACATGCACGCCAAGAACCTCCACGAAAACGACGAAAGACGGACCTGGTACGCTGAACTCACCACAAAAAGACTGACCCAACATCGATGGTGATGCGCTGTGTCAAAGGATCTGTTCATCCAGTGTATGTCCCCTTTCACCCCGACTTATTGTTGCGTGGTTTTTGAAACACCTCGGTAGTTGATACATACCGTTGCGGAGTGTTGTCTCCGTGAGTGGTCGTTGAATTCAATGCGTCCTCATCATTCTCCTCGTATTGAACTTTGTCTTTCTCTCTGGGTCAGAGCTTGGGCATGCCATTATCCGTGCGTGTCAGGGATTGGGTACACGCTACGCCATATGTTATCCACAACTACACATTCATTCCCGCTCCAACGCTACAAGAACCTAGAGCCACAGCCTGCCCAACCGTTGCTCATCTCCGGTCGTCATTAGCTGATTTTTTATGGACTCAAACTGTGCAAGTACGGCTTCTAGTGGATAGGGCCTCACGACAACCGTGCGGCGTATGGTGCACCAGATCCGGCCATCTCCAATGACTACCAAGGATGGAAAGCACCCGTCCTACTCTAGAAAAAGGCCGTGACAGCCGCGGTGCCCAGTGGCGGAGGCACTGCTCGTCGATTCGGATGTGCGTGGGAGCTCTACCGATGGTCGCTCTTTCCGCCTTTCGCGACGACCGCAGTACGTTGATGCGATGCGATGTTTCAGAGGCACGAATTGCGGATTTGTGTCCGAATTTACTACAGGCCCGTCGGAGGCTGACACCATCAGCTGAAGGCCTTCGGTTCGGAGTGCATGTCCACCCGTTGCAACATCTATGTTGCCCCATGACGTCAAATTAGTCGTGAGCCACATGCGTTTGATCATGGTAACACTTATTGTGTATCGCATTGACAGACCATCGTAATGAACTATTTGGCAGTTTGTCTTGCGAATCCTCGGTCACAACTGTTTCATACCAGTAAGTACACGGTTGCCCTTCAGGTATTTGAGCTTAAGCACATCACGACGACCTAGTATTTCATGGCATCGCGTTTACTCACGAAATCCACATATGAACAACTCTGCAATCGTCCAGACCGGTCTCAGACGGAGGTCACGGGCCATAATGCTGTGGGATACTTGGTATGTTTTTGAACGTGATCAGTGGATAGTTGCTGTTGAGGTTGTGATAGCAGTCACACAGTCAGTCCCACAAAGAAAACGCCGACACTCATTGTCACAGCCGGCGCGGTGCCAGCGGTCTTGGTTTATAATCTACAGATTGCGAACGCCGGCGGCTTCGAGGATCTTATCAAATTATCACAGGGGCGATTGTGAGGAAGAAAGGTAGATCTTTGACTCTTGTTTTGCCACCGAGCTCCCATCGAACGGCAAGTAGACCGGTGAAAGCTTGTATCTGATTGAGTTCAGGGCGTTGCGGGGGCGCTGCAGACGATCGTCGTGGTCATTCGATTAGGCGATCCCGTCGTTCACAGTGGGAGAGTACTGTCATTCGAAAGCACGACATGTTGATTTTAATAAGTACGCGGTTAATCATACACTCGCTACACGAAGATACTGAAAACACCATACGAGTATATATTTAAACCATGTTACAGTCCGATCCTTTGATAAGAGAATAATCCGATCTAGTTGTCACTCTAACGGCGATGAGTCGCAACAACGTTCAAGGGGGTCCTGAAGATCGTAGTCCTCATGTTCTGGATCCCCTCTACGAAGGCGGCGTTATCAAAATCGGGGGCGAACTTCAAATCGTACGTGAGAAGCATCTTCGCGGTGACAACTCGCATCTCTTGAACAGCCAGCGACTTGCCCAAACACCCGAAGGGTCCTAAGGGCGCGAGATATCAGTAATCAGAACAGAAGGGTGAGGGTAAGTGTCGCTGACCGAATGAGAAGGACATGATAGCACCCCTGCGCGCCCTCGAGCCAGGACCCAGCCCTTCAGGAAGCCAGCGCTCAGGCTTGAACGCCTCAGGCTCGGGCCAGAAGTTCTCCGGGTGTATCTCCTGCGTGTAAGCCGGGACACCAACAATGGTTCCTTCAGGAATGAAGACGCCGTCGATCATGGCGCCCCCTTGGGGAGTGATCCGAGGGAGGCCAGGGAAGGGTGTACCCAAGCGCAAAGATTCGTCAACCACGCCATTGAGATAAGGAAGGTTGGTGAGCAGGTCGAGGTTGAGAGGCGCGTCGGGGTCCGGGAAGGCTTCATCGAGCTCAGCTCGGAGTCGCTCATATGCTTTGGGGTTGGCGAGAAGGTAGTAGAAGACAAAGGTGAGAACTCCAGACGTAGTGTCAGATCCTACGCGATCTGTCAGCGGCGGTGATACGTGTGGGCTACAATGGTGCTTACCAGCTTGAATTGCGAAGAGAGCGTCCATACGAAGATCATCCTGGCTCAATTTCGGAAGAGCGGTATCATGTTCACCAAGCTAAGACATCCGTCAGGGATCTGTAGAACTTTGATATGGGAACGAACCCACCAAATGCGAAGCAATATCGGCCCCGACATTCTGAGTGGTCTGTTGGCGCACGACCAGCAGCTTCGCGGCGAGGTTGTCCAAGAGAGTGATGGTTTTTGTGACGGGGAAGTACCAGATGATGTCAAAGAGCGCAGGTACCTCACCAAGACTGGTTATGGCCACGTTAGATCCCGTATAATGATCACACAAGTCAAACAATTCACACACCTTTCGAATGCTACAGTCGCCATCTGGCCGCTCTCGACATAGTTGCCAACATCATTGTCCTTCATCATTTCCTGAGTGATAATGTCAGTGAATGAAGGCCGCCGGAAATACAATCGGTGCTCACCAAACGGTTGGCACCACCGAAGGTGAGATCGCCCATCAAGTCGTATGACCAATGCTGGATGACCTCGGAAAGGTTGATGGTGCCTTGAGGACCTTTGCGACGCTCGACCATACACTCCATGAGTTGATTGGTACGCTTCTCGACGACTGGTTTGTAACCTGCGACAGCAGTCGGCGTGAATGCCGGAGCCCAGTGCTTGCGGCGGACATTGTGCTCATCCCTTGGTTGGATGAAGAATAATCCGGCACCGTGGATTTTTCCGGGTTTGTAGGCTGGACTCTTCGAGAATGCGTTAGAAGAACCATAAATCGGAGTGATAGCGGCGTAAGAGTTGAAAGAGATGGTGTTGGGGCCTGGATGAAATCAGAAGCGATCCTTTGAACATATCTGGGGTTCTTACCCGTTCTGACGACCTTGCCATACTTCTGATGCAGGCCGTAAATGACAAGGTGCCGCTTGCCAGACCAAACCATATGTGCCAGTTTAAGGCTGGTCATCTTGTTCAGAAGGGGCCTACCGCAGTAGTCAGTACGTTGCCGCAACATCGATAGATACATGCATACCCAGGGAACTTTGCAAGAGGATGGAACGGTGAGACCCGCCAAGCCACGGTAGCCAATGCAAGCGAGAGATACTGATAGGCTAGCATGCTGGCTGCGAAGGCGAACGCACTTCCAGAACTGGTCCCTACGACCAGCCTGCGGTAACCGTATAGAATCGTGCCAAGGACGAATTCTAACAAAAGACCAACATCGCCACGGATGGGAAACTTGTGCACATAGAGGCACGCCGTCTGGACACAGAAATATCAGTACATCACCGAAACACTCTCTCAAAAAGTAACAAAAATACACACCAAGCCTCCAGCAGCAGCTAGGACACGAGGGTCGGCCTCTGAGGCTTTCTGAAGGATGCTCTCTATGATAGGCATGGTGAGCTGGCAAACCCGACAACGCAGTTGATAGCGGATGGGATACCTGATGAGCAGACGTTCAATCTCTTATACTAGCTTGAACTCCAACGGATACGAATTTGCCCCAACAGCGATGTTCGATGAGGTGAGAGCAGCACAATCAATGGGCTCAGTGGCTCAAAGCAGTTTTCCGATGTTCTCGGGATGAGCATGCCGCCATCTAGATCTAGAATGACCTGGGTTTAACGTTTGTCAAGAGAGCACTGCATACATATCAAATACCAAACCCCCTGCAACACTCTTCGTAATTCGCCCACGGCTAGGAAGTTGAACCCGCAGTTGCGTGACGATTAACACCAGTGCAGGGATGAAGATGACCGAGACCGATGCCGGACAGTAAGATGTCGCTCGTTTGCTATCGGTTCCCAAAGATACCTAACGATGGGCGGTACTGATTATGCGGGATGGGTGGGAGCTTGTGTTGCTCTGTGGGACTCAGAGGGTGCATGGAGCGCCCATTCGCGGGTTGCAATCAAACATTTTAATCTCCGAAGCGGATTGCTGTCGGCATTGCCTCAGATTTTGTTCAGACCGATACTCTGAACCATGTCGTGCTTGCGCAGTCCTTCCCGACCTAACTAGCTCTGGTTTGCTCATAGTTATGCTGCAGTACGCGTGACGAAGGTATCGGATTGCCGTGAGAAGCACATCCACGAGGTGAGCCTTGATTTTCACAAGCTTGCCTTCGTGTTTGAGGTCCTTCACCTGGGAGTAAGTTCACCACGATGTACGATGTAAATGATACTGACTAGTTGACCCGCCACCGTATTGCATTCGGAGTGGTCAAGTAATTGACACAACAATACACCCCGCCTTACTTGGCTCATTGAGTCATTCGACACGCCGCCGTCTCGCAGTTTGATAAACGCTGTCTTTAGAAGGTGTTTTCGAACGGCTCCAGCTATCATGCGATGCGGAGACTGCCTTTCATATGATATGTGAAGTCTGATGTAGCAACGTATTTTCTCTCATGTGGTCTTTGCTGCGAAGTGTGACCTCCGATGTGTTGCTGAAAGTTGAAGAGGACGACAAGCTACAATAAGTCATTCGCAATGTAACTTAGATAGTGACAGGGTGAGCGTCACAATGTCCAGGACTGGTCGCTCAAGTGCTCGCCAATCGTCCAATTTCATCATCATCCTCAGTCAAAGTTCTGATGCACCCCCGACCTCTATTGTTGATGTAAAGATATGAATGGGAAGCATTTGCGGTTCACACGCTGTGAGGTGTTCATGTTGGACCGGAATGCCTGTAGAACATGATCAATATTCGGAGGGAGTATAGTTACAACACGAACTAGCGTCCAATAGATATATCTACAAGCAACTTGAAGGATACGTCCTACCCGGGCCAACTCTGCACATCTAATTCGACAATAACATACAAAATTCAGGAGAGCCTCCAACACCATAAATATCATCGGACCGCGATGTCGTCGTCGGCGAAACCTTCCATCAGTCAAGGAGCCGCCGCATTGATACCCAGCGTCAATTGGCGACACCACTCCATCCCAGCCCTCCGCTGTTCTTCGAATTCGGGGAGATCCCAACCCTTCTGGTCCCTCCACCCGCCTTCTAAGAAGCGTCGAAGCGTCCCTTGTGCCTGCATTGCAGCAGATCGGTTCCAATTCGTCCGATCTTCTCCAAAGCCACAGACACCCAGAGCGATTCTGGGCGGGACCGTAAGACGTCCGAGTTTGAAGCAGTATCTTGAGATTGCGACGCAATGTAGAACAGTGCCATCAGGTCGGACTGAGCGAGGCTTGTGCTTTGGGACGTCAAGTGTCATTTGTGCAGCGGTTTCGGTGGCGATTTCCAGTCTCTTGGCGGCCTTGGACGACTGTGGCCTGGTCACAAACTCAGAATACAGGTATATCTGTTGACGGTCGTGAGATTGGGTGAGAAATTCAAGAGCCAAAAACTGACCCATTTGTCGTCCCAACCCGCTACGTTGGCCCGAACTTCGTAATAAGAAAACAAAGGTATCTCTGAAAGATACGCATAATCTGCACCTGAATTCATATCCGTCAGTGCGGGAACTCGAATTGACCCGCGATTTACTCACCCGCAAGAGGCATGAATCCTCCCTGGAGCATGAAAGGACGAAGGTTGGAGACGCAGACTTTCATCCTAACGATGTCGAGATTCTGTGCAAGTCATATTAGCGTTCAGAAGACAGGGTTGCTTTTGAGAAACGGGGCGAACCTTTGCGTATGCAGAGTTAGATAAGTGACCTAAGAAGTCGCAGTCGTCGGGGCCAGCCCAATACGAATGGGACACCTCCTTTTTGAAAGGATCCTGCGCTACTGGAGACGTCTCTTCCATGTATTTGGTGACATCCATGGAGAGAGCTCGTCGGAGATTCCAGCCAATCAAATGGCGTAGTAAACGGACTGCGAAGGGATTCAGCAATGAATTCATGCTCCTGAAGTCAAAGGCTCACCGTGCCATACGAGAGGAAAACTGCGGATGTTGATGAAGAGCAAAGTCGCGATGATAATGTAGAATTGCTTGTACAACGACGAAAAGTGTAGTGCTCGTCGCAGAAGACCGAAAGCGACCGGTGCGACTTGGGTGAACTTGCTCACGGAGGGTCCAGGCATACTTGCTACAACGAAGGTGAAGTCTGCCAGTGCGTAAGTTGCACCTCATATATTTCCGTTTCGACCGGAGTACGATCTCTACAACTTCCAAAACGAGTGGCTTTGACTTATCCTCCGGCTCACCGGCACGCCCGTTGGAGACGCCTCTCCAATCAAGATACGGGATCTTGGTGAAGGCGATGGAGGTTACGTTAGAGTTCAAACACAGCTCCCGCATGCTGTACCCTGCTGCTGGGTTCGTCATCAACGTCTATGGAGTCAAAGTCGGTGAGAACCTGTGAGCTCAGCACTCACGGCCATATGTGCCTGATGGCAGGTTCCACATGTTCCCACTTGAATGTCCTTGTCACCATCGAACACGAGCGTGACAGGTGCAAAGCGAACGCGTTCTTGAAAGTATCGTTTCAATTATCCTCTTGGCTTCATACCGGGTGAATTGAGAAGAGCTGTGTCCGGGGTCTCCGAAAACGCGCATTCAGAAATAGTACAAGTAGCTGTGGAATACGCTGGAATTCAGCAACAAGATCTCCACTCGTTGGAAGACTATTCACCTGAGTGCACTTCATCAATGGCCTCCCTGTCTTCCACTACAATCCCTTCTGTTACCGTTCCTCTCGCGGCGACCCCGTTGTTCAAACGGGCCAATCCTGCACTCTCCCTCGATGAACGCACCGAGATCACGTACCAACGTGCGCGTGCTATCTCAAGAGCATACAGTCAGTATCATTACCTTTGTGATTTTTTGCGTTGACTCACCAGTTCCAAATAACAGAATTGACGGCACAGGATGTCGTCTTCCTCCGTCCTAAGTTCTGGCAGTTGCACACTGACCAGATTTCGCCTATGGATGGGGCCGCTACTACCCTTATCACAATCCAGTATAACCTCGCGGCTGGTACTCTCGCACCCTTTGCGTTCAAACGTGCAGACCTCCAGCCTCTCCTAAAGCAAATCATGGACTTCGACGTCTCGTAAGTTCACATGAACAAATAGAGGTTCACCAGCCTTCTCACCCGTGTCGATCTGTAGGGCACAATTCTTACTGAGCGAAGTCGGCCATGGCCTAGACTCCCCGAACCTTGAAACCACGGCGACCCTCCTGCCCAGTGGGGAGTTTGACTTGAACACCCCATCTCCGTCAGCAGCAAAGTAAGCATTTGCTGCAGCCCCTGGGTAATGGTGAATCTGAACGTATTTCCGCTCCAGATGGATGCCACCGACGGCACCGAAAGGCGGAATGCCTCGCGTCGCCATCGTAATTGCGCGTCTCATGGTGAACGGTGAAAATCGTGGCGTCAGGCCTTTCGTTGTGGCCCTAGGTGATGGTCAGCAAATGTGTAAAGGCATCACTTCCAAGTACGTTCATACCTGGGATCTCCTTATCGGACTGGACTGAAAGTGCATTGACAGAGTACTTCCCACACGTGCGGGTGCCAAACCGGTGGATCACGCCCTTACCTACTTCGATCATGTTCGGCTTCCTGCGCAAGCACTGCTTGGATCGCTTGATATGCCCCAAGATCTCCGACAGAACTTCCTTTCCGTCATTTGGAGAGTGGGTGTTGGCTCATTGGCGCTTTCTACTCTGTCGATCACTGCCCTGAAGGCATCAGTATATGTCGCTGGTCGATACAGTATCAGGCGTACCGTCACTGGTGCAGATGGCGCACCCATGCCCATCATTGCATTCCGAACCCAGCAACTCCCAATCTTCCACACACTCGCACAGGTTTTCGTACTAGAGGCGTACGCCAAGAGCGCTGCGGAGCAATTCATCAGTCCCAACATCGACCCTCGTGTTCGACATGGTATCGCGGCAACACTCAAGGCCGTCATGCTTCAGCACTGCCAGAGCAGCCTCTACTCGCTTGCAGAGCGCTGCGGCGCACAAGGCCTGTTTGAGCACAACCAGATAATAGAGTCACAGGTGAGTTCTGAACGTACAGATAAACCCAGAAATCATTTTGATGACGTGGTTGACAGCTCGAAATGCGTGGTGTGGCCATTGCCGAAGGTGATGTGCTTGCGCTGTGTATTCGTGAGTGCCACTAGGTCTCCGAGATGGAAGATAAGACTAACGTAGTTGCATAGGTCTCGCGTCCGAGCTTCTCATCGGACGGTATGAGATGCCAGCCCCAGCAGACCCCACTTCATTACTGGCTCGCCACGAAGCTGGTCTCTTTGATGAAGCGCGTCAGGTGGTTGCTAACCTCGGCGAGGGTCACAGAAGCGAGGGATTCAACCGCCTGATCCTTCCTCTGTGCCAACCCCTCATCGAAGCAATCGGTCACAGGATGGCATATGAGGCAGCTGTCAAAGCAAAGGTCAACCCTGACCTGATTGCGTTGTACGTGGCTGGAGTTGTCAAGTACGATGCGAGCTGGTACATCGAATACCTTGGTCTTGGACGCCGCGCTATCCACGAGATGGAGGACCGTGCCCTGACGGTTGCTTTGCCACATCTGGAGGACTTGCTCGAGGAGACGGGTGCGAGGCCTTACTGCATTGCTCCAATTGTGTCCGATGAGTCCTGGGAAGGCTTCGTACAGAGCCTACCTCATTTCGGGGGTGATGCGTCGATGCAACTGATTCCAGGGACCATGGCGCAGACAGCGGGATCACCGTATGAAACTCCCATCTCACGGCTCTAGTTGCGTCGTTTCCTTCTATAAAATTTCACCTATGTTCCATTATCTGGTATTATTGGACGGAAAATCCTTGTACGTGTAGTTGAGCTGTGATTTGGATATGCATATCGCGTTGTTTGTAGCATACGTAATTATTCTGAACTATAGAAATGATTCGCTGAGTAAAAGCTACGATTGATGGCAACGCTAGGCACGATGAACCTACCTTTTCAACTCTTGAGGATGTAGCGGAGTGGTTGACATTGATGTCCTGGAGATGGTGGTTGTCGTCCAAGCCATCGACGACGTAACGGCATTGGGGAACTCTTTGATTCGGGCGGAGTTATAACGGTTTGTCGGATTTCACCCAATCATTCTCCTTTTTAAGTAACGACTTTGTGGCTCATTGCCGAAGTGGGTCCGGCACATGGCGGCACGGTTTGTGGCTTTGCTTGGAACATACCCTGCTGAACATTTCCTATGTTTTCCTCCGCTATGGTCCCACCCCCACTCTTTGGATGGGCAACTTTATGCTGCAGACGGTTGATTTTGATTCACGTTACTGGAGTGAGTTCATCGCGACTCCTTCGCGTGACGTGGCGAACACCTTCGTCTTCATTTTGCGTACTGAAATCTGGAAATTATCCCCGCACTTTATAGGCTTTGTATCACTATTGATACGATCCGTTGCAACTGGAATGGGAGATATGCGCGTATCACGCGAGCCGGCACTCTCCCAATGCAATGTCGCCTGTCGAACTGGACTCATCTAAGTTTTAGCTGGATCCTAGGGAAGAGTCAAGTTGTTTTTCTTCTCCGTTACTGGTACACTCACCGATATATGTCTAGGTCGCGTTATTGGATCAACTCTACTATATTAATGCTGATCGACTTGTGATTCATAGGGAAGGCGTTGCTTGCAGCCCTGCTCCTGGTGTGATTCAATCACGTCAACTGCTCTTTGTGTTTCAGTGACGAATCTTACCGTACAGTATGGTGAGTGGGTTTTCACCAATGGCTCTTGCCGCTGCCAGTACTACTCTCGCCATTTCCACCAATCCGACTTTCACGGAATTCTCACGCTTGCAGAGCAGTGGCAAGATAATCGTATCACCCCACGCCCACATCACGGCCCATAGTAAACTCCTGCTGGTAAGTATTGATACCAGTTGCGGGGTGGAACAATCGCAAAGTTTCACGTTGATGATTGGGATATCTTCTGTGTACATTGGAGCAAAAGGTATGCGTTCATCCGTCATCGCAGCAGGAAGATTTGATCTCACCGGTGATTTGAATGATTCAGAACCACCCGTTCGCCAGCCGCTGTTGACAACATGACCCAAGCTTAGCTGTCGTACGAGATCGTGCTGATAATGGTGTGTTTTTAACTTTTGAAACCCTTCTCTATAATTCGTGATGTATACTTCATGCCCACTGAGCGTATCGTCTCATCCAGAACAATGAATACCAAAACATTAGTTCGGATGTGCGGCCGACGCTCATTGGTGAGAGCCAATCATCGTACGCGTCCCGCGTCTACTGACAATCGCTGATCAATATGTACACCTTAATCTGGGCCACCTTCGTCATCCTCATCTCTCAAACCCTGTGGGATAAAACTGCGCCTTCCTTAGGTCACGACAAAGTGTCAGACGCGTCATCAGGAATATCGACATTTTATTCCGTCAGCGTGGTCGAACGAGAGGGCATTGAGCGGAGAATCAGACAATATGAAGTCCCGCATTGGCTAAACAGATGAGTTTGTTTCTTCAGCAAGACAGTTTCCCCCGGTGGATGCGATGATGGATTCTGCGAGTACACCCTGAGCTATGTGCTTCCTCAGCAGATAGCTAAACTTCTTCAGGCACACGAACTGTACGGGAGAAGATCATTGGCATCGACGGGTATCCCTGGGCCCCACATACTGCGCCAACCGCGACGTTTTGAGGGGACGATCGCCACCAACCATTTCAAACCGCTTTCGCAAAGGGACATGTTGAAAAGTCTCAGCCCTCGGGAATACGATACATCTTGCCGATGTCATGCCGTTCCATAGTGTATTGTTAGCTGCACCGTCAAAGGAAGTACACTCGTACCTAGTATATCCGTCTAGAAATAATTCATTGATACGCTCCATGACAGAAACGCTCGTTTTCATTGCATGAAGTCTTCCGGAGCTACTTTGTAATCTGAGAAATATGTATCTTGCTTCCAGCCCCCCGGCGTTGAGTAGGACATCCTGGGATTCCTAGGAGTTGCTGCTTTGCTTCTCTTCTCTCACCACTATCGCTGATGCATCTTTCTGCTTACTAATCCCAGATATTCTCCATTATGATGCGGAAGCAGGTTGACAACGTGAGTATGCACTGGTTTTTTACATCTTCGAATTTTACCCGTCGGTCCAAGTTGTGGGTCCACTGTGGGCGACGTTCGTGCAACTTCGGAGGAATCGATTGGTCAAGATATCGCTATTGTCGGTGCTTTGGACATGAAGACGCCATGCTGTTCGGCCTTTATGTCGCTTCTTTCAATCTTTCAGTCAAGCCGCACGAAGTTACAGATAGACGTTCGCACCAAAAAAAAACACCGCGTCGCTCCATGGACTTGGTGTACTGAGATAACGAGCTTCGAATTCGTAAAGTCTTACAGCCCTGATTGAGGGGGGAATGTCATTGGATCCTGATATCTGTTAGTCGCCGCACCCTGCAGTCCAGGCATTGAAAATCACGCCGCCCTTCATCAATCCGGGGGACGCGTGCTGAGAGTTTGGTGACGTGTGAGCCAGTTCTCGGTCACAAAGAACAAGGTGACGATCTGCGAAAGGGTGTTCGGAGGTCCAGGAAGCCTATCTGACTTCTTGACGCGGTAACCTTGTCTTCGGCGCACAACTCTGTTCAGAAGCTAGCCCACGAACGGGCACGATACCGAACCGAAAGAGGGGCGGGCGTGACGCGTGTCGGGGGACAAGGTTCCGAGCTGCATTGTGTGGGATGTATTGTCTGCAAAAGGGGGCGGGAAGGAGATGTTGAGGATATCGAGGCTGACCCAAAGAGCCTGAGATGACTGAGAGGCTGCGGGCATCGGTGGGAAACTTCGCATTGCTTCCAAATATAATGAGCTATAGTTACACGGTAGCGGATACACTGAGACTGACAAAAATCAAAACACAATTGATCATGGAGGCATGGGATGAAGTCAATACCTGACCCAGTGGTAGCTCCCGGTCTATCTGCACAGGTACATCGTTATGCGATGAATAAGCCCCCGCAGACGGACATTGACTGGCCTGCGGATTTGTCAGTTCAGTGTGAATATATGGATACTCAATCACAATCGAGCCCTTACCGTTAATGAAGTACGCCTCTGGCTTGCACAAGTATGAAACCAGACTGGCAACGACCTCAGGGTCTGCATCTGGTGCATCTTCTTTCGCGGTGAATAGCTGCAATTTGTGAAATACAGCGACGGGAAGGGGGAGGGAGGGGCTTACTGATTTGACGAAAGATCCATGCTTATCACCGTCTTTATCACTTTTAGCTGCAACACTCATTAAACATCATCAATACAAGACTACACCGTCGTGAAAGATGCTCACTCATATCGGTTCGGATGACTCCAGGAGCGTAGGTATTGACAGTTATCTTGTGAGGCAAGAGCTCTTCGGCTACAGTGATCACACCTTTCTGAGAAGATTCGTCGAGTACCCAAGCGAATACACAAACGCACCAAAGCTTTGTGACAAACCCCGAACAGCGAATTTGGACGCGCAATACGCTTGACAGTACTTAACTCCTTTCTTCCCGAAAATGGACGACGCAGCTATGTGGATCGGGTGGGCGAGTTGTTTCTATAAAACAACACATGAAGCTCTGGAGGCGTACCAATAAGTCTACCACCGCGATTTTGACTGATCATTTGCTTTGCTGCGTGTTTGTAACACAACATTACACCTCGAACATTGACTGCAAGTATACGGTCGAACTGTTCGACGTCCACTAGAGGCCAGATCTTTTGAATCGTGTCACGCAAACAAAAAGGGACTGAGACTCACGATAGGATAGAGGACCCGCCGCCCCAATGCCGGCGTTGGCAATCATAGCGTCAAGTCCACCCAAGTCTTCCACCGTCTGCGCAACCAGCTTCTCGACGTCCGCTTCAACGGACACATCGCCGGTAATGACGACTGCCTGCCTTCCTTTCTCCCTGATCAACCCAGCAACAACCTCAAGATTCTGCTGCTCAGCAGGAATGTCATTCACAGCCACATTGAAACCGTCGTCGGCCAAACGTAGCGCGATGGCACGTCCTATTCCTTTGGCTGCACCGGTAACAATCGCGACTGTGGGAGTATAATCTGCGATACTGGTGTTAGACATGGCTGAAGAGATGAGAGATGGATTATCATACGAAAGGACACTCCCTCTCCTTTTATAGAGATCGAAACTGAATGTTGATGAGCGGCCATTTGTTCATTTGATCCAGGTCCTTTCCAACGGAGTGGTGTTGATGAATTTAGTCCGCAGCTTGTATAATTGAGAAGCCTTGTATCAATAATCAGTCAACGTGTGTACAGAAAGCCACAGGAGGGCGGTTTGATACCGCGGGGACATCTCTATTAACGCCTCCTGACCAGACGTGGTATCCGAGTTGTAGTTCAGCGTGGACATAAGTGGCTGGTAGCAACTAAAGGAGATAGATGTTTCTTTTCTCATCAAGCTGACATATGTTCGAGAACTCACTTTCAGGATGAAAACAGAGAGAAGCTTGAAGGAGGCCGTGGACTGATTCGTCTCAACCTGCCAGTGCCACGTGACGACGGCTGATCTAGGTCTTGGCAATGTTTTCAGTGCCCGCAACGCACACAACTCCGATTGCAATGGCTACCGTACATCGCAACTGCTCCTTTCGACAACGAAAATGCCGACGTTATTGTTCGCACGTTCGACAGTGTCAATTATATGCGTCCAAGCTTGTATTGAGCCTCGTATCTCCCTTCTTCAAGGACACCTTCTCCGTCTCACAATCCCCTGATCGGCTCGATATCCATCATACTTTTCACAGAGGACAGATCGACAATCGACTGCTTCCTTCGTGTTTGTTATCTGATCACGGGCCCAACTGAATCAACTGATATCCTGACTGTGGCGAATTACCTTGAAGCGGCGAAGAACTATCAGTAGTTGACGAGGCGATGGAGTTGTTGAGGACTGCGCAAGTTTGTTCCTACTGAGCCCCTGAGAGTTTACGTGTTTTTATGCAGGCGGACTCTTGTGTTGGAGGAGGAAGCTAGCTAAGCTGCAAGCGCATGGCGTAAGTTGGATCCCATGTACCATTTCGCTCTTCGATATGGTGAGGAGGAGTGAAGAGCGAACTGAGGCGAATACTGGGTCGAGGAGAACGAGGATCCAAAGCGATCAATTGTGGCTACAAAATCCAAGTTGTAAATAACAACTACAAGCCGACAAAATGGACATCCTTTACATGTAGAGTGATCTGGATTTTGTTTGATGGTCAGTGTACAAGTCTCACGTAACCAAAAGCCGTGAAGACATACGTTACTCAACATCGTCGAAAGATCCTGCTCAAACTTTCTACTTTCACTGAGAAGCGCGATAGTAGTTGTCTCCAATACAGGCATCTTCGGGATATTCCAGTCTCGATATCCGCACCAACTACAGTGTAGCCGCAAGGTATTCTTGTTACACCGTCCTGAACACTGTACAGGTGTCGTGTGCAATGCGGCAATTATGTCCTTTGCTTTTGATAACTCAGAATCCACCAATAAGCCCACCACCGAGGGGAAGTGCGAAGACGCATCTGGGAGGTTTGAGGACGCGAGCGCAGCATTGCCCCCCAACCTGAAGGCAAGGTCAAAGACAGCCTGCGAATGGTCATTCTGAAGACGGAAAAGCTGGTGCAGGACAGTTGCCGAGCTGTACTCCATCTCCGGGATGTACTGAATCTTTATCAGATTATGCACCAGATAAGCCGCAGCCTCCTCGGATTCGGCACTCCAAGCATTCTGCACAGCGGTGAAAAACACTTGAAGAGGCGAAGTCGCGAGGGACTTCATCAGGCGAGACCGGGCAAAGGAGGCGACGTCGTCCATGGAGTACTTCTGTGCGGCGGTCCAGACACGAGAGAGATGGTTGAACGGCACAGCCATGTCAGCGTCGCCGCCAAGCAGAGCTGGCGAATAACACAGGCGTAGCAGACTGAGGATCGTCGTGCTATCCTCTAAGACTTCTACAACGGGTAGCCCATCTTGGGATGTCTCATCCGACGTCCACGAGGTCCCAAAACCAGCTGCCATCTGAAGGATCATACGATGCGTCTGGACAAGAGCACCGTCTGAACACTTCAAAAGGATGTCGGCCGGACAGCGTGCGAGGAGCGGAGCGGAGACAGTGAGGATTTGATCTTGAATGAAGGTATAATCCTCGGTTTTCAACGTGTTGGTCGTGGGAACCTTCAGTGGAGGGTTACAAAAGGTTGATTCCACCCCGGAACGAATAAACTCGATGAGTCTGTGGTAGCAGCCCGCGGAGATATTCTTCATCTCTTCTACGTAACTCGCGCCTTCGGCTGTCAGGTTGAAAGGAAGGGGTTTTCCTGTTTGAAAGGTATGATACCCTTCAGGACAGGAGTTTTGCCAGGCGCGAGCGGCGAGGCAAGCCTCTTCCTCTAACAGAAGGGTGCGCCTGCATGAAATTGCATAAACTCTGAGGGGCTCGGTACGAATGAACTTGCGCAGTGTTCTCCTCAGCAGATCTGTCGCCTTCACTAAATCGTACTTCTTCGCCGCCTCAAGATATTTTGCCACAGTCAGGATATCGGTCGGTTTAGCTGGGTCCACGATCGGATAACATAGGCGAAGGAGGTAGTCGATCGTCGAGCTGTCCTCTGTAAAAGATGCAACGGGGATGGTGCCTGCTGTCTCAGAATCAGGGGATTGCGAGAGGGAGAAGGTGTCCTTGAAGAATGGAGATGCGAGGCTCAAGACGAGCTTGTACACATAGAAATCAACGTTGTCAGACGTGCGAAGAATAACGTCGGCATTTTTGTCGTCGAAAGGAGCAGCCGCGACTGTCCACAACTGCATCGGAGAAGATTGTGTGAAAGACATGGTGGTTGAGGGGAGAGCTGTCGCTGCGTCTCTGCAACGTGGATGAAGCAAGGGTGAAGTGAGGCCTTGTCGCCTGCTTACATTTCCTGCTTTCTCCGAGTCAGCATCTGAGCAATACAACAATAATTACGCAGGACTTCTACATCGATTTGAGTTGTCTGTTCCAGGTTGATTTGAAGGTATAGGGATTGAAATGAAAAGGTAAAAAGTGGACGCTGAGGGGTTTGAACCCTCGACCTCATGCAAATTGCAAGGTAGAATGCAAAGCAGGCGCGCTACCACTGTGCCAAGCGCCCCGTATAGATCATTCCGAATTGGCCCATTATGTCAATTTTTTCCGAGCTCTTGTTAATCGGAGAATGCGCACTATGTATGTGAGGGATACAGCATCATGAAAGAACATGACCATTAGGCAGTTCTGTATAACTCCAATCAATTGTAACGATATTCCCATTCACGTTCTATTCAGCTATACATTGTACAGGGCCCCCGTCTTTCGTCCTCCAAGGCAGACCACGGCTGACTTGAGCTGAATTCTCTTCCATCCAATCCCCTCGGCGACGAAAACGCTCAGATAAAAAGCTACCCGCTTCATTCAATCCACATGTCCTTCATAACGCAACCGAGCTCCACCCCAACAGCCACCCCCCTTTGCACAAGCTGTGGGAAGAATTCCGAAGCCTGGTCATCCGACACCAGCTGCGAACCTAGCACCTTGATCTTCACCTCCTTCAGGCACGCGAAGTCTTCGCGCGCGAAAGACCTGTCGAATGCCGCCCAGGCGCCCTCCCCTATCCACGGAAACACATTGTCTGCTAAGGCGGGGTGCTCCGGGTCGATGGTGATCTCGATAGTTTGGAGCGACATCTCGAGGTATTTGAGGAGAATAAGGACCATCGGATTGAACGATCCGAGATCAAACACGAACTTCTCGATAAGGCAGCCACCATATTTCCCTTGGGCGAGCCAATGCCCAAAGTTATATGTGAAATTATCCTGTGTTCCATCCAACCCAAGAATTCGAAGACGGGGAGGACTGCGTATACCATTGGACACGATCTTCGTATCGTGAAAGGTAAGCTGGTAGGTCTTGACGAGACGGAGGCTCTCTAGAGCTTGGAAGTGGTGGATGATCAGCGCGAAATTGACGAAGTGATCGAACGCGACGTGTTCCAACGTGAGATGCGTTAGCGTCGGTAGGATAATACCGTCCCGCAACTGCGAGGGCGAAAGACGAGGATTTGACGCGCTCTCACAATTGAGCATGAGATGGGTGATGTTGCTCGTAACGCCAAGCACAGTGTCGATATTCCCCGTGGATGGATTGCTGTTGCAGTCGAGCTGTCCTTTGTAGAAAACGAGGTTTCGGATTTGCGAAAGGAACGTGGGATGACGGAGGAGAGCCGTTTGTTGAGCGGTGATGCCACCTTGGACGATAAAGTTGTTGTGGAGGTGGAAGATACACCGATGCATCCACAAATCCGTGACAAGGGCACACGAATAAAGGTAGGAGTCTCGTTGATGGGTGGAGTCGCCAGCTATGCAGTCAATAATGACATCGATGAGCTCCTGTGGCAATGGCGGGGAAGGCATGGGTGGCGCTGCAGGAAACTGGTCAGCAACAGAAAGACGGGATGATAATTCATGCTAAGAGAAGCGACGTACTTTCCACAACGTATACTATCGTTCCGAGCGAGTAGGGTTCACAGGTATACGAGGAAGGTTGAGTGTCGGGTCGAACCTGTGGCCAAAGGTCTACCGTCTGAGTGGCACACTTCATGCGCCATTTATGTATCAACTCCGATTTCGGCCAAACCCGAACCCATTCTTATTCTTCATGTCACGTGGAGGTTATGACAATGGCCCTTCAGAGTGCAATGAGAGATGAAGGGGATAGTGTTTTGGGCATCTGTTATGCCCATGTACTACACCAGACACGTTTCAAGGTTTCGTCGTGATGTGATACCCCAGAAGCGACCGTCAAGCCCTAGGTATGCCTGAGCCCTGAACAGGTGTATGACAACGAGACCTTTCGTTCTTCTGGTAGATGAATGTCAGCGTAGGTTTTCTGATCAAGACTGAGCTCAGTGATGATTTTTCGACGACTGACCTTGTTGTCGTGCTTTTCACGAAACGCAGGAGGATGAGGTAAGCAGGGAACGATTTGTTGACCTGGCATCATATTCTGAATGGCACTGCACGTCTGACCAAATAGCAAGTCAGCGTGACTTCGCGTTCGTACCAGATGAAACCAAAGTATACTTACTGTCAGTGAGCCTGAAGAGTTCCCAAGTGGATGAGGCTGACATTTCCTTCCAGACCGACTGCCCCAGTCAGCCTCCGCTCCCAGCATACATAAACCCCTCTGACCTGTCCACCCTCGCTTTCTTCCCTACCCCCATCCACTACAGCGCAGGTCTGCCGATAGGCCTGCCGCTCTTACATTTCCCCTCACCCTTCCGCTAACGCGCTCGCCTGCCGATAGGCCTGTCGCTCTTACTCTCCATGAGCTATCCAGTCGTCATTCGCCATCCACCGCCGTCGGAGTCTACTCGTTCCCTCGAGGTACGTCCCCGTTTCCACGAGCAGTCTTGACTGACACGCTTTCTCACAGGGGAGAGGATGATAGGGAGGGCTGGGTTGAGGGATAGCGCGGGGAAACGGAGGTGGGGGACTCGAGGGAGGGCGGACGGGGGAGGCTGACACCCGTCTGTCCTGGCGCAGACCTCTACGTGGTCCTCGAGACTAGTAAAGCTCCCTCCCAGGAGGGGGCCGAAGCTAACTATGCGCCTTAAGTGTTTCGTTCGTATTGGGGCATTCGGTAGATCCAGCCACTAGCAATCACGTTGCTTGTCAGAATACAAAGTTGAGAACTTGTCACGTTTGAGGCCAAAACCCACACCTACGAGCTTGCGCTCGAAGCATCGTAAAAGGCCCTAAGCGTAAAGGTGGCTGGTGCTCCCAATCCGAGTTGTATTCGATGGGTAGAGTCGTGAACAGACCGCCTTGAAGCGTCGAGGACACCACATACATCTACGGTCAGTCAGCTTTCACCTCTCACCCAACACACAAAACTACCACTCACAAGCTCATCCGCATCCCCAAGCACATCATACCGCCCGTTGAAACCAGGATTCCAGGAGACAATGGTTATCTATCGTCTTTACAACGGCGTCGACTCTTCTGCCCATCCCTCCGCAAACTTCCGACCGCAGACAGCCTCGGCGCGTTCGCATCAGGTATGAACAGCTTGGGTGAACAGACAAACCTCGCACAAATGCTTGGTCTGCTTCCTCAACAGGGCACGAGAGAATAGGTGAGAGAAATATTTGGTATGGAAAGGGACTTGGAGGACATCGAAGAGAATTCTCACGGTCGCCGGTCCGGGCGTCTCAAATCTAAATATATTTCGTTTCGATAATTATAATTGAATTTCGTTTGGCCTATCCCTTGGCTGCTTTCCTCCGTTTACCACCACACCCAGCTCTCTCTTTCGGCCGCTGACCCTATCGTTGTGATGTTCACCTTTCTCTGCGCTACCCGCGGCATCAATTCCCGGATCTTCTCGACTGGAACAAGCGGTGCGTCCCGATCCAGCGTCTGAATGTGAACCTCCTCCAGACACACGAGTTCCCCAGACGTCAGATACTCGTCAAGAAGTTCCCAGAACGGTGGCCATGAAGGGAGCTCGCCGTAGGGGACGAAAGCGTGGACGCTTCGGAGGGAGTGAGAGAGGTTTTCGAGAAGATACCGTGGTTCGACTGTTGAGTTGAATTCGAAGATGTTGAAGATGAACGTCTCGACGCTGGGCGGGCCACTCGGACGGACAACCCAGTGCGGGAAGTAAGTCGAGAATGGTTCTTCCAATCCTGTGATCCTCAAGGTCTTGAGGCTGGGAGGGCAACAGGTGTCGTAGACTACGGTGCCCTCGCGATTGAAGTAGCATTGATAGATCGAGCGGAGAGCAAGGCTCTCCAGTTGTGGGAAGCACGCCATGATCTCCTTGAACGCATTGAAGTCCCAAAACCCGACGGCACTTATCGAGAGGTGCGTCAGCGCAGGCGAGATTCGGAACTGCATTGGTGCCAGTGAGACACGGGGTATGGTTGATTCGACAAGTGGAAATGATATCTTCAGATGGGTGATCTTGTTCGTGACAGTAAGCACCGCTGCAATATCCGCCGCAGCGAATAAGTCTGATCTGTCTTCCTCCATGTCGTTCATGTTCAGGATGACCTTGCGGATGTAGGAAGGAATGGATGGATGGTCGAGAAGAGCAATTTTCTGTGCCATCATCTTGACGTCGATCCTGAATGTATATCTAAGTCGATACAGGCATCGCGGCACCCATGTCTCTGCGACAAGGGCACACGATTCTAGGGAGGATGTGCGACTCGGGTCATCTGCGTCATCATCGAGTGCGAGACAATCGATGATCGCGTCCACGAGCTCTTGTGGTAAACGCGAGGAGGGCATGAGCGGCGCTGAAGAATATTTAGCTACGTTACCAGCGTAGCAAGTAAGAAACATATCGCTTTTGCTGCAAGAACAAACCACGCACCGTAATTCTGCCCGTGCGGCAACTGTGAGGAACTTCAAGTTGGGGGTCCAGGTGCAAGTTGAACGGAGAGTGTAACGCTGTGGCCAGTGTCAATGTTGCGGTTACTATCATCAACCCCCTTGCGGTCGAGGAAATGATATCTATCAGCCGAGTTGTTCCTCCAAAGGGGCAAGAAATGCTATTGCGTCTTTCCTCCCCAGTAAATCTGGGTGGAGACGCATTAGCGGGGCTCAGTGGAGAAAGAGGACTGATCGACTGGCCATATCTCTTGCTCAAGTTGATGTTCAAATGTTATTCCTGCTGTCGCTTATCACTCCGCGATCCAGAAGACTCACGAACAAAGACTTCAACGAGAACATGAGCTGTTTCTCAACGGCAGTGAACTTCCCATCACTGAAGCACGCAGTAACAGAGAGAGAGAGAGAGAATCAATTCACTAATTCAAATAGCTCACTTACATAGTCACTACAGCGGCACCGTCCCCCTCAACCTGAACTCCCTACTACTCTGCCCCACCGCAAACTTGATATCCCCCTTTGGCCTCACCCACCCCTGCTGCACCGTATCCCACACCGACAAATCATACCTCGACAACGTCACCTCCACCGTCTTCGTCTGCCCGACGCCCACCAACACGTCCTTGAACCCCTTCAACACATTCGGCGGCTCTCCCGCGCCCTTCGGGTGCTGCACGTACACCTGCGCGATCTCGCCGCCGGGCACCTTCCCTGTGTTCGTGATGTCGAATTTCAGCTGGACCGCGGGGCGGTGCAGCCAGATTGCGGCGGAGGAGCCGGGTGAGGGCGGCGCGGCTTTGCCCTGGGCCCAGAGGGATTCGAACGAGGAGGACGTGTGGTCCGAGTGCGAGACGCGGGCGATTTGGAGGTTGGAGTATTTGAAGGTCGTGTAGGACAGTCCGAACCCGAACTCGAAGCGGGGCTCGATGCCGGCCTGTGGAGGGGGTTTGCGCGTTAGCAAATACGTCTGGATCATCCGCGATGAGTGAGCCACTCACAGCGTCGAAGTGTCGGTAGTCGATAGCCAAGCCTTCGTCGTACGGGATGCTCAGAATGTCGTCGGGACCGCCGCCAAGGACCAATTGCGCGGAGTAATCTTCAGGTCTTTTGGCGATGGTGTAAGGTAGGCGACCAGAGGGGTTGAAAGCGCCGTACAGCACGTCCGCGATCGAGTTACCCGCCTCTTGACCCGACAACCCAGCCCAAAGAACCTACACAACAATGGGCAATTGATAGATTAGTGACCGTTCCGAAGAGAAGAATGCGTGTGGTGAGAGGTACGCACAGCGGTGACGTTCGGATGGTCAATCCAAGGTTCCACAATGGCAGGTCCGACGGAGTTGACGACGACGACGGTGTTCTCGTTGTTGTTGGCCACGGTCTGAATCAAGTTGTCCGCGTTCTGCCAAAGCGTCAAATTCTTCCTGTCTCCCTCGTTTCCGTCCACGGTGATGTACCCCTCTCCGGAGTCCGCGCTGACGAATACAAGCTATAACGCAAAAACAAGATGGGGATCATCAGCGACCACGTCCAAGATGAGACCACGCTGAAGAGGCGTACCGCAACGTCCTGCTGCTGGACGGCATTGGCGGCACCATTGAGGTCAAAGTTGTTCAGGAACCACGAGACGAGGGACCGATCCTTTCTTGCCCTGGTTTGGATAGCCTCTAGTGGAGAAATCAAGTACGGGAACTGCGCAGTACCCGAACCCCACCCCATGGCCAAAATCCCATCGTCCCCACCACGATCCCCGAACCCGTTAGGCCCGTTGCGTGCAGGCCCTGCGTCGTTCCCGACAAGCACGACGCTGCGGGGCTTGTTCAAGGGAAGCGCGTGACGGGTGTTCTTGAGAAGCACGGTGGATGCGGCGCCGATAGCGCGCACGATCGTGAAGTGGTCTTCCTGGACGTCGACGTGTTTGTTCGTTGCGGGGTCGAGCGTGTGGAACGCATTGAAGTTGACTGCGAGTAGCGAGTAGAGATGTGTCAGTTAAGTGTAAGAGGGAAGCGGGGAGGGACACCGACCTTTGGGGTAGCGTTTGTCCTGGCCGAGGTAGTACCAGGCTGCGAGGATTCGCGTGGCCATGTCGTCGACGCGAGATTCGGGAATCGTACCGTTCTTGACGTACGCCGTCAGGTTTCCGCCGAAGTAGGAGTCTCCGGAGTTGAAGGTGATGTCGCCGGGCATCGTCATCTACGGAGGATGAGTAAGAGAGTTTTCGCGGTCGTCTTGGAAGAGAACTCACATCCAAACCGGTCATGGCACTCTCGGTGGTGTGCTGGGCACTCCAGTCGGACATGACGTAGCCTTGGAAGCCGAACTCACGCTTCAAGACGTCGTTCATCAGCTTGTCGTTGTCGCAGGCGTACGTGTCGTTGATCAGATCTGTTGGAAGCAACATGAACGTTGAGGGAATACACCGGAGATTCGAAGACACTGACTGTAACTGCACATGACACTGGCAACCCCTGCCTGAACACTACGCAAGAACGGATGGGCATAGATCTCGTGCTGAGTCCTATCGTCAACGTTGGAGGAAGACTGTGTCCGCTTATGCTCCTGCTCGCTGTAACCCAGTCAGACAAGAAATGTACCTCCAAAACGAAGACTAACGTACTTGTTGATGAAGTGCTTGGCACAGGCTTGCACGCCGGACGCCTGCATTCCGAGGATGGTTTCGTACGCGGCTTCACCGGTGAGGAAGGGATCGGCACCGAAGCCCTCCCAGTTGCGACCGCCTTGGGCGATGCGACTACGCAGCGGGTCGGCGAGATAATCACGGAGATCAAAGTGGAAAGGCTCACCCCATATTCATCATCGGACCGAGAGCGACGTGGACACCTTTGCCTTTGTGCTCGGCACCCATAAACTCGCCACGGATACGCATCATAGTGCGGTTGAAGCTGGAACGTTTTCGTCAGGCAACTTAAAGAGGAGCGAAATCGAGGAAAATGCGCACGTGGCGGCGGTATTGACGCCAGTTGGGAATGCAGTCACGAAGTCGGCGAAGCGAACACCAAGGGGAGAGTCCTACAGGATATGCCGATCAGCTTCAAACCTCGAAACTAGGGAAAACGCAATCGCACCTCAAGACACAGCCCATCCCAATCTCCAATCGGCGGAATGTTCCCAACGCAAAGCCCGCCCATCCAGCCCACGCCCGTCGTCGCGTTCACTTTTTGTTCCAAGGTCCATTTCGACACCCTCGCTTTCGCCTTGCTGTACGCAGCTTTCCACGCTTGGGCAAAGTCCGGGACGACCTTGCCGCTGTCGGACACGGGAGGCGGGCTCGAGGGGTCTGTCTCGGGGAAGGTGTTGGGTATCGGGGTATCAGAGGGTATAGGGAATGGCGTGAAGGATTGCGGGGTTATCGAAGGGAAAATGATTCCTGGAAAGTGAGGGTTAACTTCTGTATCCAATTTGGGAAGCAGCCGAGAACTTGAAAACGCGACGCGTCAGTCACGTAACCGTTTCCGCGAGGTCGCAACACGTCACGTTGGAGATGTGACGCAGAGGGCACGAAATAATTATTTTTAGGGGAGACTCACCTGTCTCAGTGCCGGCACCTGTATTGAAGGTGGGGGCTGCGGAGGAGACCGCTGAGCCCGAGGCAGAGGCAGAGATAGAGAAACTGGAAAGTGAAAGAGAGGCAGATCCGGATTCGGACGACGCAGAAACGCTTGAGGCGGTGGAGATGCTGACACTAGGTTCGGCACTCGAATTGGGCACCGACGCTGATACAGACGACGCGATCGAGGTGGAGACAGGAGGGGACGAGAGGGTCGGGGCGGCTGAAAGAGAGGACGCGGTGACCGTGGCGGTGATGGTAAACGAGGGTGCACTGGATGCTGCCTGGGGAGCTGCGGAGGCTATAGCAGCGAGCAGCAGAGGCAGGAGGGCAGAGAGGGGTGGCGACAGCTTCATCTTGGAGTCGTCGTCGGGGGCAGCTCGGTGAAAGCTCGAGTGATTTTATAGTCTCGCACTTCCTCGACGCGAAACACGCGACCTGCCCCGCATATTTATGTGGAGAAGATGAGCCGGAAAGAGAAAAAATAGAATGGACCATGTCGTCTCAGAAGTTGATGTCGCCAAACCACACGCGCCCAATCCGTCCGTATGACCTGCATCACGTGCGTCCCTTCCTCCTCTCCCCGCCTTTTCATCTCCGTCTCCTCAACGACACCCATCCTGCACATCCCCGCCATCCCTCGCGAGCAATCCCGTCGCAGTCCTCACCTTCGACCGTGATGTCAGTGGCAAAATTAGGTCTGTCAACGCTCAAAATGGAATAAAATTAGACTATGACACCATCATGGGAATTTCACCCTCGTTTGATCGGACGCATTCAACAAACAAGCTCTCTCCCGGCCCCGATCCCTCTCAATGTTCATTGCACATCGTTCTCGCGAACCCTCTCCCTCGGCCACTCGGTCCGTCTCAGAATCCACATGGGGTCAGTTGAGATCCATTCTCGTTACTTGAGCGGCCAACCATGACTCTCAGAGAAAGGGTCATCAGCAAGCTGTCCATATTTCCTTCAAACTCGCTCTCGCCGCCTTGGTCACCCGGCGGGGTGACCACACGGCACTATCAACGGTCAATCGGCGCCTCAGTCATAGATCGTCCCTTCGCACATGGGCTCTCTGACTTCTGCAACCCCATGTGCCCACCGGCACCCAACCTGACCATCCCTTCGGGGCGACTCTGGTCCGCACGATCAATATGGGTCCATATCTCGAAACGTTACCCTATAACGTTCTGGCACAGGTCAACCATTATTTCAGCGATGGATATCGGAAAGAAGCCATGCCATGGTGATGTCGAGGAATGTACCGATGGAACCTGTCGCTGTCAAGGGGTCGTTAACACCGATGTCTCGTAGTGATAGGCATTCAGTGATGCGCATCACACTTACTTTGATGCTCATTCTGCGGCCTCAAAGATCCAAACAACACGCGTGCAAAGATCCCTGGCCGTAAGGGTACAGTACACAGTTCGAACGCCCCGGGACAAAAATCGATGAACGCATGGTGTCTGCCACTGTGAGGGTACAAGAAGCGCTCTCTTCATCATGACTGAAGGTGAAAGCGTAGCTGTGAGTGACGATAACTCGTATTTCGTATTCCTCAGGCCGTCGGTCAAATGACTAGGAGGCCCTTGGTTTGGGATGAGTTTGTGAACCATATGAGGGAGCGACGCGAACCTGTACTCACCTGGGAAAAATGCAAACGTCATCCACACCATACCATGTAAATAAGCAAACAGCCAATCCTACCGGTAGATACCATGAGGATGGCTCCTAGAAATACTGGACTGAACGTTGGTGAAGGGCAACGATACGTGTCAGAGGTAAGCTGTCGGCGTGTAGAGCGGAAATGTGAGACAAAGTCGGACGAAGACGCGTACTGTACCTCCTATCCGGCCGCTGTATGTAGTATTCTTGCGCAAGTGGCGTAACACCGAAAAAAGTAAATCGAGTTCATGCGGAGGACCTAATCAGTGAGCAGAGATGGACGAGAGGACTTTTGCAGCCGATACCAAATGCACCCTCAATATGAGCCAAGGGTCAGTCGTTTTTCGCCAGTCGAGCATCTTTAGTTCTGTCTCCTGTTGCAGTTCCAGCTCCCGCTACCTTCCTTGTTCAGCCCAGACCTTGCAGACATACTGAGGAGAGGCCGCCATGTACGGCACCGGATGCAGAAGATCCAAAGTATCCGGCCCTTCATTCCAGTGGAGCCTCTTGTTGCGCTCGTCAATTTGCTGTTGCATCCTGGCGCGATTGCGTTCCTTCTCCTCTGGCATCATTGCCGTTTGAAATTCCGACGGAGTCCCGAGTGTCAGACCAAAGGTTAGCTGTTTCGGCCAGCCCTCCACGGCCTTCTTGATGCCGAACGACTTCAGGACGATGGAGGCGCACACTGCGTCGAACAGCACAGCTGGCGGCCAGTCTGTGTCCGCGATGCGGACAGGACTTCCGAGTTCGAGGGAGACTCTCCCAGATGTACCACCAAGGGTGGAGTCACCCTGGAAGAGGTGCACTGTGCAGGACGTTGCAGGCGGCATGTGAGCAACGTCTGGGACCGCGACGGACGTCTGACACATCCATCGCAGAATTCGGCGTCTGGACAGTCTGTCAGTTCGCTGAAAGTCCCCCCAGGCCAAACCCGACGTACGACCAAGAACGCCATTGTCCTCTCTAGCGACCCACGCAGATGTGACTGGAGGAGGAGTTCGTTCCGAACATCGTTGATGTTGCTGATGACCTCGCCGCCTGGTAGAGTGTTGCGCCGGCGTTGAGTCGTCAACTGTGAGGAGCATGAACATCCGACGGAAAATCAGATGATGAAAAAGCTGAAAATCTCACACCTCGTCACCCTTGTGGAGAGGTATAACGTGTGTCTTGGCATGCGAAGGAGAACCCGGTCAAGACGCAGCGGGTCCTACTCGCGTTCCACCACTTGGTCGCTGAAGTCCGGGCCCAGAACACTCGAGTGAGTGACGCTCATGCGTTCGTTGAATAGACCCGGGTCGACTGGAAGCACCTGTGCCTTCTCCTCGTCGGTAGTAATGGAGTCTCGACAGGAAAAGTCAGTAAATTTGACCACGTCCAGTTATCGGGATTCAGGTCGAGATGTTTGCCGGAGAGATTATTGGGTAGATGGACAAAGACTCGGATTTCGTGCGAGGCCATGACTGAACGTACATGAAAGTAACAGCAGAGGAGTTGACGCCACGTTGGGACTCGCCGGAACTGTCCGAGACATTTACCAGCGCCTAAAAACACAGTACTCAACGCTCAACGCCAACTCAACCTCCCAGAAATCTTTCGGACACAATGGTACAAGGATGCGATCTTGCCACAGAGCTCATTGATCATATCTTTACTTATCTAATTGACGACAACGAGACATGCGCGGCAGGAACCCTTGTGTCGTCCCAGTGGCATTTCTCCGCTAGACGAGCACTATTCCACACGATTGTCTTGTACCAGGACGATATAAGCACTCTCGGAGCTGATGGTATCAAAACTCTCTGTAGCCCACCCGCGAACACGGCACAGCTCGTCAAGAAACTGTACCTCACTTGTCCGGCCGTCACGACATACCAATTGGACCATATTCTCTCCATCTTCCCTAATGTTCACATCTTCACGTTGCTCCGTACAAAGCTCATGCTCTTGCCAGATGAGTTCAAGCTTGTTGAAGGCTGGAAACTGCCTCGGAATATCCAATCACTCCGGCTTCATGGTGTCACCTACTACATGCATAATTGGTCTTCCAAGGCACCGAGTGACGACAACGAATTCAAGTATTGGGCTCCCGGTCCTCGGGAGAACACGGATGCATTCGAAACTCAAATACCCCAATCCAGCCTCGTTCAGTTTCTCAACCTCTTCAGCGATATCAGCACTCTTTCTCTCTACGAAGTAACCCCAGGCGGGTTGGGCGATCAAGGAGCTTGGCTTCTCTCTTGTGGCAGATGGCCGGTCGACTATTCCTGGTACTACCGTCCCACCTTCCGATCGGCTCTCTGGGCAGAGGGACAGAGGCTATCGAGCCGATTCACGGTGAAGGCGATCATGGCGTCTGAAAGGATGATCAGAGGATCATTTTCTGGGGCAGAGATTGCCCTATCTATCATTGCATACTCGCCGAGCGCGATGTCACAACTCCGCCATCTAGACATTGCGGAGCAGCCAACTGTCACTAGTGAGCTTCTACGAAGGGCAGCGCCAACACTGACCCATCTCAGGATGCAGCTGCTGATGTTACTAGAAGAGTTGTTGGTACGTCATGATCAGTTGAGTTCCCCCAATAGCACATCATTGACATTGCACTTTCTGTTGCAACCTCATTCTCCAGCCCAGCAAAAGCATCGACAGCTTTGGCTTCGACCGCTGCAAGTCCCTCACGGATCTCGACATCGCCTTATGTATTGAGGACGGCACCCTTCGGTTCATAGATGGTGCCCATGTCTCTGGGGAGGATCTGCGACGTCAGCACTTCAGACAGTTCCTGAGGCTGATCAGTATCTCTGCCAAGACCTTTCGTCACTTCACCCTTCGCCTGAGATGTTTTGAGACATTTCTCGCCCGGTATGACTGGGAGGCCATGGACACCCTCCTCGGGACCTGCCATGCGCTGACTGACGTATGCCTGCTGTTTGGGGTGTATATGGGGTATGGAAGGGACGACGTGGAGAAAGGAGAGGCGTTAACCTTGGATGCAATCAAGGAAAGAGTTCGGACTAAACTGGTCTGTCTTCGAGAAAAATTAGGAGACCGGTTGCAAATCAGTCTCCAGTATGTGAGTGTTGTTATCAGACTCCGCTTGAACAACGCTGATAACTTGCTTTGTGCTGCAGTGCAAACGTGATGCACGGTAGCGTTAGAACCTGGCTCGGACTTCGCTGTTAGGTGATCACCCCAAGGGATCAGCCCATGCCCGTCTCGCAGATGTTTATCTGTAGAATACAGCAAGAAATAGTAATGTGGTTTCTTCGACACCATTGTATCAACATCACATTGATGTCCATCGTGCTCCAATACTATAGCTAGTATGACGCTCATCCTGCCCTCTTACAGCTGCTGGCTGAACGTCGGGCCCCTGCAAAAAGTGGTGCACATTTGGTGGAGCTTCATTTGAGTGGAGATGCCGCGTCTATTTGGCGTGTTATCCCTATTTTAGTAGTCACGCTCGGAATCACGCCCAATCACACCCGCGGCTGTAACCCCTCTCCCTCTCTCTCTCTCTCTCTCTCTCTTGTAGATCCTGCCAGCTCACTTTTGAATGTCATCATCATGGTCCGTCGTCATATCTCCAAAGAAGTCAAGTTCGTTGCACTTCACATGGTCCGCCAACATGTACCCTACAAGACCTCAAATAGTCACTGTCCGTTCTCGTTGTATCCTGTCTAGAGATCGCAAGCACTGTACCCTGAGACGGAGAAGTTTGGAGCAGCCCTGACAGACAAAAAGTCGGACTGATACCTCATGAAAGACAGCTTCAATAGGTCTTATTTTATTTATATTTCGCGCATACGATGGCGCGGCAATGCTCGATGTGCCCTCAAAAAACCCATTTCCCAATGCAAACGACAAACATGAACCTACAGGCACCCACATCTCAAGGCAAACTGGCATGCTGTCTACCGCTATCGTGGGGTTCATGGTTGGTCATGGAGTGTCACGAAATATCACATCAGGTCACTGAGTGACGACGCCCCACTTGCAGTGCTCGGTTCTCGGATCTGAGCTCCACCATATGTGCACCACTTTTTGCAAGGGCCCGACGTTCAGCCAGCAGCTGTAATAAACCTGACACCCCACGCACAACTAGCCTCATTTCAACTCTCGGCTCCCGTAGTGGGAGCGTTCCGTGAACTGAAAGGAACGGTATAGGAAAGGACCCCTGAATATCCTATGAGAGGATATATCTAAAGCGACCTTATTTTCGGCCTTTCGTACGCAAGATTTTGGCTGGCCGTCGTACACAGAAATATCGGACCTCGGCATTTTCAGGCGGCGCCGTGAGCATCCCGTATCGGACCTCTTTCGCGGTCAATTCGTACGCATCCCCAGATACAACGTCAATTTGCGAGCATGTCATGTATTTTGGCATTTCGGCTGTGGGGTTAACCCAATACATGTACGTTAGTCAACCCTAGGGTTCCGTATGATGTTGCATCCTCAGAAGAGAGGTGCTAGGCTGTGGCGACGAGTCGTCGACGACTGCCCCGCATCAGACCTCGTACGCACATACGATCGGTCATCAGTCCCCCTACAGTAAATCCGTACTTACCAAATATCGGACATGTAACCGTTTTTTGGCCAATTCGTACGCACCAGGATAGGACATTACAGCGATGTTTCAATTTTTCCGTACGCATACCCGATATATCCTCACATAGTATATTCAGGGGTCCTTATAGGAAGAGCCCGCATCCCTGGCAGCCACGTGGCGAAACAGGATTTCCACGGTTAGTCAGATAGAGGTGGGACCCAGGCATTTAGAGTGGGTCAGGTATCTGTCTCTGGCTACGGGTTGAATACTCTCTACTCTGTCAGTTCACGGACTGGCGTGGCGAGCAGCGCCGCTTCTCAAGTAACACAGAATATTCCGCTCAATCCTACCCAAATGGTAGAAGCAAAATCCGCCACGTGGCCCTGGGACAGCTACTTCAAGTTAGCGCTGGTCACGTTTCGGACAGTGTGGCGTCAACTCCTCTGTTCTAACATGTACGCTCAGTCATGGTTTCGCACGAAATCCGAGTCTTTGTCCATCTGCCTGTTAATTTCTCCGGTAAAAATCTCGACTCAAATCCCGATAACCGGACGTGGTCAAATTTACTAACTTTTCCTGCCATCGAGACTCCATTCAAGTTACCGGACGAGGAGAAGGCATAGATGCTTCCAGTCGACCCGAGTGTATTCAGCGAACGCATGAGCGTCACTCACCCTAGTGTTCTGGACCCGGACTTCAGTGACCAAGTGGCGGAACGCGGGCTCTGATACTGCACCTATCATGATGAGCGTCGTAGGAGATACAGGTCCCGTCTCCGGTGCTTCATGCCAGCTCAACTCACGCTCACAAGTCACCCTGATATGTAGGATGTGACGTCGCGATAGTAGAGCGTACCAATATCAAGTGGTTTGTTTAACATCGATGTCTCGTTGCAATAGGCATCCGATAATATCCGCGTATCCTACCGCCTCACTAATCCTGTCAATCCACGCATGATGATCCCCATCTCCACTCTCGACTCCCAAAGCGGGAGGATGATGCAGAACACCCCGCTCAATCCCACCCAAATTCTAGGGCAGCAGTGGATTAGTATCATTCAAGTAGGGCAGGAGGGAGATGGAAGACATACATAGAGCAGGCAATCCAGAAAGTAAAGAACGCCTTGCTGAACACGTAGTGCGAGAAGAACATTGGCAAAGGCACTAGCGGGGGTCATATCCTCTCATTGAGACGTACTTCATGTAAGACTTTATGCTCACCAATGATCGTAACCGCCGCCGTCAATATAACCGAGTACACCGTTGCTCGCTTGAACACCTCTTGCAACGTCCTCACGTCTACCACTTCTCCATCCTCTTGCACCTCTGTGACCGAAACTTGCAATGGGCCTGGAGCTTTCTTCTCTTCGTCGTCTGAGGTGGGCGAGTCAGATCCCGCAGTGGAGGTGGTAATGGAAGCGGGGGTGTGGTAGGTGACGATGGCTCGTGTTTCTTGAAAGTCGTAGTTCGCGGGTTCTGTATGCGCATGTGTTAATTTAGGACTGGTCAAAGGGACGGATTCAATGAGATGGGCTACCTACTAGCCAAAGAAACAATCACAGTGATAGCCCCCGAGAACATCAACCCCGTCAACCCGCTGCACACTGCAGAGTACGGAAGCGCAAGGTTCGTGATGTTGATTTCGCCTACATTCATGAAGTACCAAATTTCGGTTATCCACGTTCGAGAGAGCGCCTGGGATCGTACCGTAGATCTTGAGACAGCCTATCATCCAGGCAAGCATCCCGAGGATGGCGCCGATGATACAGCCCGAGAACACTCCTGCGCGGGTAAGTTTGGACCATGTGACGGTGAGCCCGATGGGGACGACGGCCGGGCTCAAGACAACTCCTCTGGATTGAAGTGTCAGCCTTACGAGCTCAAGAGCTTCAAAACATTCACATACTGAACATAAAATAGCTATTAAGTGCACTCAGAGGAGTCAGAGGGGTCGATGTGACGAGGGACCTCGAAGGACTTACCCATCCGAGGTCAATGCTTGCCTTGTGCAGCTACAACCCAACCTGACCGTAAGCGCGAGTAGATGAAAAGAAACATGAGTGTCCCTATACGTACGATAGTAGCCCAAGCACCCATCCAGACAGCCCAAAAGCATATGAAATAATGAGAGACACGAACGATCTCTGTACCTGTAGCCTTTGGTCGAAAATATGTTCTATACAGACTGGAAAGAGTTTGGGAGTGAGATATTGGTGAACAGAAAGTCATGGCGCCAGTGACACGGATGAACCTACTCGTAAGAGCTGGTGTAAAAATGCGAGTCAGAAGATGTCACTCTGCAGGACATTGTATGGAACACTTACAAGAGACTGGACACAGCGATCAGCTCAGCACTTGCAGCGGACGTCACTGCCATACTGCAAAGAACATAAGTCAGTGCGTGCCCCGAAAAAAGAAACCGACCAGTGCAGACTCACAACACCACTAGCAAAATCGCCACAGCCCCACCCCGACCCATCAACACGACCGCCGCCGCGGGAGCTGCCAACCCCGCACTCGTCTGTGCAGGATTGAGCGGGTACGGATGCGTCGGGAACTTCGGCTACTCCAATCGAAATAGTTGTGTGAAAAAAGGCGGCCTCTTTTGTAAAGGGAACACTTACGTGGTCGACGAGCGCGCGCGCTGCAAGACCTAAACATGACGCAAAAGCCCATGGGACGGCGAACCAAGAGAGTCCACCTAGCATGTATGCTTTGGTGGTTGAGCGTGGTGCGCTTGCTATAGCCTATCATCATCGTTAGTTAAGTACTCAAAACTGGGTGGTGGTCACCCTTACCCGTTGCCAATATCCTAGTTAATCCCAAAACGATCGTTAACCGACATTGGTTGGGGGGCTGATAGGGATCACTTACCTTGGTCGCAGAACACTCCTGAGAAGCCTGATTCCCAACCGGTCAATAAGTAGATTGAATTGGGGTACTGAGAATTCACCTGAGAGTATCGTAGCAGCCCCAAATACCAAGCCTTGATTCGACTTCATGGTAACATAGCTTCCATTCTGATTACCCACAACTGGTGTATCAACACCAGCCTGGACAAGAAGCTCATACAAACGCCCGATACTCCCAGTTTCCGGCGCGGTGCCACTATCGCATAGCGGTGATAAGTAAGTGTAGAAGCCAAATAGTGGGGGATGATGTTAAGTGCGTACGTACTATGTGCGACCAAGAAACAGATATATAACAACGAAAAGGATGATCGTATGTGCCCAATCACAGATGAACGTTGCACGCAGACCTCCGAAGACAACATAGACGGCGATGCCAATTGGAAGGAGGAAGCATGCGGCCACGATGTTCATTCCTGTTAGGGCGTTCACGGTCGCGGCCCCTCCGACTAGAAACCATGAGAACATCAAATGGTCAGACAAGGGAGATGTTCACTTACGAAGAAGAGATCCGCATACAACTAGAATGCACAGGAAGGCATAGAATGTGAATAGAAGGTGTGCGCCTGTTCCGAAGCGTGCTTTGACAATCTATGGTGGGTGTCAGGGACATAGCGAGTGGAGAGAGAGTTGTCCTCACTTCGAGGAACGTATGCGCTCCATTCGCGTTCATCTTCACTTTGGAAGCTACGATGGCAAAGAACGCGAGCTGGATTGTGCCACCCACACCGTACCACCTGCAACGAGTATCGGTGAGGCATCGAGAAGGAACAATAAGTAACCATACCATGGACCGCTCAAACCTGACGGATCATTGAACGATAGTGAATGAAAGACGAAGAAATCCCTCTCACCGAAGGTATATGCTGCAGTACTTGATTGCAGCAAAGTGGCGCTCCAGGTCCATGCGCTCACGCTGTACAAATAGATAAGCATCAATTGAGATTACCGTCGCAGAATGGAGTCACAACGCACATTCCACAACATACCAGGCCAGGCTGTCAGATATACTAATTAGCATACAACACTGACTGGATATCTGTATGACCAAAAGTACCTTGACACTCCTCGATGCTGTCTGGTTCGCAAGTCATCGGTTATTTTGTTACGAGATACGAAACAGTATTACACACCGCAAATTCCTCTGACGAAGACGGAGAGAACCTCGAGAACTTGGATTGTAAGACGGTCAAGACCATCATAAGCCCAGCAAAGAAAAACCCGACGCCTGTCACAACCTCAGCTCCCTCTACAATACTTCATACAACAAGGCTAAACATACCGACGACAACGCCATACCCTACACTTTGGTCTGAATTCAGATCATTAGCTGAGTCATGACATGTCAGCGCTGAAAAGACTCACTGAGGAGTGGCTTGAAGACCGCGCCGTCACTATCTGCCATCCTCGATATTGCTTATTCCAATAGCGAATCCTTGTGATTCACGCTGAAGACTTGAACGTCAAAGAGTCCAGGAGAGTTGTGTAACTATCTATATCCAAAGATACGCACTGAAGAAGCCATGTTCATGTGAGAAGATAACGCCAAAACGTGAGCACACGAGTGGATGCTGCGGAGTATCTCACTGTTGACTTGGTTTGAGAGTACTGAGATAAGAGTTCACAGGAGTAGCGATAGGAGCATTCCCGCGATAGCCAAATGAAAGCAGTCCACGACTAGAGCAATGTTGCGGGAAAGAAATGTGATTTATTGACGGTTGGTGGTTCGGTGATATCTAAAGATGCCATCTTCAGTGTCAGAGTACTAGAACGGAGTTGACCTGATGCAATATGAAACGAAGACCACCGTGAGTATGTCTTCAGTGTCAGAGTACTAGAACGGAGTTGACCTGATGCAATATGAAACGAAGACCACCGTGACTGTGCCAGTGGCCCAGTGCAAGCAGCTGTGCCGACATTCTGTCGCCGATATCGGCTCACTCAAGTTTGCCGAGAAGCCGTAGGTCTCCAGAATCCAGATGTAAGGTTATTGAATCTGACGTTGAAACTTTCAACAAAGCTTAAAGTAACATGACTTCACAATGGGCGACAGATACGCCAAATCGAATTGAGCTTTGCTCATGCTGACAAACTAAGCTGGTTTCCCTAATCCGTTTCCGCCTCCAGGATCAACCGCATTGCCTTCTGGTGGCGAGCAACAATCACGCAGGGAAAATCCAATGGTCGTCTACAAACAGCTTTAAGGTAAGGCGCACGCATAAACAGATGTGAAGTCAGCGAAATGACCAACCGAGCAAATCCTGTGGTAAACTCTTCGGACGGGGTGATCTCCTGGCCATTCGCATCCCGTGCCTTCCTGATGTCCATCGTGGCGATCATGCAAGCCATGAACTTGAATAGGCTGAGATCTGCAAACTCTTTTCCTGGACATATGCTAAAAGTACGGTGAGTTTAACCCGCATTCACAAGCAGGAGTATTGGGCGTACCGACGTCCGAAGCCAAAGACAAAGTTCTTTGGGTCAGTTGTGCTGTCTGGATCAATTTTCATAAAGCGTTCGGGGAGAAACTTTCTTGGCTCTTCATATACTTCCTCATCCTGAGACATACCCCTTCAAACCTCTAGTCAAGGAACGAAACTAGAAATGTAAAAAGATGGAATGGCTAACCAGATGTTACCAATGACCATGGCGCCAGCGGGGATCTTGTAGTTTCTGTATACATCATCCCGGGTTGCAACGTGCGGTACGGCTATCATGTGAAAAGTGAATCAGCGGTGAGTTCAATAGTAACCTGTAACGAGTGACCTAACGGGACAGGAACGTTCCATCTAAGGACTTCCTTCAACACGCAATTCAGATACGGCAACGAATCACGGTCTTCCCAATCGGGGAGCCTATCTGGACCAACGATACTGTCGATCTCTTCTTGAGCCTTCTTGAACACCTCCGGGTGAAGTACCATTGCCAGTATAAAGGTGCGCATAACGCTGACCATCTAGCAAGAGTTACTAATGAGGAGTAAATTCATCCACCGTCGGATTACTTACTGATTCGGTACTCGCGGCGTAGAGTGTTCCAGAGGCCCCTCTGATGTCAACATCGTCCTCCGGAGGCAGCACACCGTTGCGATAGTGAGCCTCTAGCAGATTCGCAGCGAAGGAGGCATTCTTGATACCACCCGATCTCTGCGTGGAGATGTAATCTAGGCTTGAGAATAGACGAGAGCATCACTTACGAGTGCGTTTTTGACAATATTATACTGTGTGTCCAGCATTTTCTGCAGGAGCACGCGTGTTTCGAGGAGCTTGATCTTGAAACCCGAGCCAGGTAGCCACGTCGGATAATATTTCACTGGGTGAACGATGAGTCCTTGCTCGCTGCGTAACACCGTGTGACGTACATATTGGAAAGATATCAATGAGCATGCTTCCGGCGCTACTAAGGAAGTTAGAACGGCGAAGTGAGACGGAAGTAGTGAACTGACCTTCCCGTCGTCGCAGCGGCATGCATTGCGTTTTCAGAGATCGCCACATATTCGTCATTGTCTGAGGTGACCCGGTGGCCATACGATATCTCGATAACCGTCGCAGCCGCGTATCTAGTAAACTATGAGTGAGTTTGTCGGACGAAAATTTGGAGGCTATACCGGAAGAAATGGGTGGCGTAGGCGTCTGGTTTGATTACAAGACTCTTGAGCATATTATGGATTTCCCGGCTGATGAGCGGATGATAACTAGCGAGAACGCCTTGGGCAAGGAAGGCGTCATGGAACCACCTTCGGTACTTGCGAAATCTGTCGCCATATGGAATAAGAGGCAGTGTGTCCCCGAGACCCAGACTTTGTCGGTGCGGGCTATTAGCACGAGTGTAGTAGTATGAGGACGTGCAAACTCACAGTTCACCCAGTAATGTGAAGCGGGGTCGGTCCGAGTAGTTTGCGCTTCTCTTATCCATAAGGTCACGAGCAACCTGCCATGAATTTACGACGATGATGGACGTTCGGAGAAGCCTCGCATGGACGATGTCACCTGGCGGTGCGTGTCAGTAAAACGCCAACAATCGCATGGTGTACGACGTACCGAATGTTTTCCCCCATGCCAGAAAAGTACGCTCCTGGTAGTCCATCGGCATCTGAAACGCGTTGCCTAAGAGGGGTATTCCTTTGGGGCCCGGCGGTAAACGGTGGTGCGCTGACCTCCGGGAAAAGAGCAAAAACCAGAGTAGAGGGAGGAGTAGAATCGCCGCACAAGTCACGGGAGCAACCTGGGAGAACGACAAGAGGTGTTCACTGTGCATCATAGCTGGTAAGTTATCTTCTGAACGAAGTGATATGCTCTATGACCGTCACCTTTATATACCATCAACAAGCCTCCATCGATGACTGAGGTATGCATCAGCTTCCGAACAGATTTCACGAAGAGGCTGATCGTCGCAAAATGGGAGGAACAGATCGTACACTAGCGATAAGCCATTGGATCAGGCCAGACGGATTTTACAACGAATGTAGGAACAACTATCCGTTGCGAATATCGGTTCCATCTAAGGCTGGTGCGGCCAAGATGAGAATGTCTACAGCGGTCTTGCAGGACAGAGCACATAGTTTTGAACAGCTTAGTGGCATAGAAGCGTCAATTATGCAGCTAACAATATACAGTGCAAGAGGTTAGACATGTATCATGTACATATTGCACTCTGACCCGTACCTGATGAACGTTGCCGTCCCGAAGGATGGCTGAAACTCGTGTGTTGAGTACTTATCCGATCTTCCTGTGATTCGGCCGCCTTGATAGCCGCAGTGTGGTGCCATAAAACTGCACAGAAGTCCAGAAAAACGGCGGGAACCTAAGGAATTGGTGGAAGAATGGAGCCCAAAGCAGAAGGGAGTATTCGAGCTGGCTCAATGGGGGCCTTCCAGAACTAAGCACACTTGTTTGCCTTGATGCTCGTTGAATTCGTCCACTGGCAGCCTGACTTGGTTCAAACCTGTTCCATCGAACTTCCAAGTTCAAGTTGAACTTGAAAAGTTCGAGTTTGAGTCACGGCTTTGCCGAATCGGAGTTTCAAATCTCAAGTCCAAGATTAGATTAGAGGGAGAGTCAAGCTTCAACTGATTAATATTCCAACTCGTCATGCTTATGCTGAACTACGACGTTCTGCTGCAGATAGTACAGTGTATCTATCACAAAGGGTCGTACGATTCTCTTTTCCGGTGTGCCACGGTCAATAGGGATTTCCATCGTGCAGCCACGTCTGCTTTGTACCAACGGGTGACATTATCCCCAAAGGCGGATAACGGCGCACAACTGGATTTGCGTAGAAGAAATCAGAACCTGGTAAGCGTCGTGAATCGTAGAGAATTAAGCGGCTGTACTGATTTACCGATGAGACAGAATGGTCTTTTTGAATCGGCAAGGCTCTCCCACCATGCTATATTCGTGACGGAGCTGGTCATCAGCGGTGAGCGCGATTTTCTTTGACTAGACAAATCCTTCTTGATATACTGTCTCAAATAGGGTGGCTTTTAGAGACCTCTGCTCCCCGAAATAACTTCTCGTATGTTTTGCGAGATGCAGTGCAACTGTGGTCCAATCTTTCTCTTGTGACCCTTGCGCCAAAGCAAGCACCGAAAGAACTCACCGATGTCGTTCTCCCCGCAATGAGCTCATACTCGCTCCGGAGTCTGACCATCTCCTCCGCCTGTTTCAGCGAAGAGGCTCTACGTCTCCTTCTACACTTTAAGCGGTTGGAAGAATTGACGATCATTAGCCCTGGTCGTGGGATGTTGCAGGTTCTCCCAGAGTGGCTGCCATATCTGTCAGCCACATTGACCATGTTTCGGCTCATGGTCAGTCACTTCCGCGTCTTTACTTTCTTAATAGAAGCTGATTGTACAGTCATTCGGTATGCTGGATTGACTAGGACAGTTGCGGCTCTGTTACCCCAGGCGTTTTGCGTTCCTTCATTCCTCACTTACCCCGGGTGCACACTTTCGGAATTGGATTGTCATATTCACTGACTCATGACGACATATTCGCCTTCCTCAACGAACTACCTCAAATCCGGTCGCTCGACGTTCGATATTATCTTCAGATTCGTCCAACCACTGTCCGGGTTCATCTTTCGAATTTACGTTCGCTCATCGTAAGATACAATTGCCCGGAGGACCGCTCAGATGTCGACCATCTGGTGAAATGGATTCGTCAATGTTCCTCCTCCTCTCCCCTGAACTCTATCCGACTCATCAACGATAATCGGCTCGACGTGTTCCCTTCTCTGAGCTACGATGGTCTGCTAGACCATCTCGGACTTAAACACGGGCTGACCCTTCGCTCTTTCGAACTCGAAGGCGGGACCGTGGGCAAGAAGGCTTTGCGAAGTTTCTGCAGCCGGTGCCACAACCTTGAGAAACTGTCCACCTCCGTTCGCTCAGACATTATTGTCAGTTCTCATTTCGTCTTTGTGGAAAGTTACTAATGATCTGAATTCAGTGGGACATCCCAGAACTGAGTAACATCCGTTCCGTCTTACTCACCACTCCTCATGCCAAACACCGGTGGCGGCGAGACTATGAAGACGAAAGAATCAAAAGCGACATCTTCCGACCTCCGTCACTTCTGCGAAGTTTCGGTATCGATAAACATCGTTGGAAGGTACTTCGCCGTTTGTACTGTTGAAACTAGGGCTGATCCTCATTTCATCAGGGATCTTGGAAGATTACAGTTGAAGGACATGAGGACTTCGTGGTACAGAGAGCATCGATGCCGAAGCCCCCAAAATGGGAAGAGGAAGCCAGGGAAGCATGGAAATGGGGGAGCGGGTTATATGACATTTGATACTACTCGGATAACAACAAGGAAGACTGGCCCTTTAGGACACTTTCTGTAAGATGCGGAACCGAAAACAAGTCCGGTACACAGCGCGATATGAGATAGAGACAGCAGAGGGCAAGTTCCCTTTGTTACACGAGACAGGAGACAACTCGGTGCCAATGCTCGGAAGTATGTCCGAGTGGAATCGACGTTCGTATTCGTCCTCCGGGTGTGTGTATCAAATGGAAGGTAGGCCATGGACAGGAGAACGCAATGATACACTAAGCTTCAGTACTTTGATTTAGCTGGTGAATGAGCTCAACGGCCCTGGGGGATCTGGGAGAGAAAACACATTTGAATGGTTTGGGACGGCTTGAGTCAATTCGGCATTAGTTTTGAGCGAGGGATAGAGTGATGCACATATGGCTGACCTAACAAATCCAGAAGTGAACTCAAGGGGCGGTACGATTTCCTGGCCTTGAGCATCTTTCGCACGGGTAATGTCCATTGTTGCAACAATATTGGCGGCAAGCAAGAATACGTTGCTATCCGCGAAGTCCTTGCCAGGACACAGGCTATTTGGAAGAAGGCCCGTCAGAGAGACACAACTCATTTATGATTTGACAACATACCGACGGCCGAAGCCGAATATGATGTTTTTCGGGTCCATGATTTCGTCGTTGGGATTGCCAATGAACCGTTCAGGACGGAACGCTTCTGGCTCAGGATACAAGTCGGCGTTTTGCGACATTCCCCTGTGTACCAATGGTAAGCAGCCGTCTTATCGTTTTAGACACAGGCGTTGAATAAGGCGTACCAGATATTGCCTATGATCATAGAGCATTCTGGGATGCGATACCCACGGAACTCGTCATCCTTCATTGAGAAGTGAGGCAGCCCTGAGAATATCTGTAAGATGTTTGTTGAGAAAGTAACGATAGGCCTGATTTACCACTGGGAACTGGAACATGCCATCTAAGTGAGGTGGTCGCCGTAAATATCAGCAAAGGAACGCCAGGCATCTGGTGTCAGGAGGACTCGCCGGTAGACCTCCTTGATGACTGCGTTGAGGTACGACAGGGAGTCCCGATCGTCGAAATCGGGCAGCCTCTCTGAACCTACCACTCGGTCAAGCTCTTCCTGCGCCTTACGATAGACTTCAGGATGCCGGACCATAGCGAAAACAAATGTCGTCATTACAGTCGCTGTCTATAGATTCGGACGCAACGTTAGGAATCCGAGGGATCCATTTGTCCCCGGTTGGAAGCAAAACATACCGTTTCCGTACCAGCTAATAAGACCGTAAAAGCAGGGTCAGAGAAGCGCCAAACCTGTACGCACCCAACATACCTGCGTAGAGGGTGCCTGCAGCGCCTTTGATATCTGTTTCATCTTCATGAGATAGGGTACCCTTGCGATGGTGCTCTTCAAGCAAGTTGCCGGTGAAGGAGGGCAATGCCTTTCCTGCTTCCTATTAGGTCCTCAGCCCAATCGGAAACGTTTAGCACAATATCTCAATGGGACTCACAAGCTCTCGCTTCACCATCTCATATGGCGTGTCCATCATACTCTTAACAAGCCCTCGGACATGCAAGGCTTCGACTTTGAATGTGGCACCAGGAAGCCATGTGGGGTAATGCCGCACTGGAAAACGACCAGGTAAAATCGCCGCCACATGATATATGAGTATCAGTTATGAAACGTACGTATGGGGAAGAAATCAACCAGCATACGCGCAGGACTATCGCCACATATTAGCACAAGCCGCGGGCGAATGACGAGATGTACCGCGGAGACATACCTTCCGGCCTTTACGGTTTCAGATGTCGCTCTCTCTGCCAGGTGAACATACAAATCAGACTCGCTGATCACTCTGTGACCGTAGGTGATTTCCATGAGCGTCGCTGCAGCGAACCTACATATCATGGGGCTCAATTATAACGACAATCGTCCCTGAAAAGTCGCTGGAAGCTGACCTTGTAAAATGACGCACATATGCATCCGGATCAGTGAGCAATCCCGCGAGCATGATATGGCTCTCCCGTTTTTGCAAGGGACGATAGCTGTTCAGCGCCGGCCTGGTCATGAACGCGCTCTGCATCCATTTACGGTGCTTTCTGAACCGCTCGCCAAACCTTATATGTGTTAATGTAGAGTCCCAGCCCATACTGGACGAAAACTGATAAGTGCCTATCAGACCGCCCAGGATCATGTGCACTCACAGTTCGGAGAGAAGAATGAAGGGGGGTCGGTCGTTATAATTCCCGCCCCGTTTCTCCATAAGTTCTCGGGCAACATCTAATGAATTAACAATGATGACGGGACTGTGGAAGAGCTTCGCGAATACAATGTCGCCTACACCCCCTTGTCAACAATGATGTGCACAAATAAGAAAATAATAGACATACCAAACTGACGACCCCAGTCATAAAATGTCTTCTGCTGGTTCTCTACGGGGAGTTGGTGGACGTTGCCCAAAAACGGGACCGTCTTCGGACCCGGGGGGAAGGGTGGTTCTTTGGAGTATCTGTTAGACCATACAGAGTAGATAGCGCGGACCAGACATAATAAGAGTAGGATACCGGCGCCAAGGGACGTTAAGCTGGCATCGAAGAGCATCTGTGGGCAGTTGTTGATTGTGAATTGGGAGAGCGACTGACTCGAACCGAGAACCACTCACGAGTACTTTATAGCTTTCGGTTGCGGCACCTTCGTCTTTATCTCTAGCATGTCCCGAACGCCGGAGGGAGAAAGGAGAGCAACCTTCATACTATCCTCAATCGGGCCCGCAGGGGACCACAAGAAAGTCTTGCGGCCTAGAACCAACTCCATTTGTTCTCTATGCAGAGTGAATGATCCACGTCCGAAATGTGCGTGAATATTTCCTTCTGCGGTGACGTGTGTGGATGAAACTCGGAGCCTTGCTCAAGCGTTCCCGATTACAGCTATAATTGTGCCCGATAGACGACAGCAGTATGCAAACCCGAGTGTTGCCACACTCCCGCGAGTAAGAGGAGCATTGCATTGCGCAACCTCTGACACCCTTGCTGTGACGGGCAGGTGGCGTCCAGGTGGAAGATTTTAGCTGCAAAGAGACAGTTTCGCAACTAACTCGGTATTAGATGTGCTGGAAACCGACGTGAATACATCAGGAGTCGCAGTGAACGACTTCAGCGAGGAAACCAACGTAATAGAAGAGTATTCTCTATCTGGTCCAGTGATCGCCATGAATAAGGGACAGCTGATTCAAAGCTGATTGGCAGCATCTGACCCTATCAGCGATAGGTACTTCCAGGAACCCAGAGGTAAACAGTGAACTCACCCTTCGCACGCAACTCCCGAGTCCCGACTCCAACAAAAAAAGGTCAACAACCTCCATCTCGGCTCGCAGGCAGAACGAAAGGCGCTGAGAAATTTGGTCTCGTCAAGACATCGGTGAGGCCCGCGGAACGCCGACCGGCCTTGGATAGACATCGACGACGGCCAGGGTACTGCAATATAATGAATGCATCAGCCCAGCGTCGCATGCAGCAAGATATGATGCCAGACCAAGACGCTCCGTTCTCCACATTCATACACCTTTGCAATGCAATTAGAACTCGGAACGCAGTAAATTTATAGATCATAATGAATTATGACGGCCTCTCAATGTTGCCTGATGAACGCGACGTTCACAAGTTATGTGTGGCAACGCCGTATATTCAAAACTATCACTAAAGAGAACATCTCAGTTGATTTGTGTCAGAAAACAGACTGAACTTTACCTTATATGAGTTGGACCCTCCAGCTTCGCACACATCTAACGAATTTTAGCATACGAAACAGATATATAGGAGATATATTGATGAGCAAAATCCAACTGTGGAATATGGATGTATAAGATAGCTCGAGGGCCGCAACTGTCGCTGTAAAAGGGGCGCAGATAGATCGGGATGAGCCAGGCAGGTTGATCCCAGTCAAGCTTCAGAGCCAGAGACGGGCGAAGGCAAGATCAGACCAATTCCGGAGAGCCCAATATGGAATGCTTCAGCGCCTTTGAGAGGTTCCATCGTAGCTTCACCCAGATGGGTGGAAGTCCCAGAAACCTTGCGTACGTCGAAGGGTAGACCTATCTCCAAGTCCTTCGGGGTTGTCGGCGGGTTCTTGCGCTTGACCGAGAGGCGAGTCTTGGAGAAGACAATAGGAACGAATGGCTTGCGGGACTGACGTCGGAACTTATGAGGCATAGTCTTCTTCAGTGCGCTCCCACCAGAATACTTGGACTTCAAACTCCCGTTCCTGGTCCACTTGACTCCCTTGTCCAGTGAATTGGTGACGTTGGTCTTGAGTGCGGTAACGACGCCGAGGACGCGGGAACCTTCTTTCACGGTTCTTGTGGGTGGGGTAGTATCGTCATCTTTCAGAACGGACGCGGTGCCGTCCGAGTCATCAACAGAAGGGAGGCTGACATACGAGTCGTCCTTGGAATCCCGCATGAACGCAGAAAGACGACTTCTCCAGGTCGCAGAGATAGTCCCTTTGGAATGATTCGTGACAGATGTGAGTGTGGGAGCGGTAGCGATGGTATCTTGGAGTTGAGAACCGTGATGGCTGGGTAAGTGAAGGGCGGGCGTCGCGTCAGACATATCCATCTCAGGGAAGATGGTGCTCTGGTAGTCGTTGGAGGTTCTTACTTGCACATTGTCGAGTTTAACCCTGAGTTCTTGCGTCTCCTTCCGTTCGTTCTCTTCGATGAGTTGGAAGAGTCTGAGGACCTCGGCAAGCTCGTCGCGCTTCTTCTTGAGTGAAAGACCTCTCGCTTGGGCTGATGTGCACCTCTCCTCCATCTTCTGCAGCTGCGTAGATGTTTGAACCGTCTCTCGTGATACTTGGCAAAACACATGGCACATACCTCATCCCGAATGATGCATGTCGTTGTGAAGATGTCGTCTGTGCGCAGAGGCTCGTGTTCATCCGGAAGGCGGAAAGACGAAAATTTGAAGGCCATGGTTGGGAGTGCTCGGCCGACCGTACGGCGATTTGTGGTGGAAGGTGATGGTAAGTAAGAAACAAGCTGCAACGACAATTTGAGGAGGAATGTCGTGAATGAGGCTGACCGCACGTGGCTCTCTCGTGGCAGTTTTAGACGCCTGGCCTCCAGCCTCGAAAGAAATTGAACATGAACGTTTGAACTCGATATCATACTCTTATTCTAACATACTATCAACAATCTTTCAAGCGACACTCATTTACCCCGCAAGATGTCAACTACAGCTCTTGCGCCCTTGGCAGCGACGATCGTCAACGAACTCCCGGCTCTCATTGAACGCACTCTGAAGTACAATGTCGAAAACAACATAATCGAGAATCAGCTGGTCGTCTTGGAAGCGCGAATTGACTGTGCGAAGAGTAGTATCTCTGCCGAACGAGAGATGCAGCGTCGAATACGCGACAAGATCAAGGTCATCCAAGGATGCCCCGCAGAAGAATCTTGTACGTTCATATGTCTATATTGATCCAATGATATGTGATTCTGACACAACCCTCTCTTAGTTATCAGCGGGGTATCGTTCGGAAATACTAGTATTCCTAGTATCCACGCGAGGGTACGTCTTTCAGCATCTGTGGAACTGAACAGTATCTAATAACAACGGTAGCCTGACCAGTCTATAGCCACTGTTGCTTCCCAATCCATATTGTTCTCCGACTCCCCAGTGTCGTTGAGAACAAAGCGCAAAGGCATGGTCTTCTCAGACGAAGTTAGGATTGTCAAGAAAGCCAAGCTTACCAGTCACACCGACCCTTCCGCCAAGGAAAACTGTCCCGACGCCTGACTGCATCTTGCCCAAGATTCGACCTTATGGAGATGCTATTGTCTTCAGGGCGTGTCTGACTCTTTCTGGATCCTGTATCTCGGTTCTCGGTGTCTACGTCGGGTGTCTTGCATCCTCGTGCTTCTGATCTACGTCCTGGCTTTCTGCGCAATACAGATCTACTCTTACCTCCGTTGACATATATGTTCAAGTTTTGCTCCCATCGAGTGGTCCTGTGCTTGTAGCTCGCGGCGCGTGGAGATCTTAAACCGGTTGTCGCGACATTCCAGCGGGTCTGTTCCTCCCGAGACGTTTGAGAACAAGACTAGTTCAAAACTATATCAAAAACCGGGCTGGTCTGCGACACTGCGTACACGTGTATCAGGCATGCTGTCCCCTCGACGCACTGGCGCCACTCTCCCAGCCGAAATTCGTACACGCTCAAATGGCTGGTATGTCCGTATGTGCCAATCTGTGGAAATGGTCATTGTGCCCTTGAGTGTTGTATGCGTAATACGACCACCTCGTGGAGGATTTGGCTGGCATATTTGGGTTCGTCATAAAGACCCACATAACCCATGGACAATGGATCATGATGGGCATCGCCACAAACGCCTCAAGCTGCAATTGAACGCCTTTGTGCTCCTTGCTTCCGCAATCCTTTGTGGATTGGTTGGTCCCTGTTTGCCGTAGTACGTTCACCGCTTCTATGGTGCTTCGATCTGGACGTACCCTGATTGCATACAGCATGCATGGAAGCGAGGCACGCTCATTGGTCTGTTCCTTTCCTTTAAATACCGCCAGATTCAAAAACAAGACACATTCGTTTCTTTCCTTCTCCCCACACCCCATCGCTTGTCGCAAGACGGATCGTCCCGCTCTCACCATCAACCACGACCGGTGACATCACTGCAAACCATGTGTGAACACGAAGTGTAAGTTCTGTTGCTCTCGTGACCATTCCTGTCCCACGTTCGTTCGCACTTGAACTAACCACCACGCATTCTTTCAGAGTGGGAGACTTTTACCGCGGTTGCCAGGTTCGTTGTGCTCATAGTTGTGTCCGCGGAGCGCGGCAGATACTAATCGAACAGTATCGTCACCTTACTCGCCGCTCGCCACAGCATTTCCACGGCCGTTACTTCACAGGCATTGTGAATGATTGTGGCTCAGATACTTGCAAATCCAGCTCGGCTCATCGGCATAGAACAGCCCAGAATTGCGGCTGCACGGCGGTACGTTATTTCAATCTAGTGATTTCCTCTTTAGCTGGGGGCATCCATTGATGTCATTTTCGTCATGTTTTGCGGTCGCAGGTTGTCGTCGAGCTCCGACGCGTGCAGAATCTGTACCAAACGACATTTCCCGACTGCCCACCGCATCACAAATGACCACCCCCGCCCAAGATACGCTCAAAGTTGCGTATCCATTCATTCTTGAATCAGGCACCACTATTGTGGAGTCATCATGGAAGGGTGTCTGTATGCTCTCCTAAGCGTAGAGCTGTTGTTGGTGTCGGACTTACCTATCATACATTTATTCCCTTGCATTTCTTGATCACTGGCACGTTGTACTATTAGATTCATCTTGACCGTCCATCAATTTGAAGCATTATCTAATGCATTCTGCAACTGAATTCGTGAAGCGACGCAGACAGGAAAGAAAGAGCTCAACACCCCGATACCCGGAACCTTCAACGCGATAGCTGAAGGGACACTGAAAGCTCTGCTGGACCACCAAGTTCAACGTTATAGGTTGAACGATCCAGATGACGCGTTCAAGCGCGGATTCTAGCTGTCGTAAATCAGCCGCTGATTCAACCCTAAGTGAGCACCACCTTTTACATCATCAATTGTTATCCTACAACTTGAAGTGCGGTATGGATTGTGGGTATGATGGAACTACGCACTCACCTCGAGTACTCTGCCAACGCTAAACAAGTACCAAAAGTCAACCAAAGGAGATGTCGTCACCTCTAAGGTGAGCGACTGCGACTATGTGGAAGTTTGCGCAATCCTCGCTCCATAGTTGCAAAGTGCTACTAAGCGACTTCTTGACCGCCGGGAAAAAATAGCTATCAATCTTGAATGGAGCAACAGATGTAATAGCAAGCCGCCCAACAAGCCATTCCCGGTCTAATAACTGGCTGATGATCGCCGGTGGGTCGCCAAAGTGGCAGTTGGAACTTCGTAGCATGGGAGTCAAAAGTAGTATGTTATCCCCTCGTGATCATGTCTGGACGGTTCTGGCCTGCGCACGAACCATGTCTCCGAAGGCTCCGGTCAAAGCAACACTTCTCTCGGCGTTTCAAAAGGAATGAATAAGTCGGAACTTACTTCCTCGTCAGCTAAGTGTGGAGATGCGCCACTGAAAAGTTGGGACATTGTAAAGACCAACCGACGAGCCAAGAATGCTAAGTGAAACGGCCGGGAGCTGCGCTGAGCGTCCGCAGGAATGCTTACCTCCATGGACGCTCACCCACAGAACGTATGCTTGGGCTATAAAAGAACAGAGAAGCTGGTGAGAGTAAATTAGCAACCACAAGTCAACCATACAGCACAGCTCACTCACATAACTTCTTTCTTCCTTAACAAGCCCAATCCATCATGTCGGCTCCCATCGTACTTCCCACTCTCAAGGAATGGGTCGAGCAACACGTCAGGGCCATCTACGTCGCTGAGCCAGGCAAAGAGTTCGACATTGCCTTCAATACGTTTATCCACGAACATGCTACCATTACCGTCAATGGTCGCAAGCTCTCCAGGCAGGAGTACAAGAAGCAGCTTGAAACCCAGAAGGCGGACCAGAAGAGCGCCGTAGTGGAGTTCTTGTCCGCCGTCGAAGTCGCTGGTGACAACCACAAACCCCCTTTGGTCAGTGAAGCAGGCGAGAGTTCGAGAATATGTACAGCACTAACTGGGGTACCCTGACTATAGACCGGCGATGTTGGCACGGCATTCCAAGTTACCATTGACGAGAGATTCCCGCACACAGGGATCCCCAGGAGCCGCTCCATTGACTCGTCTTTGAACGTCGCGTAAGTATAAATCGAAACATTCAGTAGACAGGAAATCGGACTCATCACCCTTTTCAGTATTATCTTCGACGAGAACATTCAACCCGGCCAGGGGGAGCCCGTTGGAGATCATGATCAGAGGAGAGTCTCCGTGCTGAGCCAGGTGACCAGTGTTCGCACGAACTTGTAGGCGACGCTGTCGCAGGAAGTAGTTTACCAGTGTATGATGGCTCGGACGAACCATCGCTTATGTCGGTCATTTTCCTCTTCGACCCGATTCGCGATATGCATCCCACGTATTTTCATATGATAATATAAGAGAGTCTATTCATCCACAGAATCAGTCAGCTGAGTGAATATACTCTGTGGATAAGATCACATACCATTGGCAAGATTTGACGAATATTGCACGGGCTAGTAACATAAGTACACGAGCGCAGTGAGTAAACGTTTCGCCCACCCTCACCAAAGACGCCTGGAAAGCTCTCCGATCCAACCTCGGATCCATCGCGGGGTTACAACTGATGCGTGACCCAACAACAAACGAGGAATGAAGGCGCAGTATAATAGAGTTCAAAGTGAGCTTTAGCATGATTTCGCAGCAACTAGATGATAATCCTTACTAAAAATCCCCGAAGTTCTGAGCGGTATCCAGTATGGAGATTCAGGTTTGGCGTCCGGTGGGCGTAAAACTCCGGCATTGAGGCAACAGAACTACGTCTGAAAGTCAATGACGTGTTGTCAATAGGGTAGACTGAGTGCGCATCGGATTTTGCAATTTAACGTGAGTCTTGATCGTGCCCGGTCCCCTCCAATGTCTGCTTAGAGGTCTATATAACGCGCTATTAGCCTACATATCACAATAAAAGCAGCGAACTGAATACCCCAGGCCGGATTCAGAAGGACATTCATGCCTTCGTCCGTACTACCGAACCACGGTGGCATCAAGCTTTACGCGTTCCAGGTTAGTCCGCGCGTACCGTCACCTTTGCTCATAAACAAGGGACCGTTTTGGTGTGCCGGGCATCCGAGACGCACCCGTAGAGCCACAGCTATGACATAGTGGAAACACCTCCGATCGAACTTCCGTACGTGCAGTGCGGGCGGCGAGTTGCAGTTATTTTAAGAACGATTTAGCTCCAGGCAGTTGAGCTATTTCGTTTGTGGCGTCTGCCTGGGTTGCCCGTGTCTTGCACGAGGCTCATGAACCGCCGCCCTTCGAACGTTCATTGTAAACTCACCGAGAAGGCAGTACGCGCAAGCCCGTCGGAGTTGGGTTTTCACGATGTAGGAGCGGAACACAAAGCTGCGACTGGCGGTAACTGTCGTGATATCTGATATATAAGAACATAATAAGTTGAAGAAGTGACCACCAACTCACCTCTCTCATCCACATCTCCCTCAACTTCAACATCTACCACCATGTCCACTGCTGCCGTCCTCCCAGGCCTCACAGATTGGGTGAAGCAGCATGTCACCACACTGTATACTGCGACCAGCAAAGACGCGTTCACCGATGCATTCAATGCATTTGTAGCTAAAAATGCCAGCATCACTGTGAACGGAAAGAAGATTTCCAGAGACCAGTACATGCAGCAGCTCTTAAGCCAGAAGTTTGAGGAGGCCGGCGCGGAGGTTAACTTCCTGGCCACTGTGGAGGTTCCTGCTGATCCCACCCAGACCGATGTCGTAAGTGCCAATTCAATTCTGATAGTTATAGAATCGAATACTCACGCAGAGCTGTGGATCTCACCTAGGCCGGAGACGTTGGTGCCTCCTTCAAGGCTACAATTGACGAGAAGTTCCTGGTCCTCGGGGTGCCTGAAACTCGCATCGTCACATCATCCTTGAATGTCGTGTAAGCATCTATAACCTTGAGAACACCGTCATATTTGATGTTAACGCGCCGTATGCAGGATTATCCGAGACCCAACCATCGAACCTCCGCACTTGCCTGGCAAGGGAGGCTTGTTCGACCCAAGGAGGGTCTCGGTTCTCAATCAGGTCACTGTCGTGGATCCCAACTCAGTGTTGATTCCTCTTCCCAACCCGGGAGGACCGGTCAACCCCGGTGGTCCCATCAAACCTCCTACTTCAGGCTCCAGCAACTAAACATTGCTGCTCGCCGAAAGCCCCTACATGTATGTAACGGTGATTAGCCTCCAACAATTCCAAGTCGTGTAGCTATCCCCCCTTGCTCTTACCTTGTAGCTGTACTATGAAAGTTTTACCCGCTTGAATCTTTCGACTGGGCTGGGGACCGCGAGAACATCACTGGTCATTGGCAAGACTCGGACTGGTGTAAATACGAAGTAGCCCGCCTGGGAGGCGGAGGTCAGCAAAATGCCGCTCAATCAACAAGGTGAGATGGCCGAGCGGTCTAAGGCGCCAGACTAAGGTGATTCAGTCACGTGATCTGGTCCGAATAGGGCGTGGGTTCGAATCCCACTCTCATCACTCTTTTTCGTATTCTAAACGTTCGCTTTTACGTCTTCTTGGTCTGCTTATGATTACACTGGTTTGACACCGATGAGGAGAAAACATGTTCGACAACTTTACGAACGCTGCGATTGACAAGGGGGGACATCTTTGAATGTTCATTCTTACCATAGGTAACGAGTATTATTTCTATCTCGTTCGTTCGTCTATGGAAAGCCAGAACGAATCAAAGTCCTTAGTACCAGTATGACAGTACTGTAAATGAAAACTTATCCAGCAATAGTGACTGCGAACGCCGCAGCGGCGTTTGTAATGTTCAGACTCATCGGAGCGCCCAAAGCGCCAGCCGATCACAGCTCACTTTCGAGTACTACTACTAGCAGAGTAACTCAAAACATCCTGCCACTGGACGAGGGAATTCGAATATTGTAGGTCACGGCTCTCAACAAAACAGAGCAACCAGAAGGTTGTCGGTGGCTATGATGCAAACTTGCATCAGCAAGTCTGAATCCTCGGCGGGGTTTCACGTTGAGGTGACTCCAGGAGCACGGAACCAGATACGTAGGTGGCCAATGGTACCATTTGAGCATATAGCTCTGAACTTATGTTCGCAGGGGTAGCTTGGCTTGCTCGAAGGGCGGTCAGACACTGCAAAGTTGCACCGCATTACCGAGCCCTCAAAGCCCCCCCCACGGTGTACAATGTCCAGAACTACGGAGCTGGTGCCAAGACACAAATATCCCCTTCTTCTCTTCACGACATGGTGCTCGTACGTTGTTTCACTGCGAAACAGGGTCCCTTCAAGCTGTATAGTACGGTGGGTGGTGCGCACCGCTTTTGTTTTAGGAATGCTTCCGTTTATGACTTTCCCGAAAATCTATATCCTTTTCGTAGTGAGAGGCCATGTCGATGAATAATACCTCCGTCGGCGTTGCACTGCTATCGGTTGGCGAAAGCTTGGGTATGTATAACGCCTTGTCAGAGTGCTGCGTATTGTGCTCTCTGACGTCCGCTTATCTTTCTGAGATGCAGCTATGAATGAAGCGGTGCGAAACGAAGCACTGGCGGTCCTCACCGTATCGTGGGGTATGGCTAACCCTAGGGGCTAGTGTCAAGACGTCGATCAATATCTGCACCAAACCCAAAATGCAGGATGGCTTAAGATCATGAGTAAACTGCTCAGGGGTCTAACCTTCGAGTATAAATCCAGCTGCGTTCAGGCCTCCTGATCCTCCACCAAAGTTTCACTGTTTCGCCTTCACGGAAGAGTCACTCACTCCTCTTCATCACTTTCTTCTTCCAACAGCTTCATCTTACTTTTCCTTTGCTTTCTTATTCCACTTTTTTCGAGATGAAGCTCTCTTTTTTCTCGACCTTTGTTCTCGCTGCAACCGCTTTGAGTCCTGTGTTGGTCGCAGGCGCTCCTCTCCAGTCCGCTACTCTCGCCACCCGCGACTCCCGCGATGACCTCCGCGACTTCAAGAGCTTCATTGAATGGAAGAAGTTCAGGAAGTTCCGTGGTGGCAATGCCCAATCCGGTAACGCAGGCAATGCCAACGGCGGTAGCGTCAACAACAAGGCCAGCGGCGAGTCTTCCATCGTCAATAACGGCAGCAGTGAGTGCCCCTCCGTTCTTCGAGGATTCGTTAGTAATCTTCTCCCTAGACAGGGCCGGTGACGGTGGTATCTCTCGGTCTGGTGATGCTATCGCTTCTGGTGGCGGAAATGCCCGTTCTGGTAACGCCGGCAACGCCAACGGTGGTGATGTGAACAACGTCGCCAATGGCAAGTCGAGCATCGTCAACAACGGTAGCAGTAAGTTACTTAGCCTCATACTCTCCCCCTCCATTCGCTGATCTGGTCTTTATCAGACCGAGCTGGTGATGGTGGCGTCTCTCGCTCTGGCGGCGCCATCGCCTCTGGCGGCGGCAATGCTCGCTCTGGCAACGCCGGGAACGCCAACGGTGGTTCGGTCAACAACATCGCTAACGGAAAGTCAAGCATCGTCAACAACGGAGGCAGTAAGTTCGACGCCTGAGCTCGTAGCTTCCCCTTCATTCACACCGCTTTGTCCTTAGACCGCGCTGGCGACGGAGGTGTTTCTATCAGTGGCGACGCCATCGCTAGGAGGGCTGACTTCGAGGATGTCGATTACCTTGACCTTGAGGCCTACTTCAATAGCCTTTGATGCACCTCAGGATGACGGACACCAATGCGTTGACAGCTTTTTGCTTCTTATTTTTTCTTCGTTTTTTGATGGACATCTTCTTTGGACTTGGTAAACTATGTATATATCGACTTGTACATTCTGCGTCTCACTACGTGACCGAGAATCTTCATGACGATGATTGTCTGGTTTATTATCTGACCGTGACTCTCCTGTATATCGTCAAAGTGCCGAGACAACTTGACAAGAAAGGCAACGACCTCCCGATCCAATCTGCTTACTCATCTTTTTTTTGGCTCGTTCTTTCCCATCCCATACAATTCCCATAGAAACCATATGCGTGGTCACTTTGTGACTATTGCATGGAGCTGCACTCAACACTCTTTCTACCTGAGTACGAAACAAAACGTGTGTATCCACGCGTTTCTGGTCATCCGTGTCCCAGAACACCAGCCTCAGCCTGACGACGAACCGAAAAGGAGATAGCTCGCCCCAATTCCGCCATCAAATCATAGTTGAAGAGCTTTATGTTGAAGGAGCGATAACTTGGGGTGGCATGGAGGGCCAGGTCGCGCGACACATCGAGGTCAGTCACACTTCAGTTCCGACAGCAATACATATAGGTTGATAGATGACACCTACCCCCCCGAGTGGATTGCCTGCTCTTCAGAACGTTGGTAGTCTCTCGTAGGCTTTCACGGAAATAGCGCATACCCAAACCTCACGTAGAACTGTTCACCGTTGGTCTCGCCCCCAGCCTTTCTCCAGCAGATCGGACAGGTTCGTTGACACTCGTCGAGCCGTGGAGGAATTCGTGCGGACATTGAATATCCTTTCGTTCCTGACAATGTTGAAGCCGAGTTCTCAGTTCTGTCCGAACAACAGAGCGCTTCATAAGGGAGGGACGACACGCAAGTACGAGCGTTCGCCTCAGCCAAGTTTCCGTCGATCGGATAGCGTGCTCGATACTGTAGCCCGCCATAGAGTTGAGCCAGTAAGGAATGTACCGGCTGGTGTACTATGACTTATATCCGACCGGGAAAATGTGCGTTCCTTCTCTTATCCTTCTCAGACTGTGACCAAACATCAGCTGACCAGGTCAAGGACGGTGGGGTTCTGTTTTTGGGTGTATTTTGTGGCGATATTAGCGGCGCACACGACGTTAAGAAGATCGTCAGGTGAGTGTATGGGGTTATTCCGGAATAACTGCTGTTAACTTTCCCCGCAAGCGTAACTTGAATTTTATCAGGCGTGGGCTTGGAAGGTCAAGCGATTTTGTGTTGCTGGAAGTTGGCTTCCTCCTTGTCTGAGCGAACATAGGAGACCAACGATAAGAAGACGCTGAGAAAGGCACCTCACTCTGGCTAGTCAATCATTGCCACCGCAATCCTCAGCTCCTAAGTAATACGTACCCAGTGGATGGTTACTAGCGAGTGAGCTATCGCTCGGATTTGCTCCTGGTGAGCTTCGCTCTCGCCTCACGCTTGGCACAAACTACAGTGTATTTATAATTTAGTGAGCCACAAGAGAATCATAACAGAAGGGGAAAGACACGATAGACGTCAACTGGATCGGTCTTGGACGCCATTCATGGCGAACTACACAATAATGGCGACACGTGATTACGTTGAAACATGAACTCAGACCCGCTCTGACGCCAATTACGATGAGAGCATTTCTCCGTAGCAAGCTCAATGATCTACCAAATGCCGTTAACTATTAGACATGTAGGTTCTCATCCGCCCGTTGATTCGGGAGGATTCTAGCCGGGCTTATTCTTGCGGCCCGCCGTGCTTCCAGGCTTCACCAGGTGATACAACGACGTATGACGCAGAGTTGGGCTCAGCAGAGTTCGGTCGATGCTTCTCACCATTCTCATCACGGACCAATAGGATAGCAAGGTGGCTGCTATCTTTGCCTCCGTATTTCGACAGTGGGATGATACTCGCTTATACGACCAAGGCACACCATCGAGGCAGGCAGAATTTACATGCGATGTACTTGAGCTCTTCCAACGCACTGGCAACGATATTTTCGTGGTCAGCTGGTCCATCGAAGATCCCCTTCCCCGGACCCCGCCCGCGCTACCCCACATTCATCTATGATCGAAGGAACTCCGGAGAATTGGTACATTGTTTACTTAACGCTTTCGCTTCCATTTATAGGAGTGGGGTGAGCCTTCACTGACATCCCACCGACTTCCTCCCACCTCTTCTCAGTCAGTTCACGAACAAGATGGGAGGCCCAGCTGTGGACACCAGCTCTTCTGGAATGCAAGACTACCACAAGTTTATCGACCCAAGCAAGAAGTGGTACAAGAACAGTCGTTTGGTTAAGCTGAACTTATGGATCTTCTTGCTGTAAGCACTCTGCTCCGTCGACCCCATGGACAGAGTCCCATATGTACACAGGTTAATCACGTCTATGGCCAACGGATACGATGGGAGTATGATGAGTGCGTAGCATACACTATCACTCCCATGTTTTGATTATTGACCTTCATGCTTCCGCGCTCTTTAGACGGTCTCCAGCTCCTCGAACAATGGGAGAGCGCATTTGACTATCCGGATGGTTCTAAACTTGGTCTTTTGGGTGCTATTCAGAACATCGGCTCTCTGGGCTCTTTGCCCTTTGCCCCATACATGTGCGACGGTCTTGGTCGCAAATGGACTATCTTCATTGGAGCCGTCATCGTTGTCGGCGGTGCCGTCCTACAAGCGGCAGCTCAAAACGTCGAGATGTTTATTGGTGCCCGATTCCTGCGTATGTCCACTTAACCCCATCGTAGAGTTATGATACTGAACTCTTCCAGTCGGTTTCGGTTTAGGCTTCTGTACCGCTGGAGCGCCGATGCTTGTCAGTGAGATCGCATATCCGTAAGAATCTGACAAAATTATCCCTTTTTTTCTTCCTCATCACATTCCCAATAGGACTCAACGCGCACCGCTGTCTTCAGTCTACAATGCTCTCTGGCCAGGAGGCGCGTTTGTGTAAGTCCCACCTGGGCCGCTCACTTTGATGACAACGTACTCATCCTCATACCTCCAGTGCGTCTTGGATCACCTTCGGCACGTTCCACATCAAGAACTCTTGGTCATGGCGTATTCCTTCTGCCCTCCAGGGTGCTCCATCCCTTCTTCAGATATTCTTGATTCTCTTGTGTCCCGAGAGTCCACGTTGGCTCGTTTCCAAGGGCCGGTAAGTGGTATCTCTCCTTGGCGATTTCTCGGTACTGATTTCTCTTCAGGGAAACAGAAGCACTCAAGTGCCTCGCCTACTACCATGCAGATGGCAACGAGCAGGACCCACTTGTTTTATTCGAGTTCGAAGAAATCAAGACAACCCTCGCGCATGAGGCGCTGCAAAAGCAAACAGGCTGGTTGCAGTTATTTAGGACCCCTGGTAACAGGCGTCGTATGCGCATCCTTGTTGCTATTGCGTTCTTTTCCCAGTGGAGTGGTAACGGACTTGTGTAAGTCTACTCATCAAGTCATCTCCAGTGTGATCCTCACCCGTTGGCTTTTAAGGTCTTACTACCTCAACAAAGTTTTCGATACGATTGGCAGTAAGTCATGCATGGATCTCTAGTTAAGAAACTTTCATCAATCCTCTCTTAGTTACGGACCCCGTCGAGCAGCTCCTCATCAACGCATTCTTGAATATGTGGTCTCTCATCCTGGCTGTCCTCGGAGGCATGTATTGCGACAAATTTGGTCGTCGACCTATTTTCCTCACCTCAACGGCGGGCATGCTCATTTTCTTCACCCTGCAAACGGTCTGCTCAAGTCAGTACGCTCTGCATGGTAACAAGGCTGCAGGACATGCTGTCGTCGCTATGATCTGTACGTTGAGTCTTTCTTTCACCCGCGAAATTATGAGTGTTGATGAATGATTGCAGTCCTGTACAGCGCTGCCTACGCCATTGCCTGGTCACCACTGATCACGTCGTATACTCTTGAAATCTTGCCCTTCAACCTCCGTGCCAAGGGTTTCACCGTTTTTGCATTCTCCGTCTCCGCCTCTCTGGTGTTTAACCAATACATCAACCCATTGGCACTGAAAGCTATTGGCTGGAAGTATTACGTGAGTCAATGTACCCTTTGTCCCCATGACCCTAAGGCGAACATTGATTTTCTCCACTTAGATTGTCTACTGCGTGTGGATCGCCTTCGAGTTGGTCTTCGTGTACTTCTTCCTCATTGAAACGAAGAATCGAACCCTTGAGGAGACCTCATTGTGCGTGACATTCCTATTCCAAAACAGTTCGCAAGGCTCACGAACTCCGTTCACAATTTCAGGCTCTTCGACGGCGTCCACGCTGTTGCGGACGTTTCAAACCAGGCAGCGCATGCCATTGAGCACGAACCATCTACGCCAAACGAGAAGCATTCTGGCTCTGTTCACGAAGTCAATGTGCTCGAGAAGGCCTAGGTGTACATCGCCACCTTCTCACGATCTCATGATCTTCATATTGTACTTTTAACGTTCACGAAGAATCCATGTTTGTACCTTCACTTCAAAGGAGTTCGTATCTTCAGTCCTCTGGCCCGGGCGAGCCCAAGCCTAAGTAAATCTCTTGAAAGAATGTGTGTTACAAAGTAAAGTGGTGCTGCTTTACATGTATAGGCTGAGTACAGCGGTGCTTCTCAGCATCCGACCTTAATACGTTGGATATATAGACAAAATAAAGAAAAATGTGCAAATAAAGACCCGTCAAGTTAACTCATCATCGAAACGGCCATCCAACATCTGCATTCACTTCTTCGTAGACTGCCCATTCCCATTGTTGTTGACTGCCTCGCTAACCTTCTGCTGAGCTTGCAGCAAGCTACCGATACCAACAGCGATGGAACCAATGGCATGGGCCGTTCCACTGGCAAGGAACGCGCCGCCAGCCCCGGCGGAGATAGCAGGGATAGCAGGGATGGAACCAACGGTGATGAGGACAGCTGAGATGGCGGTCATCGCCTTGGGGTGTTCAGTGGTGAGGAAGTCGAGTGCTTGACAGGCATTGAGTAGCCAGAGCGGAGCCTGGGCGACCGATGAGGAAGCTGGACGATACAAGAGTTGTCAGGTCGGAATCGAGTGAGAGCTAATTGAAGACGTACTTTCGGATGACGCCGCGTCAGATGGAGGTGTAGAGACAGGATTGGATTTGAAAAAGGAGCTGAAAGACGATCCAGAAGAGGATGGAGCTTCTGAATACGGAGGAGGAGGCACAGATGTCGAGTGTTTGCCTGAAACAGTCTCGATTGCGCTCATGGTGTTGGAACGTTTGGGAGTCGGGAAGGACTTGAAAGTCGACATGTCCCAGGTTGTCTTGGATTTCTTCGGGACTGGACGTGTGGAAGTCGATGCCGTGGTCTTCACAGACGAAGCGTCGCTGTCCTTCTGCTTCTCGTTGGATTTGTCGTCGTTCTTGCCTCTGCCGACAATCCACCACACACCTGAGGGCTTGCTCTGAACCTCGAAAGTCTGAGTCTTCTTCGGGTCAATGTCCCCTGGAAATATAAATATGCGGCGATCAGACTGAGAGAACAGCGGTATAGGAAGTAGGCACGTACAACCAAGGTTGCGCATAGCGACTTTGAACGTCTTCCAATTCCACCTAAACTTCCCGCCAACAAGGTTCCTCATCACCTTCTTCAACTCATCCAACCTCGCCTTCGCACCCTTCCCCATATAATGATATGCGACCTTATGCCAGTACGCCCGAGGGATACTGCGCTGCTTGCACCCAGCCTTGATCTGCTCCAGCCATTCATCAACAGGCAGGTCCCTCTTCGGGTTCCCGTTGAAGATGGGGGCGGTCGTCCAGGAGGCAAACACGGGCTCGAGATCGACCTCCTTGACTTTGAACTTGTCGAGTATGACAGACATAGTCGTCGGATGAAGAATGAACAAAGAGAAAGAAATAAAGGGGGGTGAAAGAATGTTATGAGGAAAGCTGCTTGAGTTGGAGGACTTTATACCCTCGACCGACCCCCCACTACAGAACGCGTTGATGCCGCGCGGCGGCGTAGAGCACCTTGCACCGGGGGTCCAGAAGAGCACCAACACGCTGTTATGGTTCAGTGCCGAGGAAAGAACGATGCGTATCTGAATCTGAGATCAGTGTTGAATAATGGCCATCGGCCAAAATTTGGGTGGTCAGCAAGTCAAACAATGCACGATCAGAGGGCATGATGATTTCCGGACTTCCGGTCGTATGCTCCACAGGTATTATTGCACAGCCAAAGGAAATGTATGAAGTGCTTCAAAACCTCGTTGCAAACATGCGGCGAATCCAGCCCCGATCCTGATATGGACAAGGGTAGCGGACTCAGACGACGCAGACTGGGAACATTTGTTAGCGAGGTCCATTGTCTGTAGAATCAATATAAGACTCACAGAAATCAGGTACTTGAAGGCCACAGTTAGCAGAGATGAAGGCTCCATGTAACCCTTTGGCCACGTTTGCATTGAGCAATCTGCTCGCTCGTGCACGGAGCTGTCGGGCCGGAAGATCCCTCTTCAAGGCAGTGCGGGGAAGAAATACTTGGAATAATAGGTGGAACATGAACACGAAGACAAAAACATCTATACGCGATCTTTCTAAAGAATATACTTCTATTGCAGAACTTTATTAGCATACGAAGAATCATTCAGAACAGGGACTTTGCATACGAAAAATATCATTCATAATGGCTTTTCTTCCAAACTTCGAGTCTTCGAGCATCATCATATGTTTTCTCCACGACTTCTCGCCTCGGCCAGACTCAACTCAATCGCAAACCGAAGATCTTCCGCCTCCCTCTCTTCCCGGGTCATCATACCGCCTCGCGTCGTATTCGAAGGTGGAGAGCTTCCAGTTCCCTCTACGAGCCCCTTAGAAGTCATAGCACCCCCACGAAGAAGACCTCTCTGACGGGTTGGCGATGAAGGACCTGACTTGAAGGAAGGACTAGCAGCGGAAGACGAAGAGGGCGGGGATGGTCTTTCGGATTTGGAGGCGCAGAAGGGAATGCTCCACGCGCTCCGCACAGATTCGGGGGTTCCTCCCGAGGCAGAACGCCGTGTCGGTGTCCTCGTGCCCGTACTATTAGTTGGAGTAGAGCTCATAGACGGGAAATGAGTCGCGTCTCCCGTGGATGCTGAACTTCGGACAGACGAGGAAACAGATCCAAAGGAGTTCTCTCTGCTGATTGGACTAATACTCATGCCTGCTTCCATAGGCTCAGGTCGGAAACGAGGTGAGATTTGCACCTTGCTATTGGATGCGGAGGGAACAGCGCGAGGGTGAGAACGTGAGTCTCCGTTGAGCGAAGATCGCGAGGACGTCGGATGAGATGATCCTAAGGCGAAGGGAGTTTTTGCAGAGATAAGAGTCTGCGTTTCGTCAAAGTCGGCCATGAATACGCCCTCATCCTCGCGGGCGGAGCTCCTGCGACGAGCCTCCTCTTCGTCGCGGCTGAGCATGAGCACATATTCGATGGCTTCGACCTCGCTGAGACCGAGGGTGTCTAGCTGAGACATCTGCTCGCGCTCTCTGCCGTAGGCGCGTTGTGTGTAGGCCCCCTCGTGCTCGATTTCACGGCGAGAATCTGCGATATCCTTGTAAAGCTCCACTTGACCTGCCATCACATTAGCGAAATACTATGAACATGCTCGTAGGGACTCACGTTGCCATTTTGCGACGCTATTACTCGCCTTAGCTGACATCTTCAAGTGTTTGCCCTTTCTGACATACTCGCCAACTGGTCCACCTAGCCAGGTCATAACCCTTGAACCAACGCTGACGATCACCAGATCCCTCTCTACGACGATTCGGCTGACTGGATCCCACACACGTTCCGTTGCTCGTAGTCCGACGGACGGGAACGAGCGCAAGTGGCTGAATCCTATAGAGTCCCATACTTCAGTGGATCCGAGAGACGATCCGGTCACAAGGACAGTTGGCGTCCATTTGATCGCGGTCACCGCGCCGTTGGTATGCGCTTCAAACTTGCGCAGAGGCGCGACGGGTTTCGTGGGACAGACGTCGGTCCATGGGTAGATCGCCACGTAACCCAGCTGGTCGCCAACAACAATGAAGCTGCTATTGCTCGGTCCAAAAATCGGCTCAACAGCTGAGATGGAGCCACCGCTGTCATGACCGTAGGAGATACGATCGACGTCACCAGTGCGGAGGTTGATGGTGGTGCGATAAATGTGGGTGTCGTTATTGTATACTGAGATGAAGGAAACGATACTTTCGGAGGGGCAGTGCAGATGAAAGGAGGTGACTTCTCTCGCGGGAGGTGCATCTTGGCCTTCAGTATGAGCTGGTGCTGTATTGGCACTAGGAGAGACAGCCACGTTAGTTTCGTGCGCTGTGAGTGCTTCATTTGCAGGATCCTCGGCCCCAAACACCTGCTTGAAACCGGACCAGAGGAAGATCTGCCCACTGTGCATGACGCTGGCAATGATACCGTACGCGAGGTTAATGGCAACCTTGACGCATGGATCGCGAGATTTGGGCTCCCCTGACGTCCACAAGCAGGTCATCCGCTTCCCTTCCCACAGTTTGACCGTTCCATCTGCACCGCCTGTGACGCAAAGGTAGGACGATCTGCCCACCCAAACTGCATCTTCAACAGACCCTATGTGTTGATCAGCAGCGGAGCACTTGGCCCACCTTCCTGAAATCCTGCCGGCATCCATGGCCCTGGCAGCAGTAGTGACCGCTACTGCACCATTCCTCAAGCCCCAGATGATCTTGGCCGTTCCACCGTCTACACTCATTGTGCACTTCGAGACGTCAGGAGAAAATTCCGCATTGGGATTCCCGACACCGAGTCCATTGAGGATTCCAGCTGCATCAAAGTACCCATGAAGGACTTTGCCGGTGACAGGGTAGCAGCGGGCGACGACTCCGTACTGCAGAGATGCAACTAGGAGACCAGGAGGTGTCGTTGGTGCTACAGGATTGGCTGGCATGAGGTGCATGTCCGCCACCGCGGAATGGACTGGAACGTGTGTGACAGGTGTCTTACGGGAACGTTCGTACCGCCTGTAATTTCTTGTCAGAGAGGTCCTTGCGGGACGAGAGTGCAACGCACCTCCTTAGATTCCATCTCAGAGTGAACTCTCGCTTCCAAGACGACTCTGTCTTCCTGACCATCAAGGACTTGGAGGCCTCTCCATTTGCACCACTATCGTGGATGTCATCCTCCGGAGAGATCCCAAGGAATTGGCAGAAATACGCCCGCCTCCAAGTGTTATCGTCTTCTACGTGGTCGTGGAGCTGCCTGTCGACCCTCCCAAGAGCGAAAAGAGATGCAGGGGGGAGGAAAGAGGTGATATGGGTGAGCAATTCAACTGGGATGCCCAAAAGGACTGGTTCTCCTGGGTTGAGGTCAGGAAGAATATGTTGCTTGCTGGCAATTCCATGTTTGCTGTGTTTTCCGGACTGATAAGATTTGTGGCGATGGATGTCGTTGTTCTCGGGAAGATGTGAGGGCCTATGTGGCATAAAATAGGTAGTAGAAAGTGAAGCTGTTGGGCGTGTCGCAGACGGACGAAATGTCTGCCTCTGCGCGATGATGGTTGTTACGGTTCAAGAGCAGTTTCCCGCCATCTCCCGCCATCTCCATTTTGGGCGCTACCCGACGGTATCAAAACAAAACGCAAAACGACGATTCATGACATTCATTCCAACTCTTCCTAAAACACCAGAACTTGAGAACAAGCCTACCAAGCATCAAAGCTACAACTACAACCGTTGGGTATGTCCTTGAAGCTTGAAGATTCGATGAGACTGAACTGGGCGTCTAGATTAGATCAAGGATCAATACGCACGCACTGTTCAGAGGAGGGGTGACTCGGGGATAATATGAGTAGTAAATACACATCCTACGCAAAGCAGGGTTTGGCGAAAAGAATTCGAGAGTGGGGAGCGCGTTATCTCAATCGAGCAAGCTGTAAAGTGACTGTGGAAAGATAATGTTACATGGTACAATTTTTTATTCGTCATCCTCAATCAGTTCCTCCGAAACGTCTCCAGAAACAGTCTTGGTTACGGCCGCGCGCGGGGGCCATGGGGTGCCCGCCCATACAACCACATTCTTTCCCGTACTGAGCACCACTACCTCATTCTCGACAATAATCTGTGAAATAGGGTCCTTCCGTGCAGGGAATGAACGGAGGTGTTCAAAACGGATCGAATCCCAGACCTCTGCTGTCCCACCAGAGGACCCCGTCACCAAAACAGTAGGAGTCCACTTCAATGCGGTCACAGCACCGTTTCCATGCGCTTTGAATACGCGCAAGGGTGCAACAGGAGATATGGGGCAAGTGTCCGCCCATGGATAGATGGAAACAAATCCGAGTTGATCCCCTACTACGACGAAACTTGTACCGTCGGGGCCGAATACCGGTTGAATGGCGGTGATAGCACCGTATCGCCCATCTCCATATGTCGTACGCTCCACGCTACCGGTGCGTATGTTTAGGTCGGAGCGGAAGAAGAGCTTATCGACATTGTAGACCAAGAGGAGGGAGATGACGTCGGCCGAAGGGAAGTGGATATGAAGGGCGGACGTCCGCCTCGCACGAGTGAGGATTTGCCCCGCAGGCAGAGCAGGCGCAGGGGGAGGAGTGAGCTTTGTTTGGCGTATATCGCTGTTCAATAGCTCCTTGCCCCCGAATGCTTCGCTAAGTCCGGTCCAGACGGAGATCTCACCGCTGTACGTAGCGGCCGCAATGATGCCCTGTGGAAGGTCAATGGCGACCTTGACATAGGGGTCATCGCCGTCGGGCACCTCGGAGGTCCACAAGCATTTGACCTTCTGCCCGTCCCAGAGCTTGACTCTACCATCTGCCCCACCTGTGACGAAATAGCGAGCTAGTTCCCCTGTGGCAGCACCCCAAACAGCATCCTCTACTGGGCCGTCATGTTGCTCTTCGGGAGTACACCGCGACCAGTCACCTTTGGACGCCGTCTCTTCGCGAAGAGCTGGAGCGGGAGGCACGATTCTCTTGAGATTGTTGGTGACGGAAACAGTTCCGCTCTTGTGTCCCCACATTATCCTGGCTGATCCATCATGTATCGTTACGGCGATCTTGGAGACTTTGGGAGCAAAGTTTTTGTCAGGTTTGAAGCCGCCAGTAGAGGCATGCAGGAATCCAGGCAAGAGCTTCCCATTTAGGGGATACGAGCGAGCAACGACATGAGCTTCAGCGGAAACCGCAAGTAGACCAGGCGACGTGTGGTGGGGTATGTATTGGAGGTCTGTGACAATGGACTGGACTGGGCAATGGGAGATGGGGGTACTGCGAGACTGTTCATATCGTCTACAGAGCGAGATTTCAGCTCGAAGTCAAATATGAAGATCCCTGCGCACGTACGATAGTAAATTCCACCTGTGAATAAACTCCCCTTTCCAGGAGACCTTCGTCCTCCTGACCAATATGGATCCATGGATTGCCGGCGTGGCGGTTGACTCACTGCGGATATCTTCGAAGGGAATGCCAAGAAACTGACGGTAGTACGCCGATTTCCAGGTCTTCTCATCTTCAAGGTGTTCCCGGAAGTGTTTGTTTGTGGATCCAAGGGCAAGTAACGACGAGGGGGGTAAGAGCGAGGAAATGTTGGTCAAGACCCGACTCGGAAGCGACTCCATCCCGAGAGCATTGTCGGTGTTGACGTTGAGAGCCTGCGGCATCAGAAATACGGAATACGGAAGCTTGGAGGGGGACTATTGTGCAGGATGGGCTGCGGGAAGCCTGAGACGCAATCCTATATATGCATGTATACCATCTCAGTCTGATCTAGAATTCCAATCGATGATCAGAGAGGCTGAGAGGCTGCGATGATACTGCTGCCTGCCCGACGGCCTCTTTTAGGAGCCCGCCGGGCAGACAGCACACCCACTCCTCCAAGGATAGAATAGGGATTGGATAGTGTTGCTGTGCCGCCGTAGACAAGAAACACCACAGTGACACAGTCCAGTGTAAGGACCAACAACATCAATCAGATGAATAAGGTATTAGAGCGTGATCACCGGAATGGATGGATGGATTCGAGCCCGTTGAACAAGGACTCTCGATGTTGTCAAGTCATTCCGCTAAGATTAGAGAGAGAGTAAATACCTCCTCATTCAGAAAGGATACTGTACAAGCATTATTCCTCATCTCGCATTCATACAGTTCTTCTGTCTGTCATTACGCGCACAATACATCCAGTGCCAGCGACCTCTGTCAACTATTAGAGATATATCAGCACTGTGAATGATTAGGGGACGGCATGCAATGCGCACCTTCTCGTGCCATGTAAGTAATATGCTACCACTGACGTCTCCCCAGCCCGGTAACGCCATCCCTTTGTATAGATACTTCATCAAAGTGTCTTGCGCATCTGGGGATAATGCCCTAACGATAGCAGGAATTTCGGTGCTTTTCGTACTATTGAGAATCGACACAAGAGTTTGAAGATTGAGATTCTGCGCATTTGCGGTCAGATCCTTCATCATGGGCGAAGAACTGCGTGCGCACCTTAGCCTCCTCGACGTTTGGGCCATATGGTGGACTGTCCAATACGAGATTCAGCGCGCCAGCGATATCGCCCCTGCAGCATCAATGGAATACGCATCAGTTAAGCTGAACAAGAGTACAGACTTGAAAACGCACTTCGACAGTGACCCACGCACAGCACCAACCTTTGACTTTGTGTCAGTCAACACTGTCGCCGGGTCGCGTGGATCTGCGTCGTAAAGTTCTTCCTCCAACAGAACATCCTCTTCGTATTGGTCAATGTCAATCTTTCTGAACGCGTCCATGATCTCGTTGTGAGATGAAACGAGGGAACGAAATGGTGGTTAATGGTGAACACTCCGAGATCAATATCGCTAAGATACTCACGCGCAGTTTCACTTAAATTACCTCTAATATATAATTATTGTAATAGCGAAAAAATCATCACTGCTTAGTCCCAGGTCCCAGCCTCAGTCTGATTTTGCAGCCATTCACGCCATCGTGGTCAATTGCAGGTGTGAACTTAGAATTTTACAAGTACTTATGGCAACAACAACGGTGGTCGCGGCGGGTCTATCGAGTGGCATAGCACAGGACCGTGTTCAGAACTTGATCAATTCAACAGTGACTGAGCTTCCAGATATACAAGAACGGATGAGACGGCTCCATGACTGCATAAGTCATTGTGGTGGTGCATCTGCAAGAGTCGAGACCATCAGTTCTCCTGAGCAGTATGAGCACAATGTAGTTGAACGTACTCCGCAGTTCTTGCAACTGGATCTCCGTAATCTGCGATCGTCCAGCGGGGGCGAATCCGACAAGGAACGGCTCCCGCGCAGGCCGTACCTCGCCCTCTTTACTGAGGTTTTCGTGTTGTCCAGTCGTCCAAACCGAATTGCTGTCTAATGGAGCAGCGAGATTTCCCATGAACTGACTGGTGGCGAAGCTTAAAGCTGTAATAGGCGGCTGGTCGTTCAGGTCATCATCGGTATATTCTCCAAAGGGCAGACTGGAGACAGCGCGAAGGTCCAAAATGAATCGTGTTATGAGCACAGGGGCCATCCTAGAGAAGGAGTATAAGACACCATGAGCAAGCCTAGTATTCGCTATATCCAAGCAGGCCGAGCTCACGCTTCATTGATATAGTTGAACGCAGTCCCGCCTGAGGAGCTGACGTAACCAAGAACGTCGAAGACCAACGCAATGACGTTCAACGTGCAGAGGATACTGCATCAGATTTAGCTCTGAGCGGATAACACAGCAGTATCAAATCACTTACACGAAGTAAATGGTCCCTAGTGACTGAAGCTCAGCGTTGGAGACACTCGGGCTTAAAATCGTACCCACCGTCACGAATAAGTAGCATGGACAATCGAGGGCGAAACTCTGTGTTCGGAAAACGAGCCTTCAACGTATGAGCGGACTTCTTCCATGTCACGAGCAGGATCAGGAGATCCGCAAAGATTGCAACGCTGCGGACGATGATAGGCACTGGCAGAAGTCAACAAACAACACTCAAAATTTGGTGTTGATGTCTTACTTCTGTGAACAGTAGACTGCCGTTGAGTACAAAATCAGAGAGATAATAGTGGGGAACATACTGTTTAGGCGTTCTCGCAGCAGCCTCCGGAGATACTCGCGGGTGACAGCCGGACTCGTCAGCTGGAAAATTCCTAATTCTAGAGAAGTTATACTGGGAAAATTCAACAGTGAGAATCCACGCGGGTATACAGAAGAGATGTTGACTGACGATATTGGCACTAGGGGCGAACATACTACAGAGAAATACCGCGAGAATTAAGAGCGTAAACTTCCCCGTGATGGCATAACTACGAAAGGTCTGAAAAACTTCAGCGTGGCCAGTATGAGCAACCTTACATTCGTGAGTAGCTCAACACGTACAACCGACGCTCAAAGCAACGAGTACACTCAAGGAAAACTCCATTATTGTGCTTGCTTTACAGCTGACCGTCCAAAAGGTCAACTGAGTGACGGAGATATCCGTATCACCAAGCAAGGACTCACCCCTATAACTAAATGAATCACTCTTTCTCTGAAATAGAAAAGTCAAAACGCACCAAAAGGTCCCTTGCGTTTGAGAAGCGGATTGTGGCCAACAGTATCATGCCGTAGCGGAGCATGGCATATAGACCCGTCACGACAGAGATCCTCTTCTTCCAAACGCACTCGACCTCACGAAAGAAACATAGCAGAGCGTCATAAACAAGGAATGCTATCGTCATGATGAGCGAGCCAAAATGTGACAGCGAATCGAACGAACTCACAAACGGCAGCAAGCATATAGTTAAAACGAAGGGCGCTGTAACGATTGGAGCATGCCCATAAGTATCAGTGTGATCAACACGCAGGCGGACAACAACGTACGCATCTGTGCTCGCAAAAGCGGGCGGCATCCTCCAGGAGTCTAGGTCACAAGCTATCGACACGAAGCAATCAGACGGCAATGAGAGTTGGGCATGCACCCCGTAACGAGGTTGTTGGACGCTTTTCGGTCGAAGAGCGACGCTGAGCAGTCTCTCAAAGACCGAGAGATCCTAGATACCGCTGGGCCTTCGAGTTGGCAGGATGGGGTGGTGGAGGTCGACGTGAGGGAGTTCTTGAAACGAAAGAACCATTTGACTTCAAAGTTTCACTTTCAGGGCCGTACAAAGTAGTACCTGATTTGCATTTGTGGTACTGGTGCCATCGCCGGCTCCACTGATTGGCCAGACACAGCAGTGCCACAGCACAATATGCAAATCTGATTTGAATCTGATGCAAGAACATACTGTGGCCCAGCTGACCACGAAGGTTGAACGTTGAACGATGAACGATGCGGCAGTGCATTTAGTCAACTGAACTGAGGTTTGAAGCTTTGAAGGGTACAGTAGTAATTCGACACGACAGTCTTATCATGGGCTTGTGCTTCTCGCTATGTGATGGGTGTGGACCTCAGTGGCGGTTGGACGACTAGGGGCCAGGCTCAAAATAAAGATCGCTTGAATAATGAGCCAGTAATGTGGCGAGTCGCCATGGGAAAAGGCTATAAGGACAGTTTAAGTCTTCGCATTACAGTGTGATCCCATATAGCTGTCGGAGAAATGCTGGTCGAATAATATCATTGGCGAGATTTTCGTACGCTTACCTCAAGGGCAATCTTGGTTACACTTTTGATCTTCTTGCACTCTTCTTTCACGTTACGCCCTCTGATGGTGTCTAGGGTGCCATCATGGTGAAAGCGATAGAGGTAGCTACACCCCAGGTGAGCTACAGATCGAGACCGCGCGGAGTGGAGCCAGGGACTCACCGGAGGCATGCTTCTTCCTTGAAGTCTGTGTAGAGCTTGCGATTGTATTTTCTCTACAGGGCCTGTCAGCGAATCCACGGGTGAGAAAACGTCAACTTGCCTCCTCTCTCCTAGCCTCTTCCTCGTACTTGTGACTTTGATGAATAAGGAAATGATCAGAAAGAACGTAGAAGGAGACACCGCTAAGATACATCTCGAACAGACAAGCAGCCTTGTTGGCACCATAACCTGTGAACCGCTCATCGCACCTGCTCATACGATGAGGACAACAAATGAACCAGCCACAGGGCACTCACCACGGTACACGTTTACTCGTGATTACATAGGGTTCGTACGCGCTTTGATATGTTTCTACCTCATAGATCTCGTTCATGCCTGGAGCAACCGAGTAAAACTTGGCGTAGTCGGTGCTGTTGTGTCCAGGAGCCCAAGACGCATGGAATGAGGTGATAATCCGTGGTTTAGCATTCACCAGCCGAAGTAATCCCTGGAATGAAGTAAGGCGCGCATGCATAATATCTGGCAGACGGGAGCCCATACCTCTTTATTCTGAGGGAATGTTCGCTGGTCCTCGCCGTCTTCTTGTACAATATACTCGAAGACTGGAACGACTAAAGCCGCGGAGCCTCGGCGGAGCATTTTCGCAACGGTCAGGTGACCCAGGTCGAGTTTTCCCGAACCACCTGTGGAGGAGCTCCCAGAGACGACATCGTTCGCCATTTCGGTATCTTGTCCATTTGACTGTTTGATGGCCTGGTAGACTGCCGCCCTCCAGTCGGTACAGACAGCAAAGTCGACGTCCAGCATCATCACAAAGTCCGATCTAGCAAAGAGTCGAGCAACGTTTCTCCAGACGTTGAACTGGCGGCCACCTTCACCTTCGCCCTCTGTATTCCCAAATTCGGTTTCGGTACGAGCCTTGCGAGAAAACGGTGAGAGCGCAAGGTGGACATCAACATAGGCCGCGAAGTGAGGGCTAGAGTGATACAAGTTGTGGAGGTCGCGTAGCACGACGAGAGTCGGAGAATCTGATGGGAGTTCTGGTAGGGCCGTATTCGCTGGTAACGGGATATGAATGGTAACAGAGACGGGACCTGCATCGTATGTGAGGATAAATAAATTTGACGGAATGAAACGCCAACCTTGATACCGGTCCACCAGCTGCTTCAAGACCTTGAACCTGTTGCTTGTCACCAGGGTTGTGATTGTGACATCATCGGCGTCAATGCTGTTTCTTGCACGATAAAAGAAAGGGATGATGCGCGTTGGGTGCAACGCTTGCGAAAACACTTTGGAGAGCAGAGTTTCCTGAGAGACAGCGTACTCAGAGCTGTAGTTATAGCGCAGCCCTTTCCCGAGCTGAGAAGAATCAAGATGCATAGAACCAGCCGAAGGGGTCATTGGATCGGAGGAGTACGCTCCATTCGTCAGAAGAGAGAGCGTGTTGGGGTCCAGATGAGAGAACATATCCGCATGCGAGGATCCTTTACCGTGTATAACGCCATGGAGGGTGCTGATTCCTTTCATACAGACGAAGAGAGGAGAAGCAGTGACTGAGGAAACCAGGAACAGCAAGAGACTTTTCGTTGTGAAGACTACAGCGATAAAGACAACCGCAGAAGCTCCAAGTTGAAGTGCGCGCATAGTGAAATGTCGAGGTCACCGTCGGAGACGATGATGGGTGTGAGAGGAAGATAAACTCGGAGTTTTTTTTTGCTCTGAGTCCCAAGCGCCCTATCTGCCACCGAATCGGAGTTTGAAGACGACACAAAATGGAATTTGGGCGGGAGATTTACGACTTGTAATCCAGTCAAAAGGTCAACTACCAGCACTAGATTTAGAAACAGAGACTATGAAAGATTAACCTATATGCTCTTTTATTTCCCGACCCTTGAGGTAAGTCTGAGTTGCCTTCACAAAAAATCAACCGCGTTCATGAAACTTAACCGGTAACCAACAGTCATGCCACCCATCCTTGCAGTATGCAATTCAACGCAATTATCACGATCCATCGCTACGCTAGAATGTAAATACCAACTTCGAGACCCTACGTTTATCGATAAAACCCGGGAGACCGGACAGTGGAAGACGTGGTGTGACCAAAGTGTGGTCTTGGAATACACTAAAGCGGAGTACGAGACGCGACTTGGACATCCGTTGGACATGAAGGGGGGGATATCACGTACGTTATTTCAAGTTCCTTATCCTGACCGTGAACTTTGTATCTTAAATTCACCTTTCCAGCCTGTCAATTGTTGTTAAGGTCGTTGTGGGGTGTATCAGCCTCTTTGACTTCTCACCAGTTTGGGTTCCTCAGCGCTGTCCGGCGTGTGCTCGACGGTGACAAATTCGATGTCATCAGCCGTGCTCTTGGAAGAGACCTTTTCCAGCTCCTCCTTGTACCTTTGCAAAGAGGTTGTCTCCCCATTTGCGATAATGCTTCGCTCCTCCTCCGCCCCGGTCACAAAGCTGTTCAAGGCGCTTTGTAAGGCATCCCCATTCTCTGCTGCGTACAACGCAATAACATGCTTCTTCGCCCAGTCTTCGAGAGGGACGAGGAGTTTCTCGTGGTCAATCTCCCCGGGTTTAGGGATGAAGGGTAAGGTGGATGCCATAGCGGTTGTGCTTACTCGAAGAAGCACAAGGTGGGCTTATATACATTATCCGGCATTTTGGCCAATGTGTGAAGAGGTGCTAATATTTCCGGTTTATAGGGCCTGGTCCGAGTCGCTCTATGCTCCCAGGCACGGCTTTCTCCAAGCTTCCTCAATCGAGTTTAGACTTTTGCTCCGATGACCCAGATTTCTTATTATCGCAAGATCGTAGACATCGGGGCTCAATTCGTGTCAATGTTTCCATGCATAGAATGCTTAAAGCCGTGAGCATCCAACTCTTGACCATGAGACTCTTCTGCACTAAAGTTCTCCTCAGAAAGACTAGCAACCTTCATTCACGCGTCAATACTTCGATTATCTTGTAGCCATTCTCGTAGAACCTTGACATATATCGGTCTGGCCACTCCAATTAGCGTCAAGTCTCACGTTGACTGAGGACGTGTATCCCTTCACGAAATCACCCGATTTTGGAGGCACCCCTGCGAGAATCTAGATCAGTCTGATATGGTTGGAGGCTTTTATAAGGTTCGGACCGCTCGGCCATGATGACAGCTGGCTTATCAAGACGACTTCCCGTTTTCTCCATCTGACATAAGAGTACGTGGCAGCTTCCTAGTATACAAATCATCTCGTTCGCTATACTTCTATGACAGCAAGGCTCGGAAAGACAATACAACGTATCCGCTCCCTTGATGCATCGCAAACAACGACTCGCTGATTCTGAATAATCCCGTAGTCAACTTAGTCAAGCCATGCAGCCATACCACGGGTGTGGGGTCGGCTTGAAGCGGTCACACTGTGAAAGTATTTGTGCTCCGCAGGTGCTTCACTCTGTGTAGAAGCGACTCGACGAACTATATAAGTAGGATCATTTAACGCTACCTTCATTTTCACCAGACTAATCAAACCCTTTCCCAGCTGCGACGTCCTTACCCTTCAAACAACCCAGTTCTCTATACCATGGCCATCCAGATCTACGGAATCCCATTGTCAGTCGCCGTGCGCCGCGCACTGGTCGTTTTCAAGGAGCTAGAGGTTCCCTATGACCTTGTCACCGTCGACATCATCAAGGGAGAACAGAAATCTGATAAGGCATTGAAGAACCAGCCTTTTGGCAAGATCCCTTACCTCCATGACTCCGACAACGACCTTACTCTCTTTGAGAGTCGCGCCATCGCCCGTTACATTGTTGGCAAGTACGACAAGAGCGGAAAGAGTGGGCTACTTCCCACGGATGAGGTAGATGCTGCCAGGTTCGAGCAAGCTGTCTCCATTGAGGTCACCGCGTTCAACCCGCCCGCCAATGGCGTGGCCAATGAGCTAGTATTTAAGCCTGTGTAAATTTTCTGGTTATATGAGTGTTAGGTTCATGCTAATATCTCTGAGACAGGTTGTACAAGAAGGAGACTGACCAAGCAAAGCTCGTCGAGGCTCTGGCCAGTCTGAATGATACGCTCAACGTCTACGAGACCATTCTCTCCAAGCAGAAATACCTCGCTGGAGAAGTAAGTCGCTTCAGACACCGTCTTGAACATCTGAGTTCTGATATTCGGCCACTGGCAGTACCTTACTCTTGCAGATTTATTTCATCTCCCGCTTGGCACGGTGTTGACTGACATGGCAAAGCTGAATGTTCTCACTACGGACAAGAGACCGAGTGTCCAACGGTACGCGCACTATCTACGATATTGGCTGACCGCGTACTCACGATCTGTACAGATGGTGGAAGGATATTTCTTCCCGCCCTTCCTGGCTTGTGGTCAAAGCCGATACCACACCTCTTGTTTTCACCACAGAGTAATTCTAAATGTCTGTGATATCATAACGCAGTATGCCAGGGCTGGTCATCAACATAGTTCAACGCTATTAACATATATATTCCGTGGCACAGAATCCGATCGGTGGAAATCTCACGTATCTCGCCGTTCTCGCGAGCACGCTCCGAGTCAGTTTGCTCCACCACCTCTCCTCACCACCGCCTAATTCCCGACCAAAAAAGCTATTCGCGACTTGCACCCTCCGCCGTACGGTCAGTCAAATTCGAACGTCATTGCAAAGACTTCACTCGAAGCCCGTGTCCTTGAAGGTCAGGGTGGACAGTGGCAACTGTTGTAATCCTCCACTTCTTCGTTCGTCATATGTCACCGGGACTCGTATTGAAAAAACTCCGCTCTATATTCTCTTTTGCATGTATATAAGGGGCCCTCCTTCCCTTGAAGTCAAAAAACCCTTTCCGCTCGTATCCCCCCGTTCTCTTTTGATCTCCCTCTACGCCGGACGCGACCTTGAACACACGGAGTAAGCCTTTTCATTCGTCATCACGCTTTCCTCGTAAGCGTCGCAGAAGTCACCGTGACCGTCCATACACCACCTGATATTCCCGACCTCACACCCCGCATCCCATCGTTCGAACGTTCAAATTCAAGACTTCAAGTTCACGTTTCATTTCATCCAAGCTGAGGCTGCCGGCATGGTTGATCGACCATCAAGCGTTGGATCTAATCTAATCTAATCACGAACGTGACGTATTAGGGCGCGTTACCCCAAGTGTCTCGCTACCCGACGCACACGTTGACCACAATCATCCATGTCCTCTCCTCATCGTTCAAACCATCGACCGCCAACGTGGTCCAGAAGATCTTCGCATAAACCGAGAGCATCGACTGGAATTTCAGTCATATTCGCCCAACCTTTACAGGGGTCCCCACTTCGCTCTGCCATCGACAACCTCCCCGCTATTGGGATCGACGATTCTGCGAGCTTTATCAGCGAGATGTCGAGGAAACGGGAGCAGAGAGACGAGGACTTGGACGAGGATAGTAGAGGATACGTGACGCAGAAGGAATTGGACGACGCGCGCAGTGTCACGTCTGCCTCCGGATCATACCATGGCGTCGAGCAAGTTCCCCAGGACGCGACTCCTCAGGTTATTGATCTGACAGATGAAGGTATGCTCTTATGTATGGCTGACTATGAAGAGGAGTTGGCTTATACTACAGTAATTCCCGCAGCACCAAACCCAGACACTGCGGTTGGTCCTCTGACGGAGTCCCCAAAGACGGCTTCTGAACCCTTGCTCCCAGAAGCTCCGTTGCCCACAGTATCACTTCCGCCGCCTTCCGACTCTCACGACGCAAGCTCGCAAAGCAGACGTTCGTCGTGGTTCTCTTTCTCGAGGTCAAGAGAGAAAATCGCGGTATCGAGCTCCGTGCCCGAGCCGAACATGATGAGCCAGCTATCTCGTGCTGACATTCAACCCTCATCCGTTTCCGTGAATGAAGTTGCTGCTGCACATGATACCAGCGACGCGCTGCCTCTACCAACTTTGTCGGTGTCTCAGCCGGAAACCATGACGTCTCCGCAGCCCGTTCCAAACTCACTCCACGTCGAGCAAAGACCCACGTCGCCACCAGCCCTTACTACAAGCAACACCGCTTCAACTATCTCCTCTGTGGATGATGAGGTCCCTCCACCAAAGGCAGTGGTTGCGAATAGCATGCTTCCCGAGTCCACATCCGCAATCGTTCAATCACGTGACCTGAATGGTACCGGAAGAAAGCCGTCCATCTCATCGCTGAATCCCTCTTCAAGTCGTTTTATGCTGAGGATCCCGCTGTTGGGGCGTCCGAAGGTCCCCCTAGACCAGGCGGTGGCAGCCAGCAATAGTGAGGATACTAATGGCTCGTCGTCACCGGGACCTGTAGAAGGTAATCAATTGTCGCGCGTGTATACCCTTTCGCTTTCGACCATGGCTGAACCCATAATTTTAGAATTATCACCGGCATCTGGAATTGAAGCTGGGCCGACCGAAGAACAGGTGCCGCCTGCGATTATAGAGACAGCGCCACCGAGTACGTCGGAATCAGATGCTGCTCAATCCCCTCCCGCCGACGAGCAATCCGCACCGGCTGCTATTCAGGAGGTCACAGTCACCTCAACAACGTCGTGGTGGAGTTATATTGGTCTCGGGGAAAATGCAGCTACGACTTCAAACCCTGACGTTGCTCCGGAGAAAGTGGATGAAGTTACGGTAACGGCTGTATCTCAGGATACTCCTGCCTCACCAGAAGCTCTTCATCCCACGGAGGATGAGGGAAAGGCCGAATCGAGTCCGGAACCAGCAGGAGAGGTGGTGCAAGTTCCTCCCCCGGGGGCAAAGCCCCAGTCCCTGCTGTCATCGGAGACCGATGCGTCACAAGGATCTGCTTGGTATACGCCCTGGAACTGGTATACCTCGTCCACCTCCGAGTCTGCTAGCGGTTCGAGAATGCCACAAGATGATAAGTCTACCGATCAAGCGAGTCCAGAGGAAGTAGGCAAGTCCGAGTCTGAGATGGTGAAGGAGGAGGCACTGGCACGTGACGAAGCCATCCAGACCATAGAAGCGCTTCCGGTACCCCAGTCAAGTCTGGTTTCAGATGCGCCGTCTTCCCCGTCACCATCGTCAAACCCTATTGAATCATCTATTTCCACTCATCGATCGGGCTGGGCATCTTTCTTCATGTCTCGAACGCTTTTGGTCAAAAGCATCACAGATGGCGACGTGAAACGTGACGAGAATGGAATGGAAGTTATGGATATCGAGGAGGAGGAGGCACCCGAACCAGAACCAGTCGATACCGCCGGTCTGCCATCTTCTCCCCGGTCTGACATCTCTACATCTGGACAGTCTCAAGCCCAACCTCCAGTGCCGCCGACGCCGCCCAAGCAACGTGAACCCAGGAAACAAGGTCCCGCCGCACCACCCTTGACCAACTCCGAGTCTATCAAGAAGGAGACAACGAAGGGAACAGCGGCGCGGTCATCCTCGCCTGCACCCTCGAAAAAGTCAGGAAGCTCCACCCCAACTCAGCCCAAACCATCACCTCCCAATTTGGTTCTCCCCACTTGGGCGGACACTTTCCACACGCTGCCGCGCTCGGCTGTTCCACCACCACCACCTCCCCCCAAGTCGGCGCTGTCGAAGACGCTATCTGTAGTTAGTGGCGCTCTGTTTGCGAGAGACGGGGCGAAGCAAGGGTCTGTGAAGGGGAAGGAACGTCAGTTCGAACACGATTACACGCAATATGGAATGGAGCTTCCCAAGGCCTATGATGTCCTGGGGCAAACATTGGATCCTGACCTACTGGCCGGTAACTGTCGGGTCGTGGTCATCGGCGTTGCAGGGTGGTCACCCGGTTCGTTTGTGATTATCTCGCGTCATACCTCTTCTCACCAACACTCATCTCCGAACAGGCGCTGTGACGAGGACTATTGCTGGAGGGGTGAGTGCGAGTCATATATCACCGCCCAAAGGTCTGAATACCGACATGTTTCTTGTGACAGCTTCCTTCTTCGAGCAGTAAATTTGTCAACATGACTTGCTCGGCGCTGGAGAAATTCGAGGAAGACCATGGGGTCAAGTTCCAGAAGGTCACGAAGATGCCTCTCGAAGGTGATGGAACCATCTCGCGCAAAGTGGCCAAGTAAGCCTCGTCTTCATGAAGCCGCATCACAATGTAACTGTTCAACTGTTGTAGGGTTCACGCACACCTACTTGAAAACAAGGAATGGCTGGAAGATTTGCATGCCGCGGATGTCATCTTTGTTGCAACTCACTCTCAGGGCTCGATTGTCTCCACCCATCTGTTGGATAGGCTGATTCGGGAGGGTCATATCTTGACGCCACGTAATGTGGACATCCTGAACAACACCGCGGCGGCCATAGCGCCCGGTGGCTCCATCTCTGCCTCCGCATCTCGGACGCAGAAGATATGCTGCTTGGCATTGTGTGGTATTCATCTCGGACCGCTTCGGTACTTGAAGACAAGCTCTCTGCTTCAACCTTACATTCAAGTGAGCTCAGGTCTCGACTAACGGCTTTCAAAGTACTAACCACTAGGGCTTTGTTCTAGTACTTCGAGAATGCGGCGGCGCGAGAACTGTTCGATTTCCAGGTGGGTTCTCCCGCTGTTCTTCCTCTCTCGGCCTGGACCTATTGTTATACTACAGGATACAGAGACGGAAACCTCCAAGGAATACGTCAAAGCTTTGCGGACCGTTATGGACCATGGCGTAGGACGTTCCTCCCCAATATCAGCCTGTTCATACTGAACACTCCCTTTCAGGCTAAGATGGTCTACATTGCATCCTTGAACGACCAAGTCGTACCGGTTTACTCCGGCCTATTCACTGCTGCTTCTCATCCACGAATCCTCAGGGCATTGTATATCGATGCGGACGCCTACCAGTATGTGTCAATGTTCAATTCAAAGTTAATTCGAAGACACTTAAGGCGCCCTTCCATTTAGCTCGTCCGATTTCTTATCCAATCTCCTGGTTTTGTTGATCAGGATCATGAACATCGGTCTGTCCGATAGTGGCCTCCTAGCCCATTTGTCGGAAGCTACGGCAGGGACCCTGAGCGGGATTGGTCACTCCACCGCATACGAAGAACTTGCAACGTACTCGTGCGTCCCTTTATCGACGCAACTCATAATCAGTCAACTGAAGTGTACCATAGGTTAGCTGTGAATTATTTATTCTTGGTCAACGATGGTCCAGACGTTCGCAAGGACCTCGTAATTGAACCCTTCAATGCGGTGAACGAACAGAACGACTATGAGGTGTGTTGGTCCGTTTTATCATTCGGTGTTGTCATTGTGTTGACATCGGACCTTCAGATCCCATGGTCGCTCCGTGACTTAATCGCAGATGAGAGGGTAGCTCACTTCTTTGCTTCGGAGTTTGCTCAGCTACGAGATGCATTTGAGCACTGGCAACCACGGACCTCAATCCTTCGTGATATCAAGCGCAAGTTACAACCCATACAACGTCTGTCATCTATCAGGGGCTCTCACAGTCGACTTTGATTCTCCCTTTCCCTTCCTTCTCTGGTATTCCAACGCATCTGGACATTCTCCCATCTACACATGACTCATACACATCTTGACTGCTCAACATCCACATCAACTGCATTGCTTTCTTCTCGTTTTCGCGTTTGGTCTTACAAATAAATGGTAGCTACCACGTTTTCGCATTACCTAGAACGTCTGGCGTGTAACAGCCTTTAATTCAGAGGTGGATATATATCATTGAATCATGCGAATACATGGGCAGAGGCTGTCCAAGAAGGGTGATACCGCACGAGACATTCTCTCAGCGATACTCTGTTCCACAATCACCCACAGTTGTGATCATAACAGACGTATTCGATCTGTTTGACACTGCCTGGATGTCTGCACGGTCGGCATCCGTCAACCTAAATCCGAACACTCTCCGGTTGTCGGCTGTATGGTCCGTAAGCCCCAGCCTAGCACCTGGAATACACACGAAGTTGTCGTCAGTTACAGATCGCTTCTTCCCCCCCGTTCCCTTCCGAGCGAGCGGTGGAGAGGATGAATTGCGGGACGGACCTATGAGCACGGCTCCCACAAAGGGATGATCCAGAACCCAACGCGTGGCAATGTTCGCTATACTCAATCCGCCGTGACGATCACCAATCACGCGCAGGACTCTCAATAGGTCCTGAAAAAGGTTCCAATCGCCCCATGCCTTGAGTATCACATCAAGGTACTGTGTATAGAGTTTTGTTTGGGTCAGTTTTTTCTTGACAGATCGCTCCTCGAATAATCTCCGAAACCCCGACCTTCCGCTGAGAAGGAGTCAAATTGCTGGACTCGGAATAGGAGTCTGGCTCCGGTAGGTTCAACCATTGATCGGACAAGAATCCTCCGCACTGCCAATAGACGACATGTTGAGTTTCGGGATCGATGAGAAGCCTCCCATGGTGGGGGCAGACGCAGAACGTACCAGAGTACCATACGTCAGCAGCTTGAGTTTATGCTTCGCGCAAACGTGGTTCATCCCGTGCAGAGGTCGTGTATCTAAGATTGAGAACTGAGAATGCTCAATTAGTTGTACGCCGCGAGAGGAGGAGTAAGAGCACGGACCTGCACTTGATTCGTGGAAATAGCACCCGGACCCAGTTCGGTACATATCACATCCGTTCTGACCGAGTCAAAGTTGCACAGCCCGATAGTGGATATCACCCCTTCGTAGCGGAGTTGGCAAAGAATCTGCAATGCCCTCAGGTAGTTCTTGTCATCGTAATTCTGCCAGTGGAACTTGTGGGACCCAACGGACGTTAGCCATGATATCATTGTGGGTTGACAGGTCAGGAATTTGAGATACCTGGAGAAGATCGATCTTCTGGGTTTGCAGCCGAGATGCACGCTCTTGAACAACCGCTCTCACTACAGCGGGAGTCGGAACCAGTGGCTGGAATACACACCACTTCGTCGCTCCGAGAGTGAACTGTTCGGCGGGCAGAGTCTGGCGGAATTGACCCTACGACCGAGCGCCGGTCAGTGTCTCATTTGTAGGTATACTCAAAGAACGCCTTACAAATAAGACCTCTGAGCTTCCGTAGTGATCAGCTAAAAAGCAGGGGATAATTATCGTGTGAGAGACGACTGAGTACAGCTGCGCGTGGACTAACCCTGTGCAAATGTAATCGTAACGTGCAGATCAGCACTTGGACGTGAGTGTGTGCGTCAGAGGGTGCACGAACCATATCTATAGGGTTCACATCAGTAACGGAAAGTCCTCACAGCACATTGGGCAGAAATAATGACGGCGACTAACCAAAAGCAGTGTATCCCTGTACAGCATACTTTACCATCTCCGCCCTAATCTTTGTCGCAGGAGCGCTTCCCCACGCTGGACCGGACAGCTGCCATAGCCCCGTCCAAATGCGGGGAACGCTCCCAAAAGGACCGAGGGTAAATGTCTCCAGTGTTGTTTCCGTCGCCATGAGTCGTTTGGAGGGTTAGTGTCTTCGCCTCCGTTGCCCCTCGCTTTAACCGACCCAAGGAGGTTCATAAATTGACCGGCTCCGTGTGGCTTTTGACGACCGCTTGAAAAAGTGAACACCAGAGTTACTGTTGAGATACCACAGATGATGGTCATCACTTACCATCGTTGACGTCGGAGGGAGAGAGCATGGTACCATAGAGATGCTTCTTTTGATGCACAGCACTCCTCCTCGTCTGGTAGATGATTGATGCGAATTGATTCGAGGCACTATGGGGAAGGCCGACAGGTGAGTTGACGAATCATGGTTGCATGAAAGGACCCTGAAACTTATCTAACTCAGAAAGTTATAAAGGCCACGTTCGAGAGGTCAAAAGTGCACCAGCTCACCACAAGCCAAAGCAAACCAACCATGCCTGCCCCACAATCTTCACCCGTCCACTCTCGGCTTCATGAAGGTCGGCCGGTGCTAGGACACGTGTGAGTGCGAGAGCTGTGGTTTCGAAGTATGGGATTCTTACCGTTGCCCGCTTGATTAACTTTGACTAGTAACCTCATGGTAGACACGCTGATTGTCAATGCGAACATTGACGAGTAGGTGCTTCTTTCCCCAACGTGATGTCTCTGGATTGACGAAGTCGGATAGCTTGCGGGCAATCGTGAGGGCAACCTTGGCAAGCTCTCCACCCGCAATGGCAGGAACCTTCACCGCAGCTGCGAGAACTCGACTGTTGCAAACAAATGCGGTCCTACCGCCCCACCCCGGGAACTTGTTCGGAACCAGAGCGGACGGTTCTATCGTACCCACGCCCGAACTTAGAGCAGCTCTGGTACGCGCTCGCGCGCTATACGGAGCGGGGCTGGGATTGGCGTCATTGAAGGTTCTAGCGTTGGTCGTGCGGGCAACGAAGGGTCATCGGTGGGAGGAGAGCGGGGAGATGGAGAATACGTTCTCTGATATAGATGCAGACATCAGCCAGGCTTTACAAAGTACACGGGAGGAATTGGACGGCGGAAGAGTTGCTGACATGACCAAGGCGAGGGAGACATTGCGAGAGCTGCGAGCGTCGATACAGGAGAGCCAGCAGGAAGTAAAGAGCTGGGGCGGATCATTTCCTTTTGAGAGGGCGGCAGCGACACTGGAGTTCTGGAAATTGTAACCGCTCATTGTACGATTGTAATACTATTTTCCCAACATTGACGTCAGATACCGGCTAGGAGGTTGAAGACTCGCTGCACAGCGCACGCACCGTTTTCCAAAGCGACATTGCACCTGACGGTCTTAAAATGAGCAAAAAGAGGGAGAATAAGATTGACCGGTGTCTACAATGATAGCCATGACAGACAACTCTCACCGCGCTGGGAATACCAAGCTCACAAGGGGAAACTGAAGTCGAGATGCATCCATCGTGGATTCCACGACAATCGTGTCAATGTCCAAAAGACAGCGATTTTCGTCGGTCGATCTTCTCGGAGTGGGACCACATTAAACGCTAAGTGAACGTTGCCATGGCGTGGGCACCGATTGTAGTGTTGAGGCAAAGGCGTGTCCTCGTTAGAATCCCACTGCTCTCGGGTTATGCAGGCAGGTAGGCAGGCAGGGGGTTCTACGAGTGAGCGTCCCGCCGTGGTTTGCTGTGGCGATATCAATAAGCAGATGTCAGACTATCATTTTCTGATCAACTCACCCGAAAAGAAAGTCCAGCTCAAGTGTTTGTGTTGAGTGTGCCATGGTGTACCAAACGGGGAGGGCCCATCAATCTTCCTTTTTAGGCGACGTTTTCGACCAATTCGGTTTTCTATCGTACACTCACCGCGCGACGATGGAAAGCATCTAAGTACAGCGCATGAATGCGTGAATTACGAGCTGCATGGTCTACTCGCACATAATACCGGACGCGCGCCATCCATCGTGCAGACATCGCCTGTTTCGGTTTGTCTGCCATTGCAAACTCGATTCGCATGCGCGATCTTGGCAAGCATCTCCCGGTGCGTCGTTCACGAAGCCTTGAGTCGAGGTTCATGTTCTGCTCAATGCTCACGCAACTGGAAGCCGTCGGCCGGGACGCGGCGTGATTTGATCCGACTCGCCTCTGATGGCGGTCTCGGTAAAGTGTAACGCTGGTCATTTCAGGTTTGTGCCGCCATCTGGAGGATGGTTTGGTGATTGCTCTGGCAGCTCTTGCTCGACATTCTGGCCTTTCATCCCTTTCGTCTCGCGCACAATAATGTTCCTTGCTCCAGCCGCATAAATCATCTCCAATTCGCCGTCTCTCGCTTCGATCCCTTGTCCAGCAAACTCGCTTTTTGTGGTCGCAGAAATGGCAGAATCAAGACCACGCCTCCCGCAATCCCAAATCCCCGTAAAAGCTTTTGGTCCGCGTCATGCACAGGGCGCATCACCCGGTTCCCTCCCTTCCCCAAACTTCACCTTCGTCGCGTCATCCCAGCACCTCTCTGTTGGAGATAGTCCTTCACATCCAATTTCTGTTGCTGGTTGCGCTCCAACGCCTTCTGCAAGTATCAGCACTTTCCGCTCCTTTCGAAACCTACTGCCATTCGGTCCAACGAAGCCACAAATTGCCGCCACCAACCCAGTCACGCCCTCCAAGAATGGCCCATTCTCCAACATTCGACGGTCCATGAATGGCGAGCGGAGTGTCTCTGCCCCGCAGTTGCGCCCGAAGAAGTCTCAGGAAGACCCACCGACACTCTCCATCCAGCTCTCCCACAAAGTCGACGAACCACTGATAAAGCCCGAGGATCTGAGAGGCGGGCTGGGATTGTACATGAAGCAACCTGAGCCACCACCTCCACAATCTGCGCCGGCAGTTTCTCAGCGGTTTCAGCCCTCTCGTGAGTAGCAGAGCTTTTCGCGCGTAGATGAGGTTGTTGAGAATGGATTCTTCGCAGATATCTCACCACCAAGTCCCGGGCCGATTGGTGTGTCCGACCTTTCTACCATATTGGAATCGGAAACCTCCGGTATTTCGAAGCACGCACCGAACTTGGACGATTCTTCAGAGCGACACACAAACAGCAGTCCCCGACAGAACGAGGAACGCAAACTTCGGCCAGACACGCTCGATATACGACTCTCGCGTCCCTCGGAGCAGCAGCTTCTTGTCCCCCCTGGAAAGCGCGAGCGTTTGCCCTCCCCTGACTCGCGGGATACCTCTGCGTTGGATTTGTCCACGTCCAAAGTGTCGAACGAAGTGCTCGAGGCACTGGTGAATGATCATCAGCAAGGCTGGTCGCATGGGATCGTTATTGATGAGGCAGATGGGCATGGGATGGACGGCCTCGACGATCCAAACGCAAGCTTCAATATGACATCGCTGGACCCTGACCTTGCAGCTCTGTTGAGTCCGAATAATCTCAAGTCACCGGACCACGGCTTGCTACGTTCTATCGATACCCTGTCTCTACCACCGACCACCCCACCCATGACAGATAGCCATCTCGCCTCTCCTAGCGCCTCGCTCTTCACCCCTCTTCCTTCCGCTGGACCCTCACCCTCAAAAACGACGTATTCAGATGCTTCTCCCGCACATCTTGGTCGTTCAGTCACCACACAGTCGTCACCTGTTCGGAGACCTGCACCGTTAACCCGGTCTGCGAGTTCCTCGGCTGTGCCATCTCCCATCTCAGTTCCAACTCGATCTCCGTCCTTCCAAATCGACCGCTCCAAAACCCTTCTTCCATCGCCTTCGTTCACAGCAGCCGAGCGCACGTCTGTTGATACAGCAGAACGGCCTTCATCTGCTGGCCCGAGTGCAAGTGCAAGTCGACGACGAGGGTACTCTCAGATAACAGGTGACAGCGAGCTCCCCCGTCGTCCTCACACGGGTGGGGAGTCAGAGGCCAGACGTCCGGTTCTCTCACGCTTGATGACACCTGTTCGACCTGCCTTGCAGCTCAACGGGAATGGATCAAGGTCGACTTTGCGAGGTGGGAGCACCAAGACTTCCCCCTCGGCTTGGGATTCCGAATCAGTCTCCCCATCACGCCCTCAATCGTCTTTGGGAGGGCGACCTAGTCTGGACAGTAGCGCGGATCGATTCAAGAACAGCCCTCTTGTGCGTGGCCGGGACAGGAGCGCCAGTGTCACTGAGAGGCCGGCGACCTACTATGGATCGAGTGGAAGGCCGCCTGTTACTGATTGGTTGGGTCCTCGGACGGCGAAGGCTTTCGCGGCTGCTGGTCTTATTGACGTGGACAAAGAGGCGAGCCAACCCGGACCGAGTAGACCAGCCTCCAGGTTCAGTACGACGCGGAGTCAGACCGAACGGGATTCTGGTTCACGTTACGCTCCCTCACGGATGGCATTTTCTGAGGCCGGCTCAGGATCTTCGTGGGGTCGTCGCAGCGGAAGCATCTCACGTACTGGTGCTATGTCGGAGGTCAACGGACCCTTGTCGGAAAGCGCATCCACCCCTCGGACCACTTTTTCCACTGGGTCAACTGCACTGACGTCTGTATCTGGCAGCTCCGTACAGCAACATCTGCAATCCGAACTCCAGGCCATTCAGGACAAGCATGCGCTTGAAACCGGGGCGCTATTGAACGCATTGGCTGATTCTCAGCGAACAAGCAAGATGCTCAGGGACGAGAACACCCAACTCCGGGACAGATTGCACGAGTTGGAGGATAGGCTAGCGGATGCTGTAAACGAAATGCAGCGATTGCAGTATCAGTCAAGTCTTCAGCAGAGTTCTTCATCCTATTCCAGAGGCTCCTCCTACCCACGGTCAAGCCTTCGTCCTGGCGATAACGCCGGTATTCGCAAACGACCGAGCGCATTACAGAACGTGATGCATGCTGACGCCGACGAAGAAGAGGAGGAAGAGACGACCGAGATTCGATTCCATGCACCTCCCTCCCACATGTCCTCCGCCCGATCTTCCTCCGAATCACGACGGGAAGACACCTATGCCCAACCTCTCCCTCCAAAGCGTTTCAGCAACGCCTCCTCCATTTTCCCCGTCCCACCAAGCACTATGTCTATGCTTCTCCACGAAGAAGGGCTTGCGCCGGAAGCGTATTCTGCACGCTCCAGGTCTCCTTCCGCACGTCGTGCCTCTCAAGGCTCGTATGGTCACCAACGGTTCAACTCAAATGATACGGCGATGACTGCTGGGAATATCTCCCCTACGACAGCCAATTTCTCGATGCTGACCGGGTCACCTGGAAGCTTGAGTCTCCGATCAGAGCACGAAAGGCTTCTCGGCGACATGCCGCCTTTGAACCTCAACTCGGATGATTATGATTTCGACGGCGTTGGGAATTAAGCCCTTCTTCCACAACCCTCCATCTCTGTCCCTCCTACTTCTCTGTCGTCGTCCCGGTTCGGTCGTCTCTCCCTGTGTCAAACATGCCAGTCCGCTCCCTACATTTTGCCATTCCTTTCCTCAATCGTCTCTCTGTTGCTTGCGCGCGCGCGCTCCGTGGTCCTTTCCTGTCCCAAATTACATTCTGCAACTTCATACTTCATACAGTAGTTCTATCACACTGATTCCTGTGTTATACCCATAAACCTTCTTGATAACCCATCGCCAACACCATCCTATTCTCATTTCCCACTCGTATTCGTATTCGCTGTGCCATAATAGATCTCATTCGCATCCCTCTCTTCATTACCCCATCCCATTCTGCATATCTCCTCCTGGTAGTCACTTTTCGGATCGGACGGACGCGGGGTTCATTGCAAAAAGCTCACTTTTCCCTCGCATTGGAATCATATCGTTCTACCACTTCTTTTCTGTCATTACTTCACCAACTTTGTGTGCTCGAACTGGCCTGAAACTCCTTTCTCCTTTGCCCTAGATTACCGTGTATGTCAAGTCGGAATACTGTACTCACCCTTATCTCTCAGAATTCAGATGTTTTTGTTTCCAAGCGCGTTTATCCTCTCGCGAGTCACGCCCTCGCTAGCTCAATTTAAATTTTGGGGAATTGACCAAACCAGATAAGATAAGATTTGCGACGTGGAGACTCCTCAGAAGGAGGTTGAGTAACTTGAGTTGCAACCAAAGACAGGGATTTAGGTGAGTCAAATGAACCTTCAAGCTTACGGAAGAGCGACTCATAGTAGTGTTGATGAAAGGTTAACAAAATGTGCCATCTTGGACAAAGGGGAACAAAGTCAAGAAGTGTGGCCATGCTCTTTCGCGATGGCCACATGCCTCAGCTCCGTATAAGACCACTGCCCAAATAGAAACTCTCAGTTTACCTCTTTGACTTACTAGCCATGGACGGTCGAAGCACTCTCGTCGCGACTAAAGCAGGCGAGCTCCTTTCTAATCCCTCCCGACTCATATTGATAACATGCTTGCTATGCAGGGCCTTCTCAACGTGGACGAAAACAGCAAGACGATGACGAATCTCAGCTGGTCAAACCGACCAAACGCAGAGATTCCAGGAAACGATCGCGAGTGACGTTAGAACTGTTACTCATGCAGTCAATGGACATTATTTTCCTGGTGCGTATATCGTCCCTTTCCCGTGTCGAGCCTTGCATAACCTCCTCTCCCTCCAGACCCTTGGATATCTCTGTCCATGGGACTTGATCGCTCTCACTCGAGTAAGCAAAGAGATGTGCCAGTTCCTCGTTTCGAAGAGCGCCGCGTGGATCTGGATTGCGTCACGAACGCAGTTCGACTGTATTCCAGATTGCCCTCCAAATGTTGTAGAGCACAGGTGGGCTGAATTGCTCTTTGGGGGTACGAAATGCGAGGTGAGTGTACTTTACACATCACCGTTGGAGAGGTTAATGCTAAGCATGGTTGTGTACAACGATAGTTCTGTGGCAACCACCCGATTCTCAACGTGAACTTTTTGTTCAATTATCGTGCATGTCATAAGTGCTTGAAGAGTCGGTAAGTCAACTTATTCTTACGCATCATCAATATAAATACTCATACGACTCGCTTGTCTTTGTGTCAGTATTGTACGCGCATCTGAGGTCTCCAACATTCATCCGGAGGGTAAACAGAAGATACTTGAGCTGCTACCTTACAGCGTAAGCCGAAGTGAGTTGTCCCGACTTTCAACATCTCTGCTTCTCAGCTCTAAGTATGGTGTGGTGTCTCAGGTGGTCATGTTGGTGAAAATGAGAAAACCGTGACCCGTTACTATTGGGCTGAGGATGTAGACAAGATGGCAAAAAAGATCAGCAGGTTGGAGCAGGCCGTGCGGGACCGCGAGATTCATGCTGTCAAGATTCTTGAAGCCTTCAGGACGGAACGCAAGGAATGGGTGACTGGGACTATGACTGTATGTCAACTGGCTCTCACCTCGTTTCCATTGTTGCTAACGCTCTCACCCGGGTCAGCGTGCCGTGAAACTTAAAGGCTGGAGAGACGCGGAGGAGAGAGTCTATCGTACGATCCGAGGGCAGAGACGCATCGAGTAAGAAACCCCGTTCTCAGAGAAGTAGCGTTCTGATCATTAGGTTTCATTTCCAGGCTGAAGGAAAAATTCTGCGCAGAGAACACAGACTGGTTGGAGGTCGATATTGACAGGGCTCTTGGGATGTTTAAGCTGGACCCGAAACGACCTTTGTCTGATGAATGTATGCGACGCTTGCTCCATCGCTCACATGCATATTCAACTAACTACTTTCCAGATTGGAAGCAAATTCGACCGTTATTTATACGTTACCTCAAAGAGTCGAAGGCCTCTCGTATCGAGGAGGAAGAGTCCCGGTTGCTGGCCCCTCGCATGCCTTTGGTTGAGAAATTCTACCGTCCCTTTCTCAAGGCAAAATCATATCGCGAACTTCTTTGCTACCCCACGCTTTCCCAAATTGTCAAAATGGAGCCCCTTCGTAGCTTGGTTCTTCAAGACCATCACGTTACCGTCGAGGAAAAAGAAATCGAAGCCGTGGTCGACCAGTTCCCGTCTATGGTTCAGGGGTTCAAGAATCAATTCCGTCAAGTCCTGATCTCTCAACTGCCCGATGACGTGTCCGTGGATTCTGTCATCGCCGTGTTTTATTGTACCGCCTGCGACTCTGAGTTCTTTCCTCTGTTTGGATACTTTGAAGCAGATGCACATCACCACAGTGAGATACGCTCGAAAACAGTCGGGAGCCACGTCAAGGTACACGAACACGGCCGCCTCTCAGCTGCTGCCATCCTTAGGACGCTCCTTCCATCTATGGGTCATGACTTCATTGCCAACGTCGACCCAACCAGGCTGGATGCACTTGACGCCCGATTTTCATGTACGCTCTGCTCAGCAGACGGTACTGATGGACGGAAGATCATGACTTGGAGGCAATGTGTTCGTGCTACCCCTCAGTTATATCATCAGCGTGGTCACTGACATTCCTCGACCAGGTCATACACTACACGAAAGCCCACGTCATCATCCAAAGCACAGATGGTGATGTGCCGCAGGAACAACCGTACCCGGAATGGAAGAGACTTTCTGTTAGGGATGAACACGCTTGTCAATATGCGGCCCCAGATAAGGACCGAGATTCTCGATATAGCTGGCACTGCAACCGCTGCACTAACGATGCGATCTCGAGCAATTCCTGGAGGAGTTCTCTATGGCGACGATCATGTTTGGCAGATTTACTGATTCACATAAAGGAGTAAGTTCCTTTCCCGATCACATTTCTAGAATTTTATCTGAATACCGGATGTAACAGAGTCCATGGCATTGAAGAATCTGTGCGAGAAAACCAGGACTATTTCTATTCTCCATATGTTCGCAACGTGTTCCGCTCATACTTGTGCAAGCAACGCTAAACTCCGAGTTGTTTTATGTACCGTGCCATATTGGATGCAGAACGGCCTATACTCGCATGATACACGAGATCCTGCTGGGCCCAGTGGTTTGAGGCCGATGTCCTTGGTGGCTAAGGGCATGATCATTAATACTCGGCCTTAATTTGAGAGAACTTTCCCAAAGGAGAAAACACTGTGGAGTAAGATGGACTTTGACCACAGCAATAAGGCACGATGGCCACAGTATTTCTTCATTGCAGCCACTATGAGGTCACGGTGTGCCCGACACACGTGAATATCCTGTAGTATGAACGAATGTATTGAATTCGCTATGCTAGGATTTCGAATTTATGTTTCTCCCATGACGTCCAGTTGAAGACAGGGAAAGGATGTGCCTCAGTATTAAACACCCATTTATCCAAGGGTATAGGATCTTCATCCAGGAAGAGCAGGTAAAGGTATTTCAACCTATAGATAATCAGATCAGCTTTCGTTTATACACTTGACGGCAGCAAGATACCACTGACGTCTCGGCAAGGAAAAAGCTACAGAAGGGAGGCATGAGCACGCATTACGGGTGGATGTACTGATCAAACCTCAACGAACCTTGGCATATCGTCATTCAGCTCCCCGTGAAAGGCTACATTCCTTAACGTGGAATATCCCGAAGGAGTTCGCGCCTCTCTCTCAATGGCCTGGAAAATTGACCACCCCCGATCTCTCCAAACCTCGTCGCCGGTCACTCTCCATAGGATGTATAGTGATTCCACGGTCTGTGCGGTGGAAATTGTTGATCATGATTAATCATTGATGCTTTTGTGTGTGATAACGAGATCGCTCACCTCTGGTCGCAGTAAAGAATATGGCACCGAGACGTAGAAATCCTTCTCATTTGCGTCCTTCACTATTGGTTTCTCCTCGGTACCAGGGGGTGGGCCTTGGCGTCCCTCGAGCCTCCATGTCTTCATCGCGTCTATCCACAGCCCACTGGCGGGATATGTCGGTTTGGCACCCTCCCGCTGATTCGGTGAAGTCATTTTCACAACCTCTGGCGCAAGGCCAGTTGGCTGCTCCTCATACACGCGCCAGCATGTTTCCGCTATTCCGATAGCTGCCGACAGATGCAGCTCTCTGAGATTAAACGACGATAGAAGTTTGGATTGTGACGGCGAAAACGTTTTGTGAGCATTGTTAAACGCTTCATCCGGTAACTGATGGGCACCAAGCGCGAGGAGACCGGGGAAGAAGCAGGACAAGTGCTCAAGTCTGTACGCCGGCGTGTGGTCGTTCCCGACCACGTCACTGACATAGAGAAGGCCCCGTTTTGGTGTCAAGAACACCATGTTTGTCAGGACATAATTGACTGTGCGCATGTCTAAATGAGCAATAAGTATGAGCAATCCATTTCAAGTCTTGTTAGAGACTTCTCGCGCACACATGTCCAGACTCCTGTTGTCCGTTTGGCCTGTCATTAGGTAGTACTTCAAGAGGTATTCGTGACCACTGTCCGCACCTGCACCGACAGACACGCTAGCTGAGATGATCAAATTATTACGAGTGCGACGTGAACCTTGTCGTTGGTGGTACTCACGGTCATTGACAGAGCCGTCGAGTACATTCAATTTCGTAGGCAGTATCCCAGTGGCGCTCAGGTCGATTTTTTGAAGAGCATCGAATATTTTAGCAGCCTATGGTAAAATCGGTCAGATCGCGTGGGGGGCGGCGAGGTGATCGCAATTTCTCACCCGTGCATAATGTTCTTGTTTGCCCGTAAGTCGCGCGAGGTACGCATATTCCAGCTGACAACTTGCGACGTCTGCAAGCTGTTCCCAAGGGATCGCATTATTGACACCACCGCTTCAGTCGGTTTCGTTAGGGAATAGTATAAGGCACACTGAAGAGGGGTGCTAACGTTTCCGGAATGAAACCAGACCATGGCAGACCAGTAGGGGTGTCAAAGACAGGAGCCAAGATGGCTGCAAGTTCGTCCGCTTTCTGTATGAGTATTGGCTCGTTTGAGAGGGCATACGCCGAGAGCATGCCACCTAGATAGCGAATGACAGTTTCAAAAAAAGATATCCTGTCATTCATCGAGGGGTGGAGAGGCTGGTATGACAGTTAATGATTGAAAAACCTCACACAGTGGACGTCACTTACTCTGTGTATTGGAAATGTAGAATTCTTGACAAGCGCGAGTGCACGATCGTATTGCTCCGTTAGACCCATAAGTAACATGGTATCCATAGTATCTATCGCGGTAACTCCCCACCCGTTGAAGCTTAATTATTCATTGATAGAGTTATAACCTATGAGTTGTCGCACGGCAAAGATAGCCACTTACTTGTCTCTCAACCCATGGCTCAACGGCATCAACTCGTCGTGGGGAAAGGCGTGACGTTCATACCCAGTATACGCATGAACATACGCTTCCTTCACTTTCACTGCCCGTCTAGTCCATTCCTGCGTAGATGTCTGCAGCGTGCACCGCACGATCAATGATTGAGGTGGGGTAAGTGTCAGGGATCCCACGCACCTGATACTTCTTCTCTGTTGATCCTGTCCTATCATCCGTCTTCCCACCATTCCCAGTCCATCCTATTCCCTCATCCAACGTTTCCCAGTCGTCTAGCGGAGGCTGGCGACCCGATATTCCGACGAGGTAGAAAACGGTGATGACCAGGGTTGCAGAGACCAACAGCACCACATGGCGGAACGTCATGCGTTTTGAACCCAAGTACGGCATCTTGGAAGTGGTATATAACATCAAACGAGCGAATCGTTGTGATAGACCTGTCTGAAAATTTGACGCATAGGTCATGGAGGACCAGGAGGTGGGAGACGGAGACGGAAGTGAAACAAGACATATCGTCGCTTATAAGGAGAGTGTCGTGACCGAAGGCCATCAAGTGGTAAACCGGTAAAGTAGTACGCAGTCGGACACGGTGTCTTTCGTCCGCCACGGCGACCCTCACCCGTTACAAGAGTGTTACAGGTTAGTACAGACAAAAGTTGGTGCCAGTACCCTTAGGTGCAAACTGGGAGTGGAGGCGGGATGCGGGCGTCGCGGAGATAGGATAAACCCCTCCTCCAAGCTGCCTCCAACCAGTCGTGCTTGCAGTTGAATTATCCGGAAAATGAGACAAATATTTTCGTACTATACAGACAGGCTGAGACAGCAAAAGGTAATCGTCTTGAAGTAACAATAGAAGTGGAAGGGACGAAAGGCTACATAAGTTCAGGTCACTGGCTGGTCGTGATAGGTCATTCCGCCATAATCAAGACCTCAGATTCAATGCTGCATATAGTTTGAGATGAGGACGAAGAGTGCGACACTTATGGGGAACACACATACAGATATGGGGTTGCGAAACATGCACGTATTCACAGTACACGCGAGAAGACCTCGAGAAGCTGTTCGCGGTAGCCACTCCCTGTACACTTCGTGAAGACACCCGTAGTCCCCGATGTCATGTCCCAAATATCTGTGATATTCGGAGGTGCGGTCGAAGTATATATCGCACACCGGTAATGTGGAAAAATGAGGGTGGGCAAGGGCTTCATCAATTGCGCTCCATGTTTCAACGTCCGTTGGACCGTACTTCGCAGAGTATGCAGCAGGAAGTTCGACAGTATGTACTTTAGACCTGGATTGTGAGATCCCGCGTAACGCATACGGCACAATGAACAGGTTGCCCATCCCATTGAAGCGTACTACCAAGGAGTTCCCCTCACCTATGCTGATATCAACTCTTTTCCAAGCAGAAGAAATGTGCTATTGCTTACCATGCTCAGTAGAGATAGTACACAACTCGTCAAACCCTCCGTAAGAACCTTCTGCCCTGATGACGATGGTGACAGAATCATCAGGCTCGTCCAAGTGCCCACGGAACACGCTAGCAATCCTCGCCCACGTAGCAGTATCCCTTCCGAACGCGGCATCATCGTCAGAGGCAGACACCCGGAGAAGTCTGAGTTCGAAATAAAAGGGCGAAGAATGTCGGTGCCATGTCTCGGATGCTGCAGCCAAACTTTTCCAATCCATCGTATAGCCAACTTCATGTGCATGCATTCCAAAAGACAGAGCGCCAGTTCCAGCCGAGCGCGTGCGCGCGGTGCCATGAGCGTAAAGTTCTATGGCTCGTGTAGCGACAGCCAGTTGTGTCACTTCCGAAAACCGTGTATATGTGAAGTCGTACAGGTATAACTTGTCGAGGTGGAATTGACGGTAGGCCCAATAGAAGTTTGGAAGTCGCAGAGAGAAGTCAAATCCGTCGATCTGGACGCATTTAAGATTTTTGAGAGGGGGGAGATGGAGGGGAGCGAGGCAAACTAGGGAATGATCGATGAGGGAACCAGGGATGGGAGAAAGATATAGGTTTTCGACAAAGTCGCAGAGCCACGGCGCTCTGAGCAACTGCTCAACTAAAGTATCGAGCTGAGACCGATTTTTCAGCTTTACAGATCCGAGAAGATAGCGGCGACAACGTGGGCCCCAGGATTTGCATACGAGCATGCAAGCGGCGAGTGGTTGCCTCACCTCCGGATACGAGACGTAGCGACCATAATCGCACATATGATCGATGATAGTCTCCCAAACTTCGATTGGGAGTAAAGGGAAAGCAGTGCTCGTGTGAGCTATGGCCCCAGGGTTCGATACTGCGGGCATTGTTAACACGGGTCAGTGGCGTCTGTGATGTGGATGAAGAGAATAAGTGAACGTAATAAGTTCGGGGATGGGGGGGTGGACTTATTTAAGGTGGTTGCAGCGGTCGACACAGAGTCGTTGTACCAGGAAATGGGGCGGAGCGCAACCCGGGTGCCGAGCGCTGAAAGCCTCCACGCGCTAGTTTGAATGGGCTATGTACTCCCGTAGTCTCCGTATATTCATTCGTACAGTAGAGTGTATTGTTTTTAAATAAAAGAACATGAGATTTATCATGCAAAACATACAAAACCGAAAGTAGCCATCTATACTGAGTCACAAAAAGTACTACAGGAGGGACTGAGTCAGGACAGTGAGTGTGAACGAGAAGATGAAGATAATTCCAGCAACACAGAAGGAATAAATAACCGCATTCAAGTTGTTCAAATCTCGAGTATCTTTGCACGAGGGGCCACACAGATTCATCACCGATACACTTTGAGAACAATCGCCAGAGGAAGTCTCCAGCTGTCCTGGATCACAGGGGTTTTCCGCCGGAGATGATGGATGAGGAAAGTGTGAGAAGGGGTTGTTGGAGGTTATGTCGTCCGAGCCTTCCACTTCTCCCTCGCTTGTTTCCCCTGGAAGTGCTTCGATTAGTCCGAGTTCAGAAATCTGACACTGCAAGCTCGGGAAGGCCACTGAAGGAACACTTGTGCTGAGAGGCTTCGATCACCCGAGTTAATAATGAAGACACCGATACGACATGCGGCTGAAAACCCGTACCTTCTTTCTCCAACTCATCCCTTTCACACTACGCTCGACCTTCTTCCACGAGCCGTCCATCAGAGGCTCGTTCACCTCAAGGGTGTCAAGGGTGTCGCCTGCTGCATATCCTCTGCGCTGCACCAATTTGCTCCAGGACTCGACTGGACGGCGAAGAATGGCGGAGCTACTGGTCGCGCTAATGCGACTGAAGATTTGCCTCGCAGGTTTCTTCACAAGATGCTTGGGAGCGAGACGGTTTCCGTTGGATCCCGTGGAAACGTTTTCAGCAATCCCATCCAAGGGTCGAAGAGAATTCTCTGAAACCTGCGGACAGCAAGATCAGCACTGAAGATTACAGCTCTGAGGCTACTAGGAAACGGTGCACCTTAACATCATGGTGCTGCCTGGGGAGCGAACTCTTCAGTACGAGTCGTTCGTCAGAACACTGCGGATGTTGTGCTATCAGAAGCCAAACGTGACATTGTGCGAGAAACAAGGAAACCTTCTCAATCGCATCCATCTGGTCGAAGAACAAGGTTACTTGTATCTGGATAACAAGGCGTTGGAGGGCTTACTATCTGCGTGTATTCAGGTTTTGAGGTACAACCTTACGTATCTTCTCGTCGTTAGGGATTCAATCTTTGAGACGTGTGAGGGGGTTGCGAGTTTGCGAGATATATAAGTCGACAAAAATTGACAAACCGTCACAAAGCGGGAACCTGCGCGATCACTTTGTCTCCAGCCGTCAGTGAATCGAAATTCAAAGCAAAGAAAAGCAAATACAAACTAGAATACTGACCAATTCCTCGCATTGTCCTGTCTTGGAACCATTCAATGGTTCCGTCAGCATCAACGAAGCTGCGGAGTGTTGATTCTGTTTCGTGTCGACACGTTGTAATAAGATTCGCTCCACTCTGACCCTCAATTGAACTAAACTGGACTTGACCGCCCCGGATGAGCTGTACCTCTCTCAAAGGCATCGCGTTGGGGATCCCAGCCTAGAAAACGCTGTTGGCTGATTCAGGTGACTATTTCATACGAATCTGGCATACCTTTCAAGAAGGAAAATTTATCTGATTCCGTGTATTGCCTCCTTTTGCCTCTCTTGGCCCACGACTATGTTGGCAGCAGAGAGCAGGAGTTTCATCGTGCAGCGCTGGAGAGAACGAGACGTCGGTGGCGTGATTGGCTTTATCTGGCATCTCTCCAGGAGGTGCAGCATAGCAAAGCCAAACAAGACGCCACGTGGCTCGGAAACTTGGCTACGCTTGGCGAGACTTAGACTATAATATGCAGCAGCATTGCAGCTCACGTTATGTGGTTCGTACAGGTATGGTTTATTTGACTGCTTTTTCTAAGAATGGCCTTAGTGGCCGAGTTCAGATTTTTCTGAACAGTTCTGAGCGCACTCTCAACAGGTCAGGCGCCGACCTACTATGTCAGGTAGACCTTTTCGTGATGTTTTTCGTCTTGTACCCTTATGAATTATGTTCCCATATCCTTCATAATTTCCAGTCCTGAAGTAAGACTACGAGTGCTGCGGCTGCACAAGAATTAACATTTAGCGCCCGTCATAGTGATGCCCAGAGACTCAGAAAAAACTTGCCACATTCCCCTCTCGCTAGTGCTTGCCTGTCTTCGCAAAAAGGACCTGGTATTGCACTCGTATTTTGTCCCGTGGTCACAGCGGCAGGTGCGACCCGATCACCCAAAGCGAACGTGGGTATGTATGGATAGGAAACCGAGGACCCGGGGACACCACTGTGCCAATGGCGCTTGACCTTGACTCACCGTAGTTCTGAACGACGAGGACGATGAGCAACTCATCGTATCCGACATTGCCATGGATATCAGAGCCGACCACTGTCAAGAACCCATACTCTCAAGAGAAGGCACTTGACGACCTCCCAGCTATCAGCTATGCTCTTCACCTCTTCCTGGCATCTCACATGATCGAATGCGAAGACTATTGCCACAAGAACGACCCTACGAAGTACGCATCGTGTTCGAGACCTTGAGGAAGGGGAGAACTGACGGACTGACAGAGAGCGGCTGTATTTTGCGACGGGTTATGGGTTGATACAGTGTGTGAAGGGGCTCATGTCTTTCGAGGACGAGGTGCGTCATTCGCTCTTTTCGCATTCGCGGTCAACTGAACATCCACACAGGACCTCCTTGCTGCAATAGGACATGTCAAACGCGGGAACGCCATCGCCGTGGCTCATCGCAAACGAGCAGCTTCACTACCTACACGTCTCGCCGGTTTACTAGTAGGATCTCTAAACACTACCGGGGTTGGTTGGATAAGCAGTATGACCACCGTCGAACGACATGCAGAGTTGGTCTACGCGGAGAACTTGTTCGAAAGGGTGAGCACACCAAGGAGTCTTACCTGCGTATGCTTCAATTTCAGTTGCAGGCGGTCGTTGGGATTGCGTACTCTGGGGACTGGCTTGCGTTTATCAAGGAAGCGTGCGTAGATTCTCGTCTCGACAGTGTACTGTTTGCTCAAGAACACGCAGGTTGAATATGCGGACTGCCTTCAACATCTACCGACAACTCCACAAGTTCATCGAACAGGCCGACGCAGAGGCTATCGCACAAGGGAAAGGCCCAGAAGATACGAGTATCGACCCCCATTTTCGCTCAGGTGTATACCTAGGCGTTGGTGCTTCCAATCTCATGTTGTCCATGATGCCGTCAAGGTTGCTCAGTTTGATCGAGTTGTTTGGGTACAAAGGGGATAGACACGTCGGATTGGACCTTCTCTATAAGGCTGGGGGATGGTTGTCTTCGCAGGCAGAGCCTACAATTGGACTCGGTGCGTTTCGTCTGAACTCCATTTCTACGTCCGGTATCTCACTGTTTCCCCAGAGCAAGAGGGCGTGCGCAGGACGCTCTGTGACATGACCCTCCTCATCTTCCACCTGGTGCTGTCAAGTTTCACCTACGAAGGCGTGGATACCAACATGGCCGAGAAGATATTACAGTACCACCTCAAACGATACCCCAACGGCGTGTTCTTCCTCTTCGGTCAAGGACGTCTCAACCTTTGTCGCAGCAAACCCGCAGAGGCCGTGGAATGCTACAAGCAGGCTATGGCAGCGCAGAGTCAGTATCGGAATCTGCATCACATATCGTTCTGGGAGATGGCTATTGCGTACATGGCACTGTGGGACATTGAGTCGTCGTTGGAGAACTGGAGGCATCTCGAGGCAGAGGCAACGGTGAGATTTAACGAAAACCTTGTGTGCACGCCTCTGATCCCGTCACTAGTGGTCAAAAGCGACATACACGTATGGTATGGCCGTTTGTCTGCTTGAGCTCGGTGGTGACAAGCGGAAAGAAGAAGCGGCTGCCCTCATGGGTCTTGTCGCTGGTCGGCGGCAGCGGATAGCGGGGAAGTCTATTCCCCTCGAGGTACGCACTCAAGCTCTAGGTTTCCCATCGCACGTCCCTCAAAGATTGTCCGTAGAAATTCATAGCACGTAAATCTCGCAAGTTTCAGGACCAAGGTGGCCGGCTTATCCTTCCCTCCCTCGAACTCGGGTACTTCTTCCTGTCCATCAGCCGTTCACCCCGAAGAATCGTCGACAGTCGGATGCTGCCGCTGGTGGAGGAGACGTTGAAGCACGTGAAGGAGTATGAGAAAGACCCATCGAAGTACGAGAATGGGCGTGGGTACTGGGACGATTTGTGCCTCGCGTTGTTTTTGCACGGGGTATGTCTCAGGTATATCGCGTATCCCGTAAGTGTCTTCAGTTTTTCTCAGAGATCCGCATATCAACGTTGTGGTACAGGAGCCCGATGCAGTGATAGACCCAGCGGAGACTTTTTCGATAACTCAGGAGGAAGCTACGAGACGCGCTGTGGAATCTTTCGAAGCTGTTTTCCAGCATGGCCCCCAAATCGAACTAGACCACCATTTAGTCTACTTCGCTCGTGAGTGTTCGCCCTCTTTTCATCTCGCATTCAAGTCATAACAAACATTGCAATGGCGTTGTCAGACTTTGAACTCGGCCGTCTCTTAGCTTGCAAAGGTGACAAGGACGGCGCCCGTGTTCACCTGGACCTGGTCAACTCCGGGAAACCATTGGAAGTCAGTGCAACAGCGAGAAAGGGGAAATACAGCATGGAGGTTAGTTTCTAGCTTCATGACCACGCTGTGCAACTCACTAATTGTACGTCCATCGTGGTCGGTAGAATGCATTGCATGTGCGCACTCACGCTATGCTGGAGGCACTCAACTCCGATGGTAGATTGTGACAATGGCTGTGAGCAGGTGCCCGTCCCGACCATTGATTATTTCTTTGTATGTTTGTTGTACACTACCTTATTTGTTTTGTTTCCTTGTTGTTGACATCATCCGTCTAACTTGTAGATAAGTAATGTCATGTTCTTGTCGGTCACAAACCTCACTGACGGAGGTTGGATGGAGGATTAACTTGTGACTCGAAGCAGTGGAGGGGCCATGTCCGTCTTCACACCGAAAATATGGCAACTCTACTCTATTATAATAAAAGAGCTCTTCTCCGTACCCTTCATGGGAAAAAGCTATACTAATGAAAAGAAGGTTAAAGAAAGTGAAAAATCTTCCTCATCCTCCTACAAGCCCCGCTGCATCAAGCTTCCGAGCTACGTCTAACTATGTACATGCAAACTCTTCGGGATGGGGGAAGGGGGGGGTCATGAAATGTATACGACAAGTGAATGAGCAATGGTGTCTATGGTAACAAAGTCCGGGAGTGATTGTGATGTTGTATGTGTGGGGGTATGTGGAAGTGCGTTCTATGGATGATGATGCGACTCCAGTCAAGAAGAGAAAAACTGTCCGTTCGATCGTCCGTGTAGAACTGTCCGTAACGCGAGTCCACGAGCAATCACTGGAGCGTCGAGCTTCAGTGATGACCATGACTACCCTGAGCGTTACCACCTCCGAGGCCACTGAGCGTCATGCCCGACATATTGCTCTCATGGCTCGCCACCCTGCTGAGTCCCTTCTCCTCGTCAACGACTTTAACATCGACGATATCTTTCAGAACATCCTCGTCCTTGGCGTAGAAGATCTTGCCCTTGAAGAACGCAAGGATGGTGAGGGAAAAGAGGATGACCCAGAGTGCGCACATGATGATGGCCATGACAAGGTGCCAAATGAAGAACCCTTTGAGGTTGAAGATATCGCCGAGGACGCGGATAGTAGAAATCCAACCAACTATAACAACGACGGATTGTTAGTTGGATGTAGGGCATTACTCTCACGTGTTCTTACCATTAGGGAAAGTCAACGCCCAGCCTGGTCAACGCACAACAATCAATATAGGAATGCATGAACGTCGATACTGCACTCACATCCGAGGATCTCACTCAGATGCTTGTGCACCTTGAACCAGTACGGAAGAACGCCGAAGCAGAACAAGAATACTGCAAGACCAAACAGGAGCAGACCAGCCATGACGCTTGACGCGAACCAAACTTCACCGGCTTCCGCGGTGACAAGCCCATGCAGGGGAAAGCTGAAAGGATAGATCACCAGTGAACAATGAGCAACCACAACGAACGTTTCAGAGTTACGTACATCTCCCGGGCATTCTTACCAAGGTTGATGAGCGCGAGTGCGGTGAAACCGGGAGGACCGCATGCGACGAAGGCACCGTTCGCTTGGTGTCCATCCAAGAATCCGGTCTGAAGTTCGCCGTTAGCAGTTAGGACCTGGTGAGGCTGTGAGCAGAAATATCATACCATCATGATCCTGCATCACGGTGTCAGTACGCTTGCCTAGCAGTGCTAGTGTAAGAAGTAGGACGTACCGGATGATGTAGATACAGATGTAGAAAAAGGTCATAAAGAATCCGAGACCTGTAACATGGTGATTGTGAGTTGATGAGGTCGCTCGATCAGTGAAACATGGTGGCGCACCTTGGAACACGTATCCGGTAAGTAAAATACCGATAGCCCTGGGTTCACTTGCAGGGATGACCTTGAGTACGTTGAATGCGACGACTCCAACCAGCATCTGGTAACTACAGCATAAGATATTTTTGTGACTGGAGAGGAGCACGCATGCATACCATCGGAAAGACCTGAAGAAAGCCGCAGTTTAATTAAGCAATTCGGAGCGGAAGACGGAAACAAGCGCGTACCAAGAAAGCCCAAGCAGGTGTGAACGTGGTCAAATCATGAGGTGAATTGAACCATATCATCAACATGGGGAAGCAGACCACAAGAGCAAAGGACACATAGACCCAAAATAGAGCGTATATGAAGTCTATTGAGACGTGCCCTGTTGGAACTGCGTAGTTGATAGTACCGATGATAATGGTGGCAAAGGAGAGTACCTGTGGGACCAGAGTGAGCAACTGTGGCGTGAATGACAAATAAATAGCACATACAATGAGCGGGACGAAGATGCCTTTGACTGGGTCCTTGATAAGGCGCCACGCTTGTCTAGGGTACACTATGAAACGTGTGGTGATGAGTAACAACGAGAGGAAACCTAAGCTAAACAACATACCAATAGCCTGAATAAGGAGGGTGGACGAGTTCAACAGAAAGAGAACAATGTTCAGGAAGTAGAAGATGGTTTCGACCGTGATCAGGGCAGGCGAACGGCTCTTCAAGCCAGAAAGGGTGACATAGACAGCACCGGTGCCCATACCAATCGGGAACTGACCACCATTGTCAGTAGTGTACTGGCGAAATGATATGGATCTACGCGCACCGCTTGCCAGGACCAGCCATGAATTCGACGAGCGAGAGTACCGATTTTTGGTGGCTCGTTTGTCTCAGCATGAAAATCGCCAGTGGTCGGAAACATCTTGGGGGCTAGTGACGAGGGAAGACCGGAAGAAAAACGAGAATAGGAAGGTGAGGAAGGGTAATGACTGTGGTGAGCATTAGTAGATATGTCAGTACGTGAGGACATCATGATGGGAGGGGAGAGAGAGAGAGGACTGACACGGCAGGAGAAAAGAAAAAGAGGACCGCGCAGCGGTATGACGAAGGTCAAGACTAGCTTGAGTCCTCCGAGCAGAGAAAGAAGAATTAAAGGGAACGGAGAAGAAGCAGAGAAGCGTTGTCGGTTATCGCAAGGCAAAGAGATTTATACCGAGAGCATCGTCCGTATCGCCCTCCGCCAAGCATGCCACGCTGGCCAAGGACATAGTCCTCATCACAATCAGGCAGATACCGTCTCTCTGTTGCTGTGTTCTCACAGAGTTACGATGTGTGTTTGTTCTGAAGAAGCATCGAACATGAGAACCGACAGCATACGGAAAATAGAGCAATAAAATCAACTGACCATGACGACGCCCAGCCCGACTCCCTCGCGATCACTTTATCTTTTAGCAGCCGACAAATGCAAATTGACGAATCGCGGCAATCGACACGAAGCCAAGTCGTTTGTGGCAACCACGAGGGCCCAAACCTTCGCGGTTTTGAACTGACCTCGGAATGAGAATGACTGAACTGTCACCTTGAAACCACTTTGTTTGCTGTGCATCTCAGCTCTCCACTTTCCAAGGACTTGGTTGACCTCATCAACGCTAGAACCAACCCGAAACCATTGGCGTTCGACGACGGTGCAACGCTCGGGAGAAACGAAACCTTCACCGCATTTCTGGGCAGACACGACGCGACGACTCGCACAGGCGCCCATACCAACACGCGTTATTCTTTCTTTCTCTTTTCTCCCATTCGTCGATACGTCTCGTCTACGTGTCACTGTCTCCGTCGACGACAAAGACAGCCTATCACAATGTGGTGGAAACGTGGGTCTGACAAACAACCAGAACAACGATCATTGGTTGCCAGATTACAGCACGAATTGGACGCGACGCTCAGCACGTTGCCCCCGTCGCTCCTTGTATTGTCTGCCTTGACAATTGGCTCGAGCGCGACCCTCGTAGGAGCCGTCGTATACCGTCGCTTTCTTCGAAGAATCCCGAACGGAGAGTGGGTCACCCCAGATGTGCTGGCCAGAAAGCGGTGGATCAAAGGATATGTAACCAGGTGTGTGTACTTCTAGCCTACTTACCGTAAAAAAAGCTGCAATCGCAACGCGACCTCGGGTCACCACTTGGATGCAGCGCTTGAAAGAAAAGAAGCATCGCATGACGACGTGCTCCACCTCTGCAGAAACAGCCTTGGTTTTCTGTGGTTTTCTGGGGTGCAATTCTTGTGTTGCAGGATGAGAAGGCTCCGCTCACAAGGCCGTACACTCTTGGCCTCTTATGCGCAGGGTATTTGTCCCAAGACACGACGAGGCTGCATGTTTCTTCACTTGTCCATTGGATGAGAAGAGTTACCCTGCATACAAGAATAATAGCTGCGCCGCTCCTTCACTCGAGCCGGGCTTGGGCATTCCTCCGATTTCAGCCCTTTTGTTGCATACCGCATTTCGTTATTCGTTTTTGAGTACTCAGCGCTGATCTCATGGGATCAGTGTAGGGGACAACGACAACTTCCGGCTGTACCATACTCCTGCGTTCGGGTGGCGATGGCCACTGAAATTTAGAAGAGTTCCAATACGGAAAAGTGAGCGCCGTCCCCTTCTTCCACTTTTTGGTTCTGATGTCTAAATAGACTTGAAGGGGCAGACCATTCACATTCGTCTAGCAGGCATCGACGCGCCGGAAGCAGCTCATTTTGGCCGTCCAGGACAGCCTCACTCTGCGGAGGCACTCGAATGGCTCAAATCCCAGGTTGAGAACAAGTTCGTCTACTGTCAACTCGTACGAAAGGATCAGTACGGGCGAATCGTTGCCCTTCCCCACGTCCCGCGCAAATTCATCCCCACATGGATTACGAAAGGAAAATGCGTGTCGCTGGAGATGTTGAAGGCTGGCTGGGCGGTCACGTATGAGCAGGCTGGAGCAGAGTACGGCAGGTGGGGCAAAGACACATTCAAAGCACTTCAAACAGAAGCGGAGTAAGTCGATATTTTGACCCGTGTGCTTCTTCGAGCACTGACTATTCATTTGCAACGGTAGAAAGAGTAGACAAGGAATGTGGAAACATGGTTCGTTGGCAGAGACACCGGCGGAGTACAAGAGACGGCATGCCAGTGAGAGCGTCATCGAATCGGAGAAGGGAAGTTCAGCTGAAGAGGCATTGGAGGAGAGCACTCCTTGGTGGCGTAAGCTTCTTTCCCGATGATCAGATAGGCGTATGTTGTAATCTTCATCGTGCTCCTCATATAAAGGGATTCAAAGGACACGCGTGCTTGTGCAAGTGTAGTTCGACGTCTAACGGTGATTCACTTCCTTGCCTGACTAATATTTGATGACTCATGTTCAGAACACTCAAAGATAACTTATCGATGTTTGCTCCCTTCATGTTCAGTGCCGCACTCAAGGACATCAGGGTAAGTCAACTCCCCGTCATTGCTGCATCATTATGAATTCCAGATATAACTTCAAGTTTCAAGGCAGGAGCGTCCGTCATTATGCCGATCCCGTCTCTACCTCAGGAGCTCATCGATGCCATTATCGACTGTCTGGCGCTGCCCAAGACCAGTCACGGTGAGAACGACGACACAGGCGATGATCCCGATGCGATTACCACCTCCTTCGAATCGTGTGCCCTCGTGACAGATACATGGATGCCTCGAGCTCTGTTCCACCTCCAGAATACTCTCACAGTATGCCCCAGAATGACGGCGCAGAAACTCGCTCTCCTCCACCATCCCATGTTTCCTTCTTTCGTCAACAAACTTATTATGGTGCTGGACGGCGTGCAACCTGATTTTTCGGATGGGTCCGCGAAATCAGTCACTACTTCAGACACCGCGGCGATGCTGGGGACCTTGAAAGAGCTCACTCATTTCAAGATCTCAGGAGGGACTTCGAACCAATGCAAACCCTCCCGTGTACCTCTTTCGGATGGAATTTCATCGTCGTTGATGACACACCTCGTATTCGAACGTGTCATCTTCGATAGTTTCGCTGCATTCTCCGAGATCATTTCTCGCTTTCCAGCATTGGAGAGCTTGAGTCTGTTGCAAGCTCGCCTTTTACAAGACCCCCGCAACATTCCCCAACAGACCGACCCGGATATTTTTGATATAGGCACCCATGCACCTCCTCGGTTCCTCAAGACTCTACGCGCCGAGACACTGGACGTAGCGTTGGAGTCTAAACTCGGACCCTGGCTTAATCATCCCGACAAACCTTGCAGCATCGAGTCGTTCACATCCAACCTATCGATCTTGTACGAAGACTCAAAGCCCCTCCTCGAGTGGCTCTCCTCTTCCGTTAAGACAATCCGGGTCTTCACCTCCCCGAATGAGCTTTGGTACCCGGGGTGGATGAACTTGGCATGGAGCAGCCTTGACAAGTGTTTGTCATCCGAGGCGTTTTCGCGGTTGAGGACGGTTCATCTGGTGGGATACAGGCGGGATGCAGAAGGACTTCACCGCAAGTTTCAGTGGTCTATGCCAGGACTGGTTCAAAAGGGTATTGCCATCACAGAAGGGTTGATGGTCGGGGATGTGGTTTGGATTTGAACGGATGAAACAAGCTAACTCCTGTGAGTAGTACGTGGAAGGTTTATGATTATGAGTATTGCAGATTATTGCGCTGTCCTATTATTATACCGCCGCACAACCACCACTGGTCCACCAGCAGTGATGTGTTCTGGAGATGAGACAAGTTACGATCCGAGTCTCAAAGATAGGCGGAAATCGCATGGGGCGCTTGGCACAGTGGTAGCGCGCCTGCTTTGCATTCTATCTTGCAACTTGCATGAGGTCGAGGGTTCAAACCCCTCAGCGTCCACATTTTTTGCTTTCACCACAATCAACCCCTGAGTACCGAGTCTTAATCATCATGTAGTTCTCGACTTCACCCTCCTTTAGTGATAGAAATGCCGATGTTATCCTTCGCATCGTAGGCAATGTCGACTTCTACGTTTATAAGCTCATCTTGAGCCTCGCATCTCCGTTCTTCGAGGACACCGGCTAAGTACAAGTTGGTAGAAGCGACAGAGTTATTGAGGGTAACATTGTGCAAGTTCAACCAATAATGTTCTCCTCTACAAAACAGACGATTCAGTAGACTACAGCGCCTCGAAGCATTGGAAGTATTTGAAATGTCAGGCAGTCTGAGTTGGACATTGAGAACGAGCGTACTATGCAAAGCGAGTGATTGGATACGAGAAAGTGAAGAAAAATGACGATACCTAACCCAAAGACACGTCACAGTAACAGCGACTCGAAGTGAATCTCTTTCACACGCTGGGCAACCTAAATCGGCGATTGTAGTAAGAAACTCGACACTGTTATACCTCAAATGAACAAAACATACGGCGTCCAACGTTTCGGAAAGACCTCGTTCGAATTTTGTGCTTTCATCGAGAAGCTCTTGCGTTGTAGTGGCTGTAAGCTGAGGCAAAGGGACCGCGACCGCATCGAGCTCCTTTTTACATGTGCAGGAGGACCCAGAATTATGAATGCGAGAGTATGATCCACGTGATGAGTACGATGAGGCACTCCCATAATGGCGACTGCAACTGCAGCAATTGGATTGAGAGCCTGCGCCGCAACCACCGCACATAAGGTAGAGGCGTCTGTTTGTACCACAACGCGTACATAGTGAATACAGAGCAGAAATGGCCGAATTTGTCTCCGAGAGCACGCGATCCACCAGTGGGGTAACCACCGCTGAGAAACCTGATGAGTCCTGGGTGACCCTTAAAAAAAGACTTGAGGTGTCTCCACCGACATCACGAACGAGCATAGACACAGATCGTGCATGCTCGTTTTGCAGGCGAAGAAGTTGGTACAAGACTTCCGCCGAGCTGGATTCCATCTCGGGGATATACTTGAACTGGTGAAGACGATGGACTAGATGAGTGGCAGCATCCTCGGATTCAGCGCCCCAGCCATTCTGCACGGCAATGAAGAATGCCCGAAGCGGTGAACTCATGAGGGACTGCATGAGGTTGGACCGTGCTACGGTGGTTATTTCAGACATGGAGTACTTCTGTGCAGCAGTCCAGACCCGATGGAGTTGCTCGAAGGAAAGGGTTGGCTCAGAAGCGGTGGGGCCTAGCAGGGTAGTGGGGTAGCACAGGCGCAACAAATTGAGTATGGTGAAACTGTCTTCGGTGACTGTGACGATGGAAATGCCGTCTTGCGTCGTTTCCTCTGATATCCACGAAGTTCCGAGGCCAGCTGCAAACTGAAGTATTGCGCGATGCGCCTGAACAAGAGCTCCGTCGGAGCATCTCAGGATAATGTCGGCGGGGCAGCGTTGAAGAAGCGTTGGGGAGGCAGTGAGGACCTGATCTTGAACGATAGTGTACTCGTCAGACAGGCCATCCTCGGATGCGCCAGTTTCGGATGTCTGTGGTTCCTGTCCGCTGACCTCTATGGGCGGAGGATCATAAAAGGACGTAATGACACCAGTTTTGACGAACTCAATGAGTCTATGGTAGCACCCCGCACGCATGGACTTCATCTCCTCAACCCAGCTCGCGCCAGCAGTTGTCTGCGCAAATTCAAGAGGGTGAACCCCATTGGTCTTGGCGCCCTTCACTGCACTTGGAGTTGGGAACGTTTGTCCAGAACGACACTCTTTAGGACAGGATTCTCGCCACGCGTGTGCAGCTAGGTTGGCCTCTTCTTCTAGAGCAACCGTGCGACGACACGCGACGGCATATACCCTCAAGGGTTGCGAGGAAATGAATGTCCGCAAGGAGGTTCTCAGCAACTCCGTCGCCTCCAGGAGCTCATACTTCGCCGCCGCCTCCAGGTGCCTCGCCACGGCGAGTAGATCCGTGGGCTGTATGGGGTCCGTGATGGGATAGCAGAGACGAAGGAGGTAATCGATGGTCGCACTATTCTCTGTGAACGGGACCACAGGAAGGAGCTCGCCATTGGTGGTAGGTTCGTTGGCTTGAGGAGGAGGTTGTGAGAGAGAGAATGTATCTTTGAAGAGCGGCGATGCGAGACCAAGGACGACTTTGTAGACGTAGAAGTCAACATTATCAGATGTGCGCAGGATAACGTCTGCGTTTTTATCGTCAAACGGTGCTGTTGCTATAGTCGTGGTGGACGGTGGAGTCGACATGTTGGCGTGTCTAGATGTGTGAGAGAAATTGGCAGAAGAAAGGAGGATCCTTCGAGTTGAAGTCATCTGCTCGCTGCTGAAAGCACGAGGCACCACACGAGTGTCGTGTGAAGGTTGACATTCTAGGACGTCGAGAATCTCATAAGATCACACCAAGGGGGCACTATATTAGCATCCCTAAAGCTTTATATCAGTCAATCCTAGTACTACAAGTTTTGGACAACTCACATACTTATTCAGCTCTTGCCCGATAACGGTTGTATTACCCCAAGGATCAAAACTTCTCATCAGTGCACTTACTTATTATTCTGCAACAAAATGAAGCGAGCTGGGGATCTGGCTGCATGTGCACGGAAGAATGCTCGTTTGGATTCGAATCTTCGTCATGGAGGGAAGGAAGAGCCTGGAGGGAAGAGGCGCCGGTGAACTATGCACACACGCCTCCAAGTAAGCACCTTTGAATGAGACACCATCGAGAGTTAACACAGCGTAGTTCTGCACCAGTAATAGCATCTATTGTCTCAAGTACAAGTACTGTACTGAGCATATCACCCCGGCGGGTCACAGGTCACATCGACCTCTGCCGCCGGATACCCCAAATGTCACAGGTCACTGGAGGTTTCGCCGCCTGCGACACATCAGATCCGGATCGGGAATACCCAAATTTTCCGGCCTACGGCGCGAATGAGTACGTAGAAACAGCTCTGGGTGCTCACCTAGCTCATGTATAGGTTATAGGCACAAAAATTAACAATGGTGGGTGGCCATCGCTGCTGCCGCCACACCATTGTCGCCGCCGCCTTGGACTGTCACACCGGCGCCTAGGATCCTGCCACCTCGCCGCCTCGTCATGGTTTGTCACAGGTCACACCCTCCGCCGCGGTGATATGCTCACTACAGTACATTCCATAATCCTACAATAAATCAAGCATCTACAATGCAAACAGCTCCGTATGCAGCCCCACACCTCCAACCTCCCTCCCCCTTACAACACCCAACCTCGCCACCGCATTCTGCGCCTCCCGAATCAGTGACTCCGGGCCCGAAGCACACACACCTACACCACCTCCTGACCCCACCCACGGCAACTTCGACTTTATCGCTCTCTCAGTCAAAGCCTCCATGTCTTCCTCTCCCACATCTTCCAGGTCAATAGATGATACGTCTGATGATCTTGGATCGGAGGAAGACTTTGAGGGGGAGACTGAAGGTGGTGTGGTAAGTTGTCGGAGGAGGGCTGTGACGCTAGGTCTGAAGATCGTGACGTCGGAGTTTGGGATTGGGGGGATGGCGTCGGGGTTGCAAATGCATGTGACGAATACGGAGATGTGAAGGTCGAAGGATGATGATGAGGCGGCGGTATTGGCGATTGCCATCAGTTGAGGGGCAAACCAGTCGATACAGCCTTGGATTTGAATGTCAGGAAATGAACGAATAAACGTCAGCTGAAGTGAGCTTACCAAAGGATCGGATACACCAGGCAAATTCCACACGTCGTGTTCGCTCGCCGTTCCTGCGACCGAGTTTGACACACCGCGCAACAATGTCATCCAGCATCCCTAAGGTGAAGGTGGCACCACTGCCACCCGCAACGAGAAGGATACTCTCGTAGGAACCCAAGTCAATGCTGCAGCCTCCATAGGCACCGTCGAGCATGACATGAACTGGAACAAACACCGACGTGTTCTCTTTATCGCAGCATGACGTCTGGCCTTCCAGTAGTCGCGCCTGCTCCTCACGAGCGTATACATTCAAAGCCCGCGTCCAGTCCCCGCGTACTCTGGCAGCGAGAGTGAGTGACCGTGATGGAATGCAAGAGGTGGAAGGTGGGGCGTTGACGATGGTGAGTGGATGTGATTCGGATATCCGACCGTCGAAGAAGACTCGGAGGCGAACGTGTTGACCAGCGGTCCAACCGGCATCACAATCATGAATGTGAATCTAAAGCAGTAAGAGACAGTGAGTGAATCGTCGGCGTGTGACTGGATGAAGTACTTACAAGAGTCATATTCTGGTCCACCGGAACGAGAGAGGCGTCTTTAATGCGGTATCGGAGGAGACGCATTGCCAAGTCCAGGCCGTAGAACGCAAGGGGAGGGTAGATCCACGGTGCAGCATAGATAGTATGGTAGCAAATGGTCACAAAGAATGCAACGAAACCGAGAACACTGGAAACCGAGGGGGTCACTTAGTAATATTCATGAGGGGCCACAGCGGTGATCACTTACTGCACGACCCAGAAGGCTTGGTATAGAAATCTGCGGATAGGCCTCAAGCTAGTGAGAACCAATATGCAAAGCAGACTGAACGCAGCAACGCCCGATGTCTCTTTCTGCTGACCCATAATCGGTAGGTCATATTGTATATGGTTCCTGATCCACAGCGAACCGTGCACCGTCGCACAAATGAACATTCCGCGACCAGCCCATCGGTGAATGTAGTTTAGCTTCTCATATCCGTTTCCTGGCCCCAACAAGAGGGAAAGCACGGAGTTCTTGGTGGCAAAGAGGAAGACGACGGGAAGTTGAGCGAGGGCCATGAAGCCAGCTCGGTTGGAATTCGTGACAAGGTCAGCGCCCATAGTGCTGCAAATCAGAATAGTTGCGAGGTATCCAATAATGACGATCACTGGCAAAAGTCTATTCAGCAAGTGCATGCATCAATATTACGACCGGTGCAGTACCCACTTTGACCAAAGCTCAACTCAACACCCGGAAGCGTCCATCGTAGCAAGGAGACGATGCTCTCTAGCCAAACGACAGGTGTACGCCTCCTCTTCCGTACAGGTTTCTCCGCTACGGTCGGCACCGGGGCATAGAGCTTCCCCGACCAATCCTCCGAGATACCGAACAGGCTGGTGAACGCCCTCCCGGACTTGACGGCGTGCACAAAGTATGGCAGCGAGCACAAAATGGCAATTCCAGCTGCGGTAGCCCATATCGCAGAGAATTTACGTTGCCATTTAGGATCCTCGACGTAAGAACTAAACATGATATTGTTAGCCACAACGATCGTTGTGGGGTGAGTTTGACGCACTTGTATTGCCTGAGTTCTTCAGGAATAACGGGGGGTGCACCAAAGTCGCCCATCGTTATTGACGTCGAGAGCGGGGCGTTGCTAGTCGACGAGGAGAGTGAAGATGGAGGGAGGGATCAAGGAGAGATGTGAATGTCCGAGCACTTTGGTTTTACAGATTCGGATGTTTGCTCAGGACAAACAGAGTGAAAAAGTTATTTCACCTCAACGAGGGATCTGGGCGCGTGCGATGACGGTGGGTCGCACGTTCAAATCCCTACCTCGCAGTCTTTTTTGGATCATCCAATTTCATTCATGGTCCATTCGAGTGAGTTGGTGAATTACTCGGAGGGACACAGATATTGTACTTCTCACGATACTACGTTGTACGACGCCACAGTTTCTTAGTTGAACAGAACCAGCTCTAGATTTGAAGGGACTGCGAGGGCATGCCATCCTCAAACTTTCGGGGACAGAAAATTATCTAGAAATGTTGCAAGGGGATTTTTTCCCTTCCCAGTACGGGGAGCTTTCGATGACAAAGTGAGTTGTGAGACGCATAGGTACGAGGAAGGGGGTGGGAGGAAGTAGGTATCCGCCTCCATCTCAATCAGCATCTCCTCTCAACTTCTCCCTCGTTCTCATCAACGCAACACCCAGCAAGTTTAAGCCCCACTTCTCCTTCACATCCAGTGCCCGTTTCTCCCCGAACCCAACTCCCCAAACCCGGTCCCTCGGACTTGCTTCAACGATCTGCTTATCCTCGGTTCCCAGCAGCTTCTCCCTCAGCTCCTTATTCCCTGCCTCCCTGAACTTCGCCAGATTTCCGTTCAGGACAATCTCCTCTCTTGCCAGCTTCCAAATGTCGTCGTCGAAATTCTGTACCTCGCGTCCCAACGCCTTCACCTTGATCATATTCGCGTTTGTAGAACCCATCGCGAGTACACGGTTGAACACGTCCGTGTCCCCAAACAGCAGTGCTTTGCACGCCATCATGTAGTGTTCTGCTGTGAGGAAGGTGAGCTCTTCGGTGCTCGGGGCATCTTTCCCTGGAAGATGAATACGTGTGGTGAACGGGCTGTGATACCATTGTGACATGTAGCCGTGAGCTTCGGTCACTTTCCAGAAAAAGACGTAGTTGTCTCTGTCAACATGTTGTGACTGGGATTGCGACGAGGATGCAGCTGTGGAGGAGGAGATCGCAGATGGTTTCGCACGGCTGTGGACTTTTGTGGTAGTTGGTTTGGGGGGCGTTGGGACTTTGCCTCTGGTCCGCATGGTGATGGTTAGGAGAAGCAGGGTGACAAGAGAAGCGAGTATGGGCACAATCAGGACTCGGATGACACTCATTTATACGAACTGGTCGTCGCTGGGCGAGTCATGGTGGCGGCGCTTTGCCTGTCGGTGACAGGCACCGGACAGCCTTAATGGGATCAACCTCGTGCCCAAACAGCAAGGCGTTGGCACCTTTGCTAGTTCCAAGGTCCGAGGTATTTCTCTATTCTCTGTTGATATCAAAGTAAGACGTGTGTCGAAAGGGACGGTGGACATACGGAAGATCCAAATCTCAGTGAAACGAGGATTTCTGTTATCTAATCGGGCCCCTTTGGTGAAGATCGTGGCTATCGGCAATCTCCAGCCAATGACAGAATTGCCTCGGCGAAAAGGGCTCAGTTGTGATCAATTGCGTCTTTCATTCCAACCACCATCTGCCCCCCTTTCTCCCCCTCTTTTGTCGTCGTCGTCGTCCGCCGTCGTCCAGACCGTCTCCCGCCCTTCTTCTCCCGCCCATCGGACTCCTGATGTCGAGTGAGAGCGTTGTCCTCACGAAGCTCGATATCTTACAACTTCAAGTCAAACTGTATACCACGTAGACATGGCCAGCAATTAGCGATCAAATCCTTCCCAACGGCGCGCAAGCCCACTGGACTCCCTCCCATACTGGTTTCACTCGAGGCGGATATTTCTCATATCTATGGATCACCTAGCCTGCTGGGTCTTGTTCTCGCTGGCTCCTTTGGTCTCTGTCTCGCTCTGGTCTGCCAATGCCTCCACCATACAATACTGCAATTGTTCGCACTTACCAGGCGGATCCCGGCAGGTGGGAGCGTTGTCCTCACGAATCCTGCTGGTGTCGAAGACTCCATCATGCTCACCATTCACAATTATCATCGGCACGGTCTATTCCTGGTTGCTGAATCCTCCCCCTGTGGCCCCAAGAATCGATAGATGGGATCCCGGCCCCCCAAAATACTTGCTGCGGAACGCCGTTACCATCACACGTTTGATGGCGTGCTTGGCTCGGGACTTGACTCGGGAACTTTGTCGTCGGATGTCGGGAATGACAGGGGTCGTTGCTACATGCTGTGGAGGGTTAGGCTGAAGGTTGCGACGGCCGATGGCCACTGAGCGACGCGGATGAGGGTTGCTATGGGCATTACGGGCTCTGGGAATCATACCGAGGTTCGTTCACTCTCATTTGGTTGAGCCTGCATTTCGCCCTGGTTGTCGAATTCAGAAATGCGGGTTGTTTGTCGTTATTTGTTCTGCTTACGTAAGCGCCGATAAAGTCTCCTGGTCCCATCACCGGTGTCCTCCCATCTTTCTCTCGTTCATCCCCAGACCACCATGTCTCCCTCGTCAAGGTCGTCAGTATTCACTCTCATTGCGATCGCCTCCGCACTTCCTGTCGCCATTGCCCACGGAAATGGCATGGATATGGACATGGATGGAGGCATGTCCCTCTCAGCCGGTCAAATGCTGACCTACTTCCACTTCACAACCGGCGACAACCTGTGGTTCCTCGGTTGGGTCCCAAAGAGTACTGGGTCAATGATAGGTGCATGCATCGGGCTGTTCTTGCTGGCCATCTTGGACAGATGGATTGCAGCTTGCAGGGCTGTTATGGAGATGCATTGGGCAAAAAGGTGATTCCCCCGACTGAGCTCCGTCAGAAGCTACCACTGACACATCCCGCAGAGCGATGATTCTCCAATCCGACCGTCTCAACGCCCGTGGTCTCCCCGCTTCTGCCTCCGAAGTGGAGAAACTTAGATCGTCGGCGGCGTCCACCTCGGAACAGTTCATGAACGCGCTCACCATGCGCACCATCCCTCCATTTGTCTTCTGGCACGATTTCACCAGGGGCGTCATCTATCTGGGACAGTCGGCCCTTCAATTCGCCTTCATGTTGGCAGTCATGTACGCAAATCCTTCCTCGTATGCTGTGATTTTTTGATTTATCATCTCCGTCCAGGACCTTCCAATTGGGCTTCATCTTTTCCATCGTTATTGGGTTGGGAGTCGGAGAAATGCTGTTTGGTCGTTATGCTAGCCACGCCGCACATCTAGCTTGACACCTCCTTTGTACTTTTACTATTCCTAGGTTTATTCGATGGTTTTTGGAAGAACTCTTACTCACAACTTGTGAACGTGAAGGTCAGAGTGAAGTGGATGCATTTTGCGCTCCTCAAGTTCGATCGACCTTCTAGATACACAATTCTTTGCCCGTCGTAAGTAATAAGTTATGTAGTTATCCATACTCATATTCCTGACACGTGCAGTAGGTCTTGTTCAGGTGATCCAGAAGCAGCGGATTGATCCATGCCACGTTTTTCGTACGTCCTTCTCTCTTTCCGTCGCCAAGCGCAAACAAGCACCCCGCTACATCCGGATTAAAGCCCTCTTCATTCCGTTGCATGCTTCGTGGATCAGCCAGTCAGCGGGTAAGGCCTTGCAATCTCAATAAGTCACAAGCGCACTGCATATAATACACCTGGTATCCTCACGCTGGCACGTCTCCACTCATAAAAGTACTAGCACAATTCTACAGCTCGCGAGTCGCGACCCTTCACTTGCGAACTTGGGGATGCAGACCGCATTCCGTCCCCTATGACACTGTGGCGCGAAACTCTCACAGTTGTCTCGTATGCTTTCGTTCTTACTACCCGACCCGAAAGTTGTGCCACATTATGTAACCGATCGTGGTCCTTGTACGCCTCAACTCCTCGACAGGGTTGGCCAAACAACGCGTTTCGCGCGTACTTCATCTTTTCGTGCCACCTACGTATGTTAATTCGTTCAGAAGCTCCACTTCTCAATAACACTGACCTGTTTCGTTGCAGAGGCGACGTCAAGAGGTGGCATACTTGGTGTTCTTGGAACTGTTGTGCATGTTTGTTTTCTCATGAACCGTTCAACGTTCCCCAGTTTTCCTCCATCACGAGTGCAACCTCAGGCTATTCACAAGGGGGTCTGGACATTTAGGAGGCTGGTTGGCTTGTTGAGTATGTGCATACCCCGTTCGTCATTGAGGAGTTACCCGTACTATTGAATTTACGATTATTCTTAGTTTCTTCAACGGAAAACAGCAATTGCTCCGGTGCGCAAATGGAAGGCACGGCCTCCTAGTGTGGCGTGTGTCTCGGAATACAGCGCATGATAGCTGTAGGGCAAAATACTGGGCCGCGGTGCACACTGGACAGAAGTGAATGGTGCGCACGGGTCATGGACCTCTGTGAGATCGTGTCGGTCCCGCGTCATGCGTCGTCAGAGCGGGGTCTGTGGAATTATTATTATTAAAACTCGGCAAGCATGCCTTCGTCGAAGCTTGAGTCCTCGCTTGTGAGTGGATCCCGCCAGTCTAGCCTCACCGACCCGCAAATCACGATTCTTCTGACCTCACCGCCTCCTAGGTGTGCTTCCATAATCGGCAATAAGGAAGGTGGTTGGAACGTATAAAAGACCCTCCAGTTTGTCCAGTTCAAACCATCGCTCTCGTCCTTCAGACTTCTGCGAACCAGCACCCAGCTCATTCAGCCTCAGCCTTCTCGAACACTACCCTCTGCAACCATGTTCTTCTCCAAGTTCTTCGTCCCCGCTGTCGCTCTCCTCAGCGCCGCCACCGGTGTCTTCGCCAGCCCCATTGCTGAGCCCGCCCCAGTCAACGCTCTCATTGAGAAGCGCGGCGGCCAGGATTTGGTCAACACCTGCCAGCACGTCTATGACTCTTGCCACCCTCACATCGTGCAGATTAGTACGTTGCCCGCTGTTTTGCGCTTGCTCATCGTTGATATTGATGAAATTTTTTTGTTATTAGCTCCCGTTGCAGTCGTTGCAGACGTCGTCGTCGCTGTGGACGCCATTGTGGCTGTTCTCGTGCAGGCTCAGGTTGACCTCGCTGTCTTCGTCGGTGTCGATGTTTCTGCCCACATTGACGCGATCGTTGCTATCCACGTCAAGTTGCTCGCTGTATGTACCGTTGCTCTCCACTCAATATTTGATTCTGACGACGTTCGTTGTAGGAGCTGTTCCTCGCTCTCAAGGCCTGTCTCGTGGTCAACGCTAGTATCCTCGCCAAGATCGACATCGTCTTGAAGGCCTACCTCGCGATCATTGCTCAGATCAACGCCAGTCTTTGCGGAAAGATCGGTGCTGGGTATGTTCTCTCCATCATTTGTTTGATTTGTCGCTGACTCCATATTGTCTATAGTCTCCCCCTCCTCGTCCAGCTCTACATCAAGCTCAAGCTCACTCTCTGCGTCAACCTCCTCGGCCTCCTCTCCATTGGCATCAGCTTGTAATCTGCTTACTAGCTACAAAAGGGCGATGTGACTTGGTTGGACGGGAGCATCTCTGACACCATGATGATCCGCGCACATTCCATACTATCCTCCTACTCATCGTTTCTTTACGCATTTTTGTTTTCTCTATAATCTCGGTCTCCGTAATGTCTGCAATGGATGGTTCTACTCTCATCTTCGAGTCGTCAAATTCCCCTGAAACGCCAGAGCGGATATAAGTCGGATACCCTTATTTTGTTTGTCAGCGGGAAGTCTTGTTAGGGCGTGCTTTGCCTCCGGAGTGTTGATACGCCTCCGGATCTGTCTCCCCCCTCTCCCCCTCTCAAAGAAAACCATTCACCTCCTTGACGTTGAGTAAGCTGTCCATTTAGCCATTATACAAGTATTGATATATATCCCCTCAGGCGATTTGAATTTCAATCAACGCTACACTGTCCAGTGCTTCAGCGATGCTTATCTCGGATCTTCCTCAGGAGCTTCTCGACCTTATCATCGACTACGTCGCAGAGCTCAAAGACTGGTATGGACCAGTCCGCTCCCTCCGATCGTGCTCCTACGTAGCGAGAGCCTGGTGGCCCCGATGCCGTGCTCACCTCCATCACACTTTCGAGTGTCTGGAAGGCATGACCGCAAGGAAATCCGCTTTCATTGACGACCCCTCTCTATGCGACCTCGTCAGAACGCTCATCGTAAAGTTGAATGGAAACCATACATGGATCAAGAGTAACGCAAGACGAGTCGGACCCGAGGATGTCATGGTGATGCTTAAACGCATGAGAGGGATCACCCATCTCTCGATCACATCCCTAGCACTTTTTCGTAGAGAAACGCAAGAATACGAATGGCTCCTCGAGCCGGTATATTTCTCCAGGGTAGTGACCTTGCATCCCCTTGTGCACCTCACCTTGCGGAACGTTGCCTTCCGTCGTTTCGACGAGTTCACGGAGATCATCGGCAGGTTCCCTGTGTTGGAGGAGCTCGTGCTGGTTGCAATCCGCCCGTCGTACAACTCGATCCTCGACAAGACTGCGTACTCGACGGAGAACAGCCTTGCGCCACCCGCAAAATTGAAGTCATTGTGGTTCGAGCCTGATGCGCCTTCCTCGGTGGACTTCGCGGAAGCGCTTGGGCTGTGGATCAAGGCCTCTCGTGAAACGGTCAAAATCGAAACAGTCACGTTTGACGTTCAGGCCATTGACGTCCTGTGCAACCGTCGCAGCAACGCAACGGGCTTGGAGGCGAATGGTTGCATCCTTGCTCACTTCGCCGCCTCGGGCTACCTCCGCACCATCCGCCTTTACATTGGATCGGCACCGCAAGGATTGGGAGAGCGCGCTCACGTCCTTGATAGGTGCTTGGAGTCTGGAAGCTTTGCCTCCCTTCAAGGGTTGCATCTGCTAGCGGTCAGATCCGATTCACAGGAGATAATAGAGCTCATGCCACAACTATCAAAGAGACTCGGAGGGAGGATCACGGTTGGTGGTGGTAAGGATTGGTTGTGATCTTGACGGCGTGGCTTCCATAGTTTTCTAGTTTTCAATGGCGAACAATTCACGATTACCTGTAGATCTGTTGTGCGAAATAGCAGATAATATAAGGCATCACTTATAGTATTGCAGGTAAAGAAGTTCTGGTACGCAGGAAATATCGACATCTGGCTCACCGCTTTGACCTTTTATTTCCGCCTTCACTTTCACCCTCGACTCGCTTCCGCTTTGTTTTCTTCCCATCCACTTCAACTTTCTTTCTCTCCCTCGCTTTTAGGTAGTCCCATACCAACGCATCCTCGTACGGTTCCTCGAAAGTCTTGCCCGTGCTCGGGTAGAACCAGTAATTGAACGCCATGTGAACACCATCGTCATTTGTTGAGGTGGACGTGACTTCATGCCACCACGATGCGGGGAGATAGAGCATTTGACCCGCAGTGAGATGTACGACGTATGGCTGGCATGTCTTCTTGAGGTTGGTGTACGGAGAAGGAAGAGAGGCGGGGGGCGGAAGTGCGGTGGTTGGCAGCTCGAGGTGGGTATGCAGAGTGTATGTCGGTATACAGGAGAATGACGAGGGCTCGCCTGAGGTTTCTGCATCCTCTTCTTCTTCCTCGTCATCGTCTTCACCTAAAGTAGGTCCCTCCTCCTCCCCCTCGTCCTCTTCATCACTATCCTCCTCTTCACGAGCAAGCTTGGAACTCGAACTCGATCCCGCACCATTCCCGTCCGGGACCTCCAGTCCGGCCATCAGCGCGTCGAAGTCATCCTCCTCCCCTTCTCCAAATCCAAAGTCCTCCTCGTCTGCTGCATCTAGTGTCACCCTGGCCAGCTCATCCAACGCCTCGTCGTGCATTTTCATCAGCTTCTTCCTTTCATTCTCCTTCTCTTTCCCCATCTTCTCCTTTCCCTTCCCCTTGCCGTTCAGTGTGTCCAACTCCTCCAGCTTCGCCTCGATGGCCTTCACGCGCAGCCGGGCTGCCGTACGCACAGGCAATCCGTCGCTTCTGACTGGTGCATCCTTGTATGATATCAAACCGTTGGAATGAAATGCGTCAAGTTTGCCATGGGGGTATAGATGGACGTGTTCCGAGGGCGGGTAGAGTACGAATCGTTTGGAGCCTGAAAGGAGGATATAAAGGTTGTCGTGGAAATCATGGTGCTAGCCAGACTCATGAGTAGGTTGATCGGAGTGAGAGAGGTGAAGTGAGGTGAACGCACCAGTCCCGAAGAAGACCCCTCCTTTGACTTTCCAAGCCATAGATTCACCTGCTGTAACGACAAATTACCCAGCAATTTCGGGACAAGTGGAAAATCGTCCGTCAATGCGTTGGCCGGTGGTGGAAGGGTCGTGATCTCCTCCTCCCTATCTCCTCCGACTTGCTCATCTTCCTCGTCAAATGCATACTGAGTAGTAAGATAGTGATGAGGGCCATCAGGCGATTGGAGGGACGAGAGAAAATCCTTGAACAGCATGGGGACGCGCTCAACGTCCGTACCATACTGGTTGGACGACGGGTGGATGGGTTCAACCATCACTGTCACATTTCCTGCTGTTTCGGTCAGGTACCCCAACTTGGAGTCTGCCTATTCTTCCCGTTCAAATGGTCAAATGGTTTGTGTTTCAGCGAGTTATCAGGCGTCGAGGTGAAAGCTGGGCTCACCCATTTTGATGCTTGAAAATCCTTGTCATCTGGAAGGCCGTTTATGAGGACCGGTTGACGCTTCGACGCATAGGTATTGAAAAATGCTTTTGGAGAGATGGAGGGCGAAATTGTGCCCAAAGTTTTGTATTTTGTGGTCATCGTTTTGGGAAAGCCAACGAGCGCCAATGTGTCCATCATCCAAACTTGGAGTTGAACTGCTTTGTTGAAGTCAAACGCTTCCTCTCGGTCTTCTCTTCTTTGGCATGGCTTACAGTGAATTGTGCGACGAGATATGTAGACGGGGTGACATGATGAGTGTTCATAGGTCTACCACCGCCACCACATTCAACTTCAAGTGGCACATTGACCACAAGCAGTCGCTGCCAAAAGTGGTCTGACTGGCAATGACTACAGTCATACCTGGTTGACATTAGGGGCACATTCAAGGTTCCGGTGTTCAAGTCATTTGCGGAGGTGACGGCAGGATGACTCGTGTTGGGGGCCACCAAGATTACCATTACTGTTGTCGTCACAAAGGCCATGTGTCTGGACTCCGGAGGTACTACATAAAGTGCCTAAACCGATCCATTCAGCCCCCAGACATCGATACGACTTGGATTCGTTCGGTCGTGATATCTGGTGAGTAGGCATCTTGGTCGATAAGTCATTCAGTCCCTAACTGATGCTATGATTGTTGTTTGCAAATTGCATCGACGGCAGGACAGCGTCATCTCCGTGACATATCAACCACCATACCACTATGTTTGCGAATTATGCCTCGACGGTCCCCGCGACTGGTCACTCTCCAAGTTCTCCGTCACAAATCTTGCCCTACGAACTATTAGAACATGTCTTTTCCGATGTTTGCACCGACGAAGACGGTTTCGCGGACTCTTTCCAAACGCTCATCCTCTCCCATGTATCCGCTTACTGGAGAGCAGTCACGCAAACCTCACCTCGTCTTTGGTCAATCGACCTACATACACCTACCGCGGCTCAGTACTTCCTGAAGTTTACACTAGGTACCATCGCGCCACTCCGCATCATTTGCGTACACAGTGCCGAAGACATCGTCGCAACCTGGCCGGAGTGGCTTTCCTCGCATATAAGGAACGATGGTGTAGTGGCTCTCGCCATACGGATGGACATGCGATACGCGCGCCGCATTCTTATTACTATCAAGGAGACTATCCCAGACCTGAAATGGCTTGATCTTTACGGATGGCAGGAGTACTGGTCTTGCGTTATTGATATTCCGTCTTCCCCAGTTCCCTTCTTGCGATCCCTAACACTGACGTGAGTATGTCGTTCTTTGATCCGCGCAAAATTGTCTGACATAGGATCACTACAGACGTCGTCGATCAAATGAACACCAACTTTATTACAATGCTCGTATCTCCCTAGTCAATCTCCTTCACCTCCTACGACAGACGCCGAATCTTACCAGCATACGGATCGATCACATCCTTCTGGACCACAGTGATGACACACAGAACCCGGACAAACCGTTCGGTGGCGAGATTGACCAGTTTCTCCCAATTTCCCTTCATCACGTTCGCAGACTGTCCTTCAGCGGCGTGAATCGCCTTTGGCACTTTCTCAAGGCGGTGTCTATCTCTCCTACATTCGCCACGCTTGAGATAGACAATGTAGGGAGCCTCAACGTCAGCTCGGAGCTCTCACCTGAAGCGAGGCTGAGGTTGAGGGAGGCCCAGCACACTCATCTCTCAATCACCACCACCGCAATCGAGGCGTACTCTGCGACAAATTCCGGGAGTGTTTACCGCTTCTCCAACATCAAGGACGAACACGCGTTGCTCCATAGCATGGTAGCCTTTGGCCGTGCCTTCCATTGGTCCTCCTCCGTCACCAACCTCTCGATCAACTCCGATGGGAGGATGTTTTCTTCATCTCCTATTACCTCAAAGACATGGCATGAGGCGTTGTCACCCGGGTGGGCTAAACTGATGGTGCTACCTCAGTTGCGGCATTTCAAGGTCAGCGGGTTCGTTGTGGACGAACTCTGGCGGGTCCTTCATCCATCCAAGCGTGTCAGACGTGGTGCTGAGCACCTTTATGTCCCATGTCCTCTCCTGGAGACGATCGTATTGACCGACTTCGTGTTGGTAAATGCTGAGACGGGGGATTTTGCGGATGGATATGAGGATTACGCCCCGCTCGATGTCGGCCTCCTACTAAATCTAATTTCGGCGAGGGTTCAAGGAGGAAGAGTCCTCGGTAGGTTGATCCTCTGCAAGTGTTTGAATGTAGAACGCTACCTGAATCAATTGTCTGCCGTCGTGTATACCACTTCCATGCCATACAGTAGCCCCTGAAGATACTACTATACCTCCAATATTTATTACCCTTCTCAACCCATCGGTGGTATCGACGTAAGCTGCGGACCTACGGGATCCTCAGTAGAAGCATTGGGACGCATTACTATGAGAGTGAACGGCGTGAGTGACGGGGCTGTGTTCGTATGTGTCGGTAATTACAGTAATCCCTCAGACGCAACTATTAGCGTACCTCTAAGATCCTACAAGCAACGAGGTCGAATAGAATACCCCACTATTGTTTTTGAATCATATCAAAGGCCCGGGTAAGGCTGTATTGAATGAGCGGAGTTGGTGGAGGTATACTTAGAGGACGTAGAGGCATTGGGCCTTAGATAACGCCACAATGGCAAGGTCGATTGCAAGGAGCACGTCGCAAGAGTACATGAAGGAATGGATGAGAGATATTCAGGCTATGCCGCTATTAACTTAGTATGACGGCGAGCAATGAGTGGGCTCAAAGATAAGATAAGATCTCTCTTCGCTTATATTAGCCACGTGACCATGGTGTCCCTTCCCCGCACGGCGCATGCCGAGTCCTTCAAGTTCCTCGTCGTCCACAACGATGGCGAACACAACCACCTCTACCGACTACGACGAGCTCAACTACGGCGCGGGTGCCAAATGGATTAAGCATCTCACCAAGAATCGCCTAAGTACATTCACTGGCGGGCACTTCTCGGACGTCAACCTTTCGTCGGTCCTCTTCATTCATCGTATTTCAGACCCTGAACATGTCAAGTTGGAAGTATGGAGCGCACCTGGATTGACGAAGCCATCATTTGAAGAGGCTATGAAGCAAGACTTCAAGCCTGCGAAGAAGGGGGACTCGTTTGGACCTTCATGTAAGGACCTTGGTCATCTCAAATGGGAAGCTTTGCTGATACTTCGCAGGGGTGCGTTGTATGCGCCTCCTTAGCGGCCAGAGACTTACTCTGCTCCTAGACAAACCACTGGTTCAAGGTCTCTCTCAAAATCCCTACCTCCTACGCGAAATATGAAAGGGTCCAATGTGCGCCAACTCCCGTCACCGTTGCGCACCCACACTCACCGTGTTTTCAGTTGAATGGGACCCGGGATGCGAAGCTATGATATTCAGCTCGGATGGAACGCCACTTCAAGGTATCACCGGAGGATACGGTGGCGACCGTCGCGTCGAGTACATCATTCCCCACGACGCGGTGAAAGCCGGAAAGCATGAGTTCGTAATCGAGACCAGCTGCAACGGGATGTTTGGTGTACCATGGAACGGAGATACTATTGCTCCTCCTGACGTGAGTGTGTGATCTAACCCGTAAGGATCGATGCTAACAGACGATTCACGCAGATGAACAGGTACTTCAAGTTGGACTCAGCAGATATCGTGGTTCCGGACCAGAAAGCATGGGGTCTCCTAGCTGATTTCAGTACGCTGCGCGAGATTGCTGACACCCTTCCCGGAAATGGTTCTCTTCAAAACAAGGCCATTGTCGTTGCGAACTCAATCATGAATGAGTTCGATCCCAACGATAAATCCAGTATTGATCGTTCCCGCAAGATCGCCGAGGAGGTGTTCGGAAAGGACTGGGAGAAGAAAGGCGAGGGTATATACAACGAGGGGGCTAAGAGGGCACAAGTTTGGGGAATCGGCTACTGTCATATTGACACAGCATGGTGCGGCGTGTTCGTTTGTGCCATTGCACTTAACTCATACTCTTCGCACAGGTTATGGCCATACAGTGTCACGCAGCAGAAGGTGGCGCGTTCTTGGTCTACTCAGATTGACCTGATGGAACGATACCCAGAGCACCGTTTCACATGCTCCCAGGCTCAGCAGTTCAAGTGGCTTGAACAGCTCTATCCCAAACTCTTCGAACGCGTTCGCGAAAAGGTCAAGACTGGCCAATTCCACCTCGTTGGAGGCTCTTGGGTCGAGAATGACGCCAATATGCCCAGCGGCGAAGGGCTGGTCCGCCAGTTCGTCTACGGCCAAAGGTACTTCGAAAGCAGGTTCGGCAAGCGCTGCGACACTGCGTGGCTGCCAGATTCATTTGGTTTGACTGGAGCGCTGCCGCAGCTGATCAGGCAGTCGGGGATGAAGTATTTCTTCACCCAGAAGCTGTCGTGGAACAACATGTACGTGACTGCATGCTATCCTTTAAATCATGTTCTAACAAGTCTGCTTCAGCAATGTCTTCCCTCACTCAACCTTCAACTGGGTTGGTATTGACGGCACACAAGTTCTGTCACACATGACTCCCGTCGGTGAGTGCTGTGGTACTTTTCTCATGCGTCCTTCTCATCATTATCGCAGATACTTACACCGCTCAGGCTAGTGTTGGAGACATCAATAAGGGTATCACGAACCACAAGGTACAGTGTTCACTGTGCTCTTTGTCATCCCCACTAATTGTTTTCACTAGAATCTGGAATCATCCGATGTTTCGCTCCTCGTTTTCGGCAACGGAGATGGAGGAGGAGGACCTTTGGCGAAGATGTTGGAGAACGTGAGTTCCGTATCACGGTCGATTCGGTCATTGCTAACATTTGTGTAGTTAAGACGTATTCGTGCTACGAGCAATGAATCCCGAGAATTACCCCCTGTTGACATGGGTCATTCCGTGGAGGATTTCTTCGACAATCTGTTGGAGGAGAGCAACGGGGGAGCTAAGTTGCCTAACTGGTACGTGTTTTTGTTGAGTTTGTAGACAATGTTTTGACCCAAACGATTTGCTAGGAACGGTGAACTATACCTGGAAGTAAGCATTTCCGTTGTTCGTTGAGATTATCGTCACTGAGGCTTTCTAGTTCCACCGAGGCACCTACACGTCTCATGGCAAGTCCAGCACGATTATTTTGCATGCGTTACTCATGTCGTGCGATAGGCTCCATCAAGAAGGGCAACCGCAAGTCCGAGATTCTACTCCGTGACGTTGAGGTATTGTCGTTTTCTCGAAGGTTTCTATACATTACATTGACCACTGTTTCGTCTAGCACCTCGCTACCTTGGCGTCGCTTTACAAGTACAAGTCAGACTACACCTATCCCAAGTCAAAGATCGACGACTGCTGGGAGAAAGTATTGTTGAATCAATGTCAGTGATCTACTTTCTTCTGCCCGTTCCTTTACTTACAATGGTCAATACTACAGTCCACGACGGTATGTACGTGTGCATATCATTCGCTCGCTCGCTGACCTAGAGATGTGTGAATAGTACTGCCTGGCTCTGCTATGTAAGTGACGTCGTCTTCCTCGCGAGCTGCCTTCTGATTACAGGCGTTTACAGTGGTATGGTCTATGTTGATGCCGAGAAACTCTACTCCGAGGTTCGCAAAGACGGCGAAGAGCTCATTGAAGAGGCCTTCGCAGCGCTCTTCCCCGAAGCTCTCCAGCTTAACGACCCCGCACTCAAATCTGCGTCCGGACGTGTTGTCGGTTACAATACTACCTTCTTCCCCCGTAGGGATGTCGTTGCTCTCCCGTTGACTGGGGCTGCCTCCCGCTTGAAGTCCCAGGTTGTGCAGACATCCAAGGACGGAAGCATCGGGTACGCGCTCATGGACTGCGCCTCAGAAGGAGGGGCGAGAGTATCTGAGTGCAGAGGATTGTATGCGGACAGCATGCCTGTCTCCGGTAAGCCATCATTCGCCCTTCACTCAGGTTGAGCCGTGAGTCTGACTATTTGAGTAGTCTTCACCAATGGGACGGACCATTTCGTGCTGCGCAACTCCAGTGTACAACTCACCATCTACAAGGGTCGTATTACCAGTCTCGTGGATGTTCAACTCGAGTAAGCCATTTCCCGTGTGCAATGGTTACGGATCTAATGATTATCGTCAGCCGTGAGCTCATCCCTAAAGGGCAGACCGGTGGCCTTGTAATTTTCGATGATAAACCGAACTACTGGGATGCCTGGGGTAGGTGACAGTGGTGTGTGCCTTCACTATGCTCAGCTGATATAGCAATATTGTAGATGTTGAGATCCATCATCTGGAGACGGTTCACCAGCTTGAGTTCTCTAACCTCCAGATCACCGCGGAGGGTCCTCTCCGTGCTTCCCTCAAGGCAGAGACCACTTATGGAAAGAGTAAGATCACCGTTACAGTAAGTGCTGGTTATATCACGTTTTCCCGTCATAACTGACTGCTTGTTAGATCTCCTTGGACGCTATTGCGGGTAAGCATGCTTTGAACGGAGGCTTTGACATGCCTGACAGCAGGAACCGCAGCTTCGATGAAGCACAACTCCCGATCTCTCTTTAATTTCGAGGCAGTGGTTGACTGGCATGAAAAACACAAGTTCCTCAAATGTACGTTGAAACATAACATTCCACCATTATCCTCTTATTGAAACTACACCTCACAGTCGAGATCCCTCTTGATATCCACAACGACGTCGCCACATACGAAACGCCATTCGGTCACGTTCAAAGGCCAACTCACAAGAACACCACCTGGGATATGGCCAAGTTCGAGGTATGCGGTCACAAGGTAAGTTGTTCTGTATCATCGAGCCTGCCATAAGACTGACTCCATCATAGTTTGCGGACCTCAGTGAATTCGGCTACGGTGTTGCCATATTGTCGGAGTCCAAGTACGGGTTCTCGTGCAGAGGAAATGTGCTGCGGATTTCTCTCCTCCGAGCTGGTATGTAACATCTCATGATTTTCTGCTATTACTCGTCTTAATTCTATTGTATCACAGCCACAGCCCCAGATGCCGACCAAGACATGGGTACTCATGAGTTCTCCTGGGCAGTGATGCCTCATCAGGGCCATTTCTTGGAGTCAGACGTGCCCATCGCAGCGTACCTCTATAACTCTCCTCTGCACGGTGCGTCGTACAGGTTATTTCGTTACATCTGCTCTCTCATGACAGTTGCCCGTGCAGTTCGATACGTTCCGTCCGAGTTTCTGGCTTCCCCTTTTATGACCGCCAGGGCTCCATTCACAATCTCCGGGGCAAGCAACGTCATCTTGGAGACAGTCAAACGAGGAGAGGACGACGAGGCCAACAAGACCACCACCGTGATTCTTCGTCTCTACGAAGCCTTCGGTGGCCATGCCCGCGCCAAGTTGAACATCTCACACGACTTCCATGTGACTAAGGCTCAGGTCACGAACTTGCTGGAAGACGAAGTGGAGACGTTGCGTGTTGTCAGGGACGGTGTCAACGAGGATCTGCAGTCGGTGAAATTGGACTTCCATGGGTTTGAGGTCAAGACGGTGAAACTGACATTGGGAAAGAAGTCAGAGTGCGTCGTGTCTTACATTCTTTTGCATGACTGTCAACTGACTCGCATGATAGGGATGATTCTAAGAGAGAAAGCTGGGTTGCTCTCTGAACATAGCTAGTGCCATATTTCTACCGACGTCCCCCTTCGTGTCGTGGGCTTGTATGACTAGGTGTCATACACGCCATATACCAATGTACCATCAAAATGTACGGAATGTATACCATTTCAAGTAACTCAACGGCGCATTGCAGAATCTGAATTGAGCGATTACCGACAAACCGGCGATGAGGCATAGCTAGAGTGCGACTTCATTACTCCGGTGACAACATTCAGAGTGAGTTGAATAGCTTCAGCATGATGGTCTGCTCCCTACTGACGTTGGGCTTCAGTTCGATCGCCTAGGAGTAACGAAAGTTCTCGCCACCTGTTTTGAGCATCGTTTCCCCGCGCTCCGCATTTATCCACGTCTCTAGCGAACTATATCCAAGGATGTGTCGTTTCTATCAATTCCTTCACTGGTTCTTTTTGCTTTTACGCAGTACTTCTTCTCTATGAGCCATATCTGCCAAGATCGGTGAGTGATCTCTATTCGTCCGTCACGACAGCCCATTTAGACTCGGTGACATTTAGGCTTATTTCAGGTGTGCGCAGAGCGCTGCATCTCGTGCCGAGCACGTCCCTTCCTCCGAGGATGATGGCAGTATATCCGGAGTCGGTGAGGAGAATATCCGAAGACTTAATTGCACGTCCAGACATATAGGCCAATTGTTTGTGTGGTCCACAGACAACCCGTCGAACACCAAGATGAAGCTCTCCACTGGAATCGTCACCTTATCTACATTCGTAGCCTCTGCAGCTGCCCATGCGACAGTGTGGGGTGTATGGGTCAACGGAGTCGACCAAGGAGACGGTAGGAACGTGTATATTCGGTCGCCACCGAACAACAACCCCGTCAAGGACCTCACATCTCCAGATATGACATGCAACGTGAATAATCGCGGTACGTCGGCCTCATTCCCTGAACATTTTTCTGTGCTTACGTGTGTTCTACCATAGTGGTTCCTGCAAGTGTCTCAGTCGATACGGGAGACCTGTTCACTTTCGAGTGGTACCACGATGTGTGAGTCAACCATTCGGAAGCCTTTATTCTCTTCTGACATTTGGATTGTACAGTCGAGTACGTCCCTAAATCCGTCCGTTGAGCGTGACATTATTTTAACCTCACGTTACTTTTTTGCGATTCCCGATCACAGAATGGTAAGCTCACTTCGCTCTTGATATGGAAGTCCACCACAAACTGATCCGGATTTCTAGATGACATCATTGGTGGGACAGATACAATCTATCTCTTCCATTCTCCTGATTATTCAATGTGGTCCTTAAAGCATCCTCCCACCACGGTCCCATTTCGGTATTCATTGCACCGGCTGAATCCAACGGTGCTGGCCCCGTTTGGGTGAAGTTATTTGAAGACGCATATGACATTCCCAGTGCTACCTGGGCCGTTGATCGTCTAATCACCGCACGCGGACAGCACTCCATTGTTATTCCCGAAGTCGCCTCCGGAAGTTACCTCCTTCGAAGTGAGATTCATCTTAATCATTCAGGTAGCAAGTTTTGACCGTCTCTTTCAGCTGAGATCATTGCTCTCCACGAAGCCGATTCCCTCTATTCTCAGAACCCTATTCGCGGTGCTGTAAGTCATCGCCGTGAATTGCCTAAGCCACCGTAAATCCTGAATGACTCTTTATTGCAGCAACTTTACATGTCCTGTGTCCAAGTGCAGATCAATTCTACAAATCCTGAGGCTGCAACCCTCCCTGCCGGTATCGCCTTCCCTGGAGCATACACGGATACAACACCCGGCATCCACTTCAACATTTACGATCAGGATGCTGCAACATACGTTGCGCCACCGCCCGACGCCTGGGTTGAGGCTAATGGTGGTTCCATAGCGCAGATCGGCGTTGCTCCGCCCCCTCCGCCCGTTGCTACTCCCGAGAGTCGTCGTCGCTCTCCAAGATCGTGGCTGAAGGTTTGATGGTTTGATGCAGACCGTGTCGCAGGCCTGACATTGACAAAGTTTGCAACTCGTGGAAGAACGGAAGCGAATCGTACATTGTATTACCTTTTGGCGTTCTATACACCTTGATGAAATACCCGTGGGCCTGACATTGACTAGCACACCGACCTCCTCGGACCGGATGATGTGGGACGTTGTCGTTCCGCCTTCCGATGCAAGCATGTGAGATCTCGATATTTATCCACCATCCCTCAATCATCTTCAATTTGTAAAACAATGATGGTCATGCCTGGAGCAGTGATATCACCTGGGTACGCATATTCCGTCAAGGTGGTCTGTGGCAACGACAAAGTCAGTGCAGAAACTCATGCAGATTTATTATTTTGTTGACTTTTGTGAAAGCATTCATCTCCTTAGGTTCATAGGTATTCGTGGCGTCTTTAGCGAGTGATTATAAGGGTTCAATAAGGTACAGCACCCCCTTGATGTTCAGCACAGTAACATTGAGAACTGATCGAACGATTATAAAGCAACAGCATTTGTACTTTCTTAGAGTCCCGATGCATCACCTGCTTTGCTCAAGTACCCCTGCTTTGCCTTGCAACTGCCTCGACGCACATTCGTTCCTTTCTCTGCCTTTTCTTCGATCTCCGCCACAGGGCAGCTCAAGGTATCAGGGATGCTCACCGATTCAAAAACCTCACGCTCATCATTGTCACTTATCTGTTCTCTCCTCGCCACACGCTTTTGAAGGGTATTCATGGTCGGTACGGGAACTTCGTTAAGTTCGTCAATTTCGAGTCCGTGCAACCGCGTCGCCGCACTTCTCAGGCAACGGGTGGCCTATGTCTGCTTTGCAGTATGAGTGAGTTCATCTAACATCTCGAGGAAGAAGTTCAACCTCTGACACAAAGCTCTGCGTGCACAGCGTTTTTCGTTACAGTTGTCTCTTTGCATCTGCTAGTGAGCTCTGTCTGTGCTTCCCCGTCAGAAATTACTCAAACGGAATCAGCTATCGCCTTCTATGATACTCTCCTTACCTTCCCAAGGGAAATAACGTGCATTTGGAGGCGGAAAATCAGCGCCGTGACGATCATTTTCCTGACACAACGTTATTGTATGCTGCTGGCGTTGATTCTGAGGGGAACGGACTTTACCCCGACAACTCTGATGGTGCGGACATTCTTTCGACGAAACATTACTACACGACTGATCCCAGATCTCTCGTTCTTTGCAGAGGTAACGAATAGTGCATGTACTCCCTTCGTTCCTGACAATGACCACCGCTCTCTCTCATAGTTGTAAGGCGGCCATGATCACTGGGGATACCTTCGACATGATGGCAAAGATTGGGGTTGCAAGTGCGCGTCATTGTTAGACTCGGTTGGAACCCATCAACTAAACCTGTATCAAACCGCAGTGTTTTCAACGCTTCGTGTTTGGGCGATGTGCAGGAAAATCACTATTCTCGTGATTGCGGTATTTTTATGTAGCATTTTCATACCATGTGCAAATCTTGTGAGTCCTTCCTTCTGGTCAAAACGTTCGGGAGCTGACGATTTTGTCCCAGTATAACTACAGCCGACCATGGAAGTTCATCATTGAGAACGGGTGTGAATCAACGATTGATCCAGTTGCAGCAGCAAGGACACCGCCGGAGTATGTTCCGTAATCCATGGTCTTTGCATATGAGATACTGACAACCTACCTTGCTCATTCAGGAGTCAGTGATCTATAGATTTCCGCCGGACTGAGAGCGCGCACTTAATAGTCTCCTCCGACAGTGCCCATCATAACCCGAAGCTTCGCCATGTTATCCGACTTGTTGGTCCTGATTGTCACTTGGAGGAAGTCCGCATCAACGTGGAGAGAGAGTTTACGCATGAAACGATTCAAACCAAAGATCTCGGTGCTACTTATTCGTGACGGTTAGTCGCCACTCCATTTACTATTCATTTGTCCATGCCATATTTACTCTGAGATCGGTATTATTTATCACAGGCACCTTGTACTTCGGGTAAGTTCTCTCCATATGTCGGGCTGGCAAACAATATTCTTGACACGCGTATTCAGTGCCCTATTGATACTTAACACTATCACTGTTTTACTTGACGTTCTTGGATATCTTGACGAGTTCGGAGGAACCAGTTTCATCTTTATTAACGACACGTGAGTTTATTCGCGCTATCTCTTGGCTTTTCTGTCACTCATCTTCGCATACTTCACCAGGGTCGGTGCTATGCTGGTCGCACGATTTATCCTGAATCTTCGGGGCGTTTGCTACACCGACGAGCCCAGTGATGGATCAGACACACATCAGCTTACTTCCATTCACTTTACATCCAGCAATTTTCTGGGAAATCTGGCGGCACCTCTTCGCGTTGACCACGCCTGGGCTACCAATCGGGTCGAGCATCCTGAACCAGAAGATGGACGGATGTATCGGCGGGTGTTGGAGCCCTTTCTCTTTGGGCTAGAACCTGACAAGCCTTCCGCTGAAGTTGAGTTAGACAGCATTAAGTAAGTCACTACAACCTTTTTTATGCAAGTCGTCCACTGATTTGTGCTGAATCAGCACGCCATGAGTCGTATCTACATACTTCAGTAGCTTTGCACCAAGTCACCATCCCCATCGATAGCGTAACTTTCGAGTCAGAGCGAGCTAGAGTCACACCATACCTCATATTATTGGAATTCAATATACGACGCCATATTTTTCAAGAAAGTGCATACTATCCATCCCTTCAAGTTCGCACTGCCAGTGGATGGTGTGGGGATTGTGGGAAGATGGAGAGTGATAAGATTAGATTGTGGTTTACTGAAACCGACTTCGGACTTTCCTGAGCACCGAAGCAACGCTCAGGCTGAAAACCAACCCGGAGATTCTCAACCGCCTATTAGTATTTCTGTCGACGTCGGTCATGGCACCTTCCTGTTCCGCAAAACCCAAGTTCGCGAGGGGACCCCCGCTTATCCCACCGAAGGATCGCTGTATAATCAACACACTTCCCACGGAGTTGTTATCCCACATCTTCGTTCTCGGGCTTGAGCTGGTCGATAAGGATGTATGGGACATTGAGGCACATTTGAACGAAGAGGGCGAGGAGAGTATTCCCCAGAATAATGGGGATCCAGATTGCGAGGACGTGGAGAGTGATAGCAAGGACGAAGATGAGGAAGTTCAAGGAGGGACTGAGCCCGAGCCGGACTGGCAAATTCTTGTCTCAGCGGTGTGTAGGAGATGGAGGGAGGTGGCTTTGGAGATTCCTCAACTATGGTCAAAGGTGATCTTTACGGAGAAGTCGTCTCTGGAAAAGGCCTATACGTATCTGCGACGAACCAAGGGAGCCCCGCTCAAAATATGTATTGATTTCACCAACGACTCGGACGAAAGTCACAAAATATGGCCTCCGATGATCTCAGACGAGGACTATCTTATGGCCCGTACGAAGGGGATAATCTCGATCATAACAACGCACATGAAACGTGTCGCCATTCTGGAGGTCATGGTCAAATTCTGGAGGCACATGAGTGTGCTACTGGCATTCCTGGGCTCATGTGATGGCGCACCCATGTTGGAGGTCCTACGGCTGTCTCGCCACGAACTTGAGGATGAAGACGACATTCGTGAGGACGGCCACCCTCTGTCCCCGATACCAGAATCCGACAAACAGCAGGATTTCCTGCTCTTCAAGGGGGACCTCCCGCGATTGAGGCATGTGGCGCTTTGGGGCGTCCATGTCGACTGGGAAAAATCTCTGTTTCTCAAAAACCTCACGATGCTGGAGCTGTCGTACCACGAAGCGGATCTTGCCCCGTCCTTCAAAGCGTTCGCACGGATACTCCGATCGTCACCTAACCTAAATGCGCTCACCATCTTGCAATCTGGCCCCCGAGGTGGACCCATTGAATGGCTTGAAAGTGTGACGGGCAGGACCAACGACGTCGATGCTGATTTAGGCATGCAAATCGACCTCCCCAACGTCAAAACCTTCGTCCTTGCTTCCGTGGATCGCCAATATGCGATTGACCTGATGGACTGCCTGGTCTTGACCGGCCTATATTCCCTCACCCTTGATTTCGGTGAAGGGGACTCCACCGAATTCATCTCCAGTCTCATTAAACCACATCGCGTCACAGGCAAATCCATCCTCTCCACCCTTACCCATGTACGTCTGGGAGGTCTGGGTGTCTGCAAAAAGCAGGTCCTTGACGATATGGCGTTTGCAATGCAGAATATCACTTCCCTTTACATCGAATATAGACATCTCGGCGACGCCACTTGGTACGACTTCCTCATCCCTCCCCTGGGCCGGAAAGTCCATTTTCCATGCTTGGAGGAATTGCATTCCATCGGACTGCCCGGGTTCAAGTTGGTCGAGTTGGTGAGAGCAAGAAAAGTCGCGGGTGTTCCTTTGCAGCAGCTATTTGTCGGTATCGGTGCTTATATGGATGAGGACGAAGAGCAGTGGCTGAAGGAAAAGTCGGGGTTGAAGACATTCGAGCTATTCGCGCACTCGGATGACTCAGACGAGGAGGAGAGTTACGATGGAACGGTAATACTGGATGAAGAGGATATGGACAGCGATGACGACTAGGAGGATCCCTATGTCGAAGACGGTGAAGACGAAGACACAGACGAGCATGCAATGTCGGTTTATAAGGATTAGATTTCTCGTTTTTCTCGTGCATTTCTTTCCATGCGTGTTGGTGCAGGTGATTGCCACTCAAATCATGACGACGTATATGTATTTTGAATCCTCATGCTGAAATCAAACCAAACCGACCGGTTGGGTGGATGAGTAGTGGATGTATTGTTATTTACGAGGGGTGACCATTTGCCAGTGGCTCTTAGAAAGGAAAATGCAATCCGGTTATGGCAATTTTATCCTCGCACTGACCAGCGCCACCATCATAATGGTGCTGACCACTGCGCTAACTCATTTCTCACCGATACCATCACCTTCTGCTCCACCTTCCAGCAATTTCAGGTTACAGTTCATGTGTTGGTGCCGCAGTTCACCAAAACAGTGACAGAGCTGGTACGTTCGGATTCACAACGATGTTCGAACATTGATGTCCGACCAGTGACGTATACTAGTCAATTCTTCCTACGGGCGTAGACCTCCTCATCATGCTACCAAACCTGCCGGATGAACTCTTTCGAGAGATTATCAAGCATGCGTCGAAGCACGATCTATCCAGCCTCAGTCGGACGAGCAAGGCTTTGCAGACCGACGCAGAGCATTACCTTTATCGTCATATCGAATCCTCCCGCTGGCTACGCACCGAGGACCTTTGCACTCTCATCATAGACTGCCCCCGATTCCACCCTCTAGTCCGCTCAATTAGTATCGGCAAACAAGGGATGGTCTACCCTCCCACCGAACAATATTGGAATCGCATATCGGAGTTGCTTGCGAATCTCCCACAGCTGGAGTCGTTGAGATTATACGACGACCTATCCATGGCGAATGATAACGCGTGGGTTCTGGACAAATGCATAGGGACTTTACGAAGACTTGAAGTGGATTTTGAATTTGATAGCCACTTTCTAGCGTTTCTACACAACCAACCCGGTCTCCGAGAGATCTACTGGACCAACAGCTCGCGAGAAGAGATTGCGCCGTCTCTCATCCAATCACTCTCTCCGACACCAGCGAACTTCCTCCCCGCTGTCACTGAACTCGTGACCAACTGCTCCACTTTCGCGTCGGTCCTGGTCAACAACCGCAGTATCGAGAACCTTTGGATTTCCGGCCATCCTTCACGCGTGGGCGGAAAGGGGATGGATTATATCTCCGAGCTTCATCCCAACGCGGCTAGCATCAAGTCGCTGCGGGTGAACTTCCCACTGAATAGGCAAGGGTGCGCTGGCATTCTCGAAGAACTGGCGACACGTGTCCCTCATCTGCGTTCACTAGGCTTCATTCCATATTTTGAGGCCAAAGTACGTCTGTCTTTGCACTCCCGCTCCTCCCTACCTCAGCTCGACTTCTCTGATAGGATAAGGATATGATTGCCGCACTGGCGTGCTTCAAGGAGCTCCAATCCGTTGCCACCTCTGCGGTCATCTCATCAGACACTTCGGTGGCTATCGCAAAGTCCTGCCCGTCCTTGCGCCTGGTCGCATGTCTGCATTACTCTTACTCACACGAGTATGTGTTCCTACCGGTTAACCCGCTCGGAATACCAAAGCCCGTCCACGATCCTGACTTATTGTTGTGGAGGAATGCGTGATCCTGGTGAGTAACTGGATCGTCTCCATTAGTCGAGTCTCATCTCGTCTGCTGATAGCGTCGGACAGGCACCCTACCAAAGCCGGCTGACACACAGCTAGTTCGTCAATACCCTCATTGTTTTCTTAGATACACTATATCCGGCAGACACCAATAAATTACACGAATGACGAGGACTGAGATGAGAATACAACAGGAATGCTACACATGTTCAGCGGTGGATATCGATAAGGTGGGTAGAGGCGACAATCACAGGCCATAAAGCATGAAGGAGTTACGTATAGCTACAAAGTATCAGCCAACTCCCCAGACCTCTAAGCCCACGCATTCAAACGTGACGTTTTCTCCCTGGCGGGGACCATCTGAACACAAGGGTTCGTTGTTGAAGGTGGGACATGGTGCTGATGAACCATCTATTAGGGTGTCGTCTAGGTACAATCCGTAATGGCCATCTCTGTATGGGTGGGCAAACACAGGTGAGAACTCATGGTACTTTAAGGCAATCAGCATCACACATACCCTCCGCCGAATGATATATAATCAGGCTCGCAAAGAGCTACGTAGTCGTTTTTGCCTGTCCACTTGAAGACTTGAAGATGACCACCCGGTAACGCCTTCCATAAAAACCTAAGGGAGGGTCAGGTCAATACATAGGGCAACCCAGGATGTTCGACAACATTCAAACTCACGATTCACCGCCGCCGTAGTATGATCCATTTGAATGATGAATACCTTCTCCGACCCAAGCTCCAAACAATGCGTTCTCCGAATCCTGCATGACCACCACTGCGCCGCCTTTGTGTGAGTCACAGCGTGCGTACAGCGTGTTCAATGAAATTCCGTGCTGGTCCAGGCTATATAGAAGGTTCCATGACCTAGGTAGACGAGATAACGCAGGGAAGTTGGGCCGTATCTGGATTACTTCGGTCAGTCATTTGCTCGGTACTGTGTGAACTTGGAGTACTCACCAGATCTGCAACTTCAGCAGTCAACACCGGCGTCGTCATCTCACGCCTTCCCACAAGCCGTACACTCTTCTTCTCCACACGGTCCTTGTCAAACTCAAAACCGCCTGTATTCCAAGTACGGTCTCCACTGAATCCAGGTGCGCCGGATGGTGGTATATATGTATCAGAAGCGAATGGTGTCCCGTGGGTAATGGAAACGGAGGCATCCAACACAGTAGATTGTATACGAGATATCATACTGGTCGTCTGGGGTGGGGATGGTTTGTCAATCGTGGAATGTGCCTCCGCATCGTCGACAGACGCAGTACGTCGTTGACTCGGGCGTGAGAGAAGGGACGACACCCATTTTGTAGGGAAAGTGGAAGGCGTGAACGACGAGGACGCAGTTATTGGCTGGGCGGAATGCAGTTCGGGATGACTGGCGCGGATCGGTGACGGTGGAAGTGATGTTCGGCGAGAGATGGAGGGTGGATGAGTAGGCTCAGTTCGATTCCCATGGCGGGTCGGATGCCTAGACTGTCTTCCCTCTTTACTTTCCGCTACGCTAGCTTGTAGATGGACTATATCCGCTGCCGGAACTGGCTTTGCACTCCAGAACTCGTCGGTGGGACTGAGATCGATCAACGACTGTTGGCTCGATGGCTCAATGGGAGTAGATGTGCTCGAACGAGGTTGGAATCCTGCTGCTGCACTGTCTGCGTGCAGGAAATACAGAGGGTCGTCCTCATGTTCCAACAACTCGTCCAACACCTCCTTCTTGTTCCGCTCCGTCGCAGCCTTTGCATCCTCAGTAAACCGATCGAAGAAGTCCAAGTTCTGTAGAGGACTTAAGGACACACTTTGCACCCCCTCTACAGTAGGAGGACCGAGGGGGTCTTCTGCAGAGGATACGGAAACGAAGGCTCCGAATTCTGAGTCTACGGAAGCTGTGCGAGTGTGCCGCAGGGGCCTGAGGGCTTGGGCCAAGTCGTCATCCTGTACAGGACGGAGCGTCGGTGATGCACGCGGGGTAGATGGGGTAAAGAGTGTTGCAAAGAGATCCTCCTTGTCATCATGGTTATTTGGTTTCGAGGCAGGAAGGGGTATGAGTGGGGGTATCATGGTTGACTGCCAAGAGGCAATATTGCGGGGGCGTGATCTGTGCACAATCGCAGTTTCTGCAGGTACCGTTGCCTGTGGTCTGCCATACAAAGTGTTTATTGCCGTCAGAATTTCATGAACAGGCCAGATTGAAAAGTACCAGATGGTGGTTGGGAGGCTGGGAATATGTTTCGCATTTATTACAAATGCCCTGACAGCATACTGCTCATTATTACTGTAGTTTATTTAACTCTAAAAACATCATCAATACTCATCATTAAACTTATTTAATTAACTAAAATGTATCTCAGAATTGGACTGTCACGACGGTCATGCCAGAAAACTGTGGCCAATGTCACTCGCACCTCGGGACTCTTCTGTTGTGCTAGCGCAAATCTTCGGCGGACTTCTGAATCCCAGCGGTCTCAAGATCTCGTGATTGGAGTCACCACCGTAGCTGAAGATTTTTTCGTCTCTCACTGGTCTCACCATCGTTCCACTACTGCTAATACGTTTAACTACAGCCTTAATGCTCTTGATTGAGCTCAGGGTCAACTGCACACTAGCTCGAGCGATGAACACAGTGGGAGGGGGCGTTCAAGAAGCACTGCTGTACTCAACGTGTTTGCCTTGCTCGCGGCAACGTGGTTTCTGTCATGCCAGTCCAGGGAGGTCGATACAGTGACCACAGATTTAGCGGTGAACATATCTGAAATGCTATGTCTATGCGATTTCGGACGCAGAGTTGAAGCTTCTACCCCCAACGCAGGTCCAAGCCTCCACCTGTCGAGTCCTATCGAGGCCAGATCTCTCCGCCATCCTCTGCCCCCTTCTCTCGTAGAACTCAGAGACGCTGTGGATATCAGGGTTTGGCTCTCGCCGAGAAGATATTAAATCGGTGCGACGAGCAAGGCTTCGAACATGCGGCAGGGCAGTGGTACTATGACGTGAGGCTTGGATTAGGCTCACACACTGCGGTCTTGGATACCTCCCCCAAGGCTATAAGTATCCCGCCCACCCTGAAGGAGCCTCATTTCACAACTCACACCGTACCACTACCACCATTCCCCGACCCCTTTCGCTACTCACTGTCGCTAGAATTCCAACCACCTTGACCAGATTCAAGTTATGGCCACAATCAATGGCATTCGAAGCTTTCTCTACGTCCTCTTGGTCAGTCCCCTTTTACTAATGTCCTCACGATGAAGATGGCTCATGCGTGGCTGATCCCTAGTGGTTGTTTGCCGCAGTGCTGTTGGGTCTCTCGGCACAACGGTTGCACTATACAACGCATCTTCCTTTAGGAGATCCATTGAATCAAGGGCGAAACTTTTATGGTCAGGCACTCTCTTGTTATCCAGTCGCCACACCAACACCCTCTTCGCAGATCCCATCATCGCTGAGCTTGTCGCCGCCTCCGCCTTGACCCTCTTATGGGTACCCTTCGTGTGCGCTGCGTTGCCTCCTTGTGCCTATTGTACTGTTCTGATGGCCGTGACTGTTGATCCAGCATCCACGTTATCCACCGTAACCAAGACTACGGTTACGCTGGGACCTTCGCAGGAGAGCTTGTTGGCCAATTTATACTCTTCGTTATGTGGCTCGTCGGCGCCGCCATCGCCACGGTAAGCTCCAACGTTCTCCGATATGTCGAATTCACACCAATGACGTCTGTGGCAATAGACTACCTGGGGCGATCTCGCATGGTGCCGCAGTGCCTATCAGCAGTGCCGGATTCTCACTGCGCTGGTTGCCTTCGCGTGGATGGGTTTCATAGTGCTGTTCACGCTTACCATCATTAGCTTCCTGCTTGCAGTCTCCAATGAGGCGTTTGGAAAGCCCCTTCATGGTCGTTATGACCCTCGTTCAAGTGCCTATGGGTCAAGGAGGGTATAGATATGAAGCGCAGGAGAGCATCAAGTGTAAATTATGTGGTAGGGTACGGCCTTTGACTCAGGGGAACGTTTCCGCAAAGGCATCTGCAATTCTTTTCCTTGTTCGGGCTACTTATGGAGTGAGGTATCTTACGATTTGTCTTCATATTGTTGTCCAATAGCTATTATGAGACCTAAATCACATACTTGAGGATCTCAATGCCTCGCATGCGGGATTGAAATTGTCAGTGGAGCTGCGAGCACTCTGACTGTGGCCGGCGTCGGACTGTCGCAAGGAATAGGGGATCTTGAACCTATGGGAAGCGCCACACCTCAAAACTCCACGAACTTGACGATCATCGACGCGTTAGGTACTTGAGACAATCCGAGATAGATAACATACGCCATGGACAACGAACTGCTGCATCCAAACGAGGGTTCGGCCAGCCGTCGGAGAGATCGGCCGGTTCTGAGTGCAGGCGGCCGGAACCCGGCAGGATCATGCAGGAGAAATCCGGAGCGCTCCCGAGAGCAGTGACGAAGCAACCCATTCCTTTTTCCGAAACATCCATCCCTCTCCCCAATTACTTTTATTTTCGACGATGTTGCAGTTGCAAAGGGCCTCTCAACGCGTAAGCTCGATCTTGTTACGAAAATGACAAGGACATGATCTGATATCTTTCCGTTTGTCGTGCATTTCAGAGCTCTGCACGCTCTGTAGCACGGGCTGCTCGTTGGCAAGCAGCGAGAGGCTACGCGTCGTCATCGGAGCCGTACGATGCTATTGTTATTGGTGGAGGTGTGTACATAGATTTGGATGGAGAATAACGGGCTGAGAAGAAAGTACAGGTCCTGGTGGCTACGTCGCTGCTATTAAGGCAGCCCAGCTTGGCTTGAGGGTATGTCATACGTCACTCCTTCTGTATCCATTCATTGACAAGTTTGAGTAGACAGCGTGCATCGAGAAGCGCGGTGCCCTCGGTGGAACGTGCTTGAACGTCGGCTGTATCCCCTCAAAAGCCATGTTGAACAACTCGCATATGTACCACCAAGCACAACATGACATGAAGCGACGTGGTATCGACAGTGCGTGAATAGGACCTTGAGCAAATTTCTTACAGCTGACCCGGTCTCCAGTTGATGGTGTTTCGCTGAACCTGCCCGTCATGCTGAAGGCCAAGAATGACGCTGTCTCGACCCTGACAAAAGGTATCGAGCACCTCTTCAAGCAGAACAAGGTCGACTACATCAAGGGTACCGCATCATTCGTCTCCTCAACAAAGCTTTCTGTCACACTCAACGAGGGCGGCGAGACTGAGATTGAGGGCAAGAACATCATCATTGCCACCGGCTCTGAAGTTGCCCCCTTCCCCGGAGGTTCTATCGAGATTGACGAGCAGCAAATCGTGAGCTCGACGGGTGCATTGGAGTTGCAGGAGGTTCCCAAGAAGATGGTTGTCATCGGTGGTGGAATCATCGGGTTGGAGATGGGCAGTGTTTGGAGTCGTCTCGGTGCGCAGGTCACCGTTGTTGAGTTCTTGGGCGCAATCGGAGGTGCTGGAATTGATGAGGAAATCTCGTACGTGCCCCTGCATCACTTGGTCTCTGCATCCCCTCTCAACCTCTGTCCAGAAAGCAATTCCAGAAGTCCCTCAGCAAGCAGGGCCTCAAGTTCATGCTCAACACGAAGGTCTTGTCTGCTGAGAAGCGGGATGGAAAAGTCTTCATCAAGACTGAGGCTGCCAAGGGCGGTAAGGAGGAAGAGGTGGGGACCGTAATATTCCCTGCGAACTCAGACCCCCTAACTCCTTTTGCATAGCTCGACGCCGATGTTGTTCTCGTGGCTGTAGGTCGCCGACCTGTCACCACTGGCCTTAACCTTGACAAAATCGGTGTTGAAGTCGATCCCAAGGGACGCATCGTCATTGATGACCAGTTCAATACCAGCGTGTCCAACATCAAGTGTATTGGTGACGTCACGTTCGGCCCTATGCTGGCCCACAAAGCAGAGGAGGAGGGTATCGCCGCTGTCGAGTACATCAAGTCTGGTCACGGGCATGTCAACTACCATGCCATCCCTTCCGTTGTCTACACACATCCTGAGGTTGCCTGGGTTGGAAAGACTGAGCAAGAGCTGAAGCAGGACGGCGTTCAGTACAAGGTTGGAAAGTTCCCTTTCGCAGCCAACTCCCGTGCCAAGACCAACCTCGATACGGAGGGTCAAGTCAAGTTCCTTGTTGAGAAAGAGACCGACCGGATACTCGGTGTCCACATCATCGGTGCGTCGACCGCTATTCGGGTTAGAGTTTGAGGTTAATCCCGACTTGACAGGCCCCAACGCTGGTGAAATGATCGGCGAGGCGGTCCTTGCTGTCGAGTACGGCGCAAGCTCTGAGGATGTTGCGCGCACAACACATGCTCACGTACGTCATTCCCCTCAAAATGAAGTTGGTTCCTGGGGCTGATCATGCTTCATTCAGCCAACATTGAGCGAAGCCTTCAAGGAGGCCGCGATGGCTGCCTCTGGCAAGGCCATTCATTTCTAGTTTCTCCCGTAGACATTTCGGCTCCCATCTAGCTTACGCGTCACCTGCACCCGGATCACCTTCGTCATTGTTCCGCACTGATCTAATGCAATGTTCTTTTCGCCCACTTCCTACTCTTCTGACTGGTTCTTGCGCTTTGAGGGCTTCGCATCTCTCAGGTCACTGTTTCGAGACGACATGAACCTCCGTCATGGAATTTCAGTGATGTTACTGTTGCCGGCGAATTTACATACTCATTCCTCCATAGAATTTCAGTTCTGCAGTTCTGTGCTCCCACATCTGCCAACAACGCCACGGCAAGCGGTGAGTTAACTGGTTCTTCGCCTCAAATGTTGATGCTAACAGTCATAGTATTCGCCGTCCCCCCGCCCAGAACAAGCGCATCATGTCGGCGGAAGTGTCCATCCTGATTTGGACTTTCTCCTGCCGCAAAAGGCAACTCCCGTGGAGCTCTCGACAAACGAAGACAAATACGCTTACTTGAGAATTCCAGTGCCCTGTCTCGCCAAAAGCTGGCCCTGGTTCTTCTCCCGACCAAGTCCGCCCCACCGATCAGCTGCATTCCCATCGCGCCGTTCGGATTTCTTGACTTGGACTCACAATTCGATCCCCGGGCGTGATTGACCGGTAAGGCCCGCTCTTCATCCTCAAGTCAGCTTACACTGCGGCCCAGAACTCGTGGCTTGTTCGCCAGCGATTTCTTCGCGCGTCCATCGAACCACATTGACAGATGACCGTCCCCTTTCCTCCGCCTTCAACGTGCTCCACGAATTCATTGCTGTCCCCTTGAATACCGGACATTGATCCACCTGTCGAACAAGGCTCTGTACTTGTCGTTGACCTGGCCACCTTATTGACGGGGATTCCCCGACATCCGTCTCATGTGCCGGGTCGTGTGAAGCGGGAAAAAGGTTCAATGCCGACAAGTGTTGAACGAGTGTAATGAAGTGTCAGGGTGGAGACCAGGGATTTTGCGGTCATGTGGTATGTCAGTTTTACTCGTGAACCGTGTCAGTCTTTGTTCGAAACTCCAGGTGGCTGCTCTGGCGAGGACACGACTCAGGTGCTAGGCGGAACCGCGTCGGCATGAAAATCCCAGTTCTGGCCAAACCGTGCAAGCTGCCACCTCCCGGGCGGGTCACATGTGCGTTTGAACGGTTTGATTGTCGGCATTGTCCTGGGCGGTAAACTCATACTCATGCCCATCTGATTGGATGGGCCAACCTTGAACATCTCTCGTTTCCAAGTCCCCTTCTGAAATTTTCACCAACCTGTTTTCATTATGCATCTTTATGACCGTAGGAAACCTTTTCGTATGCTCAAGCACCTCGACCCAGATGCCGTGCGGCTTACTCTCTTTTTGCAGATTCTGGGACAGTCTGGACGAGAAGCTGACGGTTTGATCCCGTTCTCCGTCCGCCTTCTCGTATGGGGCACTGCCAAGATGCAGATGGATGTTCCGCTACGTCCGGATAATGTCCCTCTTGCTTGATGCATCTTCGTAAAGACGATTGAACATCATGGTGAAGTTTTCATAACGCCCACGGAACCTCGTGTCCGCTGGCGGTTGGGCTCGGAAAGCACTAGCGCAATTGTCCAGCTGAGGCAAAGGTTTTGTATGGTTGTAACCGTGCAGGTGCGTTGCATGCAAACCTCATTTACGAATAAGGGCAGGAATCTCACAGCTGTCTTGTACGCTTTCGTTCTTAGATTGTTGTCACCAGTGAGCCGAAATGTACGCCACATTGACAACTGAGATTGGCGTATACAATACAATACGCATCAACAGTATGTTGGCCTCCTAACGATGCAGGGCCCAACAATGTATTTGGAAGTTATATGCCACCTACGTATGTTAATTCGTATCAAAGCTCCACTTCTCTATACTTCTCAACGTTCCGCTCCAGAGGCGACGTCAAGACATAAAATTCTTGGGGTCCTTGGATGGTCGCCGCTGCAAACATAGCGATTTCGACGATATTCGAGAGTCCATGGTTAAGAGGGTAGCTGCGTATGTGCGTTCCTTGCTCGTCGTGGGGCAATCGTATTTCATGTTTCGATATTGCAGCGTTGCGGTAGTAGGCAAGGTTTCGAATTTTTGGAGGAACATTCAACGCTCCAATGACGAGCTGGCAGCGTCGCGAACACATGACAGTCACAGTATACAGTCTGGACTATAGTATCACCATATACGAACCGACACACCTGTATCACGCTGAGGCGATGTTCGTCGGATCCGGAAGATGCCACGCGCCGACAGTGCGGGGCGTGTCAAGATGCTGCAACTTGGCAAGAAGGTTATTCATCTAGATTCTCGCTTGTAAGTGGGCTTCCTGGCTCTGGGCATGCCGATCCGCGAGATGGACCTTCTGACTTCTCCGCCTCTCAGTCTCCTCCGCTCAACCACAGCTCTGCTTCCATAAGCGGGAATGAGGGGTGTTTGGAATGTATAAAAGGGTCTCCAGTTTCTCAAGTTCAAACCATCGCTCTCGTTCTCCAGACCTCTGCGAACCAACACCCAGCTCACTCAACTCAGCTCTCTCATACTCGTCCTCCGCAGCCATGTTCTTCTCCAAGTTCTTCGTCCCCGCTGTCGCTCTCCTCAGCGCCGCCGCCGGTGTCTTCGCCAGCCCCATCGCTGAGCCCGCCCCAGTCAACGCTCTCATTGAGAAGCGCGGCGGCCAGGACGTGTACAACGCCTGCCAGCACGTCTATGACTCTTGCCACCCCCACATCGTCAAGATCAGTATGTGACCGTTGCTCCTGTGTCATCTGCCTTTGGTACTCATTTACACCGTTTTCATCAGCCCCCCATGCTCCCACCGTTGACGTTGTCGCTGCTGTGGACGCGATCGTGGCTGTCTTTGTTCAGGCTGAGGTTGACCTCGCAGTCTTCGTCGGTGTCGATATTTCCGCCCAAATCGTCGCGATTGTCAACATCCACATCAAATTGCTCACTGTATGTGCCTACCGGTTCTTTTCCCCGTGCACAATTTAAATAACGTCGTCTTCAGGAGCTGTTCCTTGCTCTCAAGGCTTGTGTCGCCGTCAACGCTAGCATCCTTGCTAAGATCGACATCGTCCTTAAGGCTTACCTCGCAATCCTTGCCAGGATCAACGCTAGCCTCTGCGGAAAGATCGGTGCTGGGTCAGTTCATCGTCTCGCATCTCAGTTAACTCCTATACTGACCGTTTCCGACTCCTAGACTCCCCATCCTCGTCCAGCTCTACATTAACCTCAAGCTTACGCTCTGCGTCAGCCTTTTGGGTCTCCTCAACATCTCCATTGGAATCAACTTGTAAACAGTTTGATACCAGGAGCGGTCTGGATAAAGTCGGATGAGAGCGTTCTCGAGTAGTTTTGCTTATGACTCTCGCTACGTACTCTTTCTTCATTCCTTACATGGCTCCTCGGACATTTGCTTGGCTACTGTGCTCTGCCTCTCCCTAATCGTTAACAATGGATTATGATATTCTCTCGCTAAACATATAACTTGGTGGAAATGTCTGTCCACGACCTTGAGGTTTGAATTGTTCTTGCGGTGACCTAATATTACTTAGCTGTCACATTAACTTTCCAACTCCCTCTTTAGCCTCTTAGTCATCGATCTTGATGCAGCGCATATCGTTCCGTCGATCAAAGGCTAAAGCCGCCACTTACGGGGTGGAGCAGGTTATGAAGTCGGGATGGACATATCCCTTGCCTTCCGCTGTAACCATTTTTGAGCAGCGCAGCAGGTTTCATCATTCCCGGCGTGCTACAGCCTAAGGTAAATCTTGAGCTCACTTGGCTGTCAGTGTTGGTTAGTACTTCTGTCTCTTTGCTGTATTCGTCAGGGCTTAGTGGGAGCTGTGCACCTCCCTGTGGCACCGTCCACATCCAGCTGAAACGGCGGGTTCCTCACAACCCCACCGTCACCCCCGCGGCTACACCCGCCCCGCCAAGAGCTGACGATTGATATTATGACGGGCCCGCCGGGTTGGCCGCCCCTCCCCCCCAAACCCAAACCCATCATGGTAAACACCAAGGAGGACGATAACATGCATCCCTCAGCGGCGTTATACACCCGCTTCGTCCTCCGCGGATACGACTTCGTCGTTCTCCAATTCTCCAACGCCTTCGCTTGGTGTTGTCCAACCGACAGCGCTCTCCTCCCGCTCTTTCGCCAACACATAGGGGCCCAGGCGCATCTCGACGTTGGCCCTGGGTCGGGATACTACCTCGCCGCATCAGCAGCTGAGCTCGCCGAGGTCGAGAGGCTGACGCTCGTTGACCTGAACCCGGACGCGCTGCAGTATACGAAGGAGCGATTGCAGGCGGTGGGTCACACGCGGACGATGGAGACCATGATCCACGATGTCTTCAAGCCATTCCCGTCAGCTATGCACGGGCAGTACGACTCCATCTCGATGTTCTACGTCTTTCATTGTCTCCCAGGAGCCTTTCCGCACAAAGCCAGGGACGTCATCACTCGTTTAAAACCGTTATTGAAGCCGAGTGCGGTCTTCTACGGCGCGACGATACTCGGTCAAGCTCACAACTGGCTAGGGAATTGCTTGATGGATCTGTATAATGGGAAAGGAGTGTTCTGCAATAAAGAGGACACGAGAGAAGGTTTAGAGGAAGCGTTGGCGGAGCATTATGAAGAGGTTGAGGTGAGGATCGTTGGGAGGGTTGCTTTATTCGTGGCACGAAAGCCGACAATCAAGTGGTGAGTTGGGACAGTCGATACGAGATGGACAAAACACGCACTGACACGTGAAATTTGACCCAGGTAGCAACGTTTCATAGGAATATTAGAGGATTGGCTACTTTAGAGCAAAGCTCAACTGTTGAGTTAGTTTCAACGTATCATCGGACTTTTCCATGCTGTCATTGCTGGTAGTACGTGCGCTGGGATTCCTACCTTCGTTCAGGCGTCGTCATGGTTGGAATGGCCGAAATGAGAACTCTGCATGGTCTAAATAAGGCAAAGGCTTTGGGATCTAACACCCGTAAACAATGATTGGTATCTCGGCACCGTCGCTCTCATCAGTATGCGACTCAATCGGCAGCTCAGGCATAACGAGAGGTGTAGACAGCTTTCTCGGAGTGTTGATAATAATCAAGTGGAATCTCTGTACTTATTGCACTGTCAGTCTAGCAGGAGAAACGCCATTGGCTGGCCGAGCGAGTCCCCGGCCGTCACTCAGGCTTCAAGACAGCAGCTAATAGGACATTATATATGTAAGACACATAGGGCGATCGATAATGTACACATTCCCAATACCCACTACAGACGTGCTCTAAAACTCCTCAAACTCCAGCTACTTTTGAGTGTTACACTGGTCAATGATAGCCTGTGGAACGTCCAGCAACGCCGCTTTGGAGGGAAGACTGTTGACTTGCATCAACAACCCTGAAGCCATGTGCCATGAGATATCTGTATTACAATTGGTTGTCAGGCCCGGAAGTGACGGGATGAGGAAGTCGGTACTTACGACAATGGAATGCCCATACTCCGGCTGGGAGTGAAGAGCGAGGATCAGTGCCGTGCTATGAATTGTGTGGCCACGAGGGACGTACGATTATCAGTGACGAAGCGTAGAATGGTCCAACTGAATGCGGGAATCAGGATCGTGTCGCGTCTGCCCCAAAAGAGTCAGTAAACCTCGTTAGATGTCGTGCTTGGAGGGTCGGAAGACGAACCGGAGTGGATTGACTTCGTTGAGCTTTTGTCCAATGTACCTCCCAGCACCAGAGCCCATTCTTCGCATATTGGATAAGTCTATTCCTCTCGCATCACAAAGCATTTAGCACACTCACATGTATGGCCTGTGGCCGTGAAGATGGAAAGGATGATCTCCATCATCCAAGTTATTCTGCAGAAAACATCCTCAGGTAAGCAAGAGCCGGACACAATGGATAAATAGGAGCAAAGGAAAACGTACAACTAATAGGTCAACGACCTGGATGGAATCCTCGGTGATCATCAACTGGTCTGGGTTCTGCAAGCTTGCGCCTAGTGGTGCGTATGAAGCGTTCTGGAGGGCTGCTTTCCGGACTTCCATGAAGGTAGAGGTCCCAGAAAGTGGTTCCCAGCTCTACAGAAGCCATCGCCGTCGTCACTTAGAGTATTGGGACAGGATAAACGGGGAGCGTTCTCACCGTTGAATTGAAGAACGCCAAGAAATGGTTCTCGTTCGTGTTCTGAAGGCTCACTTTCACCGTGTACATTCTGCGTTTAAAGTAGTCAAGTTCAGGGAACGGGCATGTCGGACGAGATGAGCTGACCGAGTACGCGCGGGTGGAACGTCCTTCACCGCTGGTACGAGTTTTGATACATCCATGTCGTCCAACTTTTTGATTCCAGGTCCAGGATCATCCGAGGCAGTCGGAAGAGCAGCACTATCCTTCGCGTTCGAGTACCTATGATCCCATTTAGTTGTCAGTTTCTGCCAAATGCTCACAAACGAAGAGTAAGCTACCTGATAACCCCACGAATATCCGCGTTCTGCCCTGGGACATCATACGTAAACATGTCTGTTTGGATCTGGCTTCTCATCCAGAACGTCCCATCTCCTTGCGTCGAGTTTGTATGTACGAGAACTGAGTACCGTTGAGCGACGTCGAGGACTACGGCGGAGACCGTGTAAGGTTGGACGAGGGTGCCGTCAGCTTCGATAACTGTGAGGGGGTGGTTGTCGATGGAGAAGCGGATAGAGGCGAAGGAGCCAGTATTGACGAGACGGAAGCGGTATCTGAAAGGAGGATGAACGTTAGTTTGAGGGAAGGAGCGGGTCCGATATTAGACTCACGTTTTGTTTGGGTCTACTGTGAACTGCAGAAGGGAATCTCATCAGACAGCTGTGTGAATACAAGTGGCGGTAGCACTCACGTTGAAGTAGTCACCTCCTCCGCCCCATTGACCAAGGCCGTTTAGAGTCTGTCATATTACAGTCAGGATGTGCAGACGGAGACAACCACAGTACGTACGCCACCGTCTGCCACTGGCTCATCTCCCGGTGTCCCATCGATACCGTCAGGCTGAATTGAATATGTCAGTGAAGACACACGAAATAAGCGTAAGCCACGCTTACTGAAAGGTATGCCGCCAAGAGTTCCGTACTGAACGTGTGATACAGGTCGTTCATCTGAACGAGCAGCTCATGGTCCCAAGCTGGGAAATCTGGCGGTGAAGGGTCCGTAGGGTACACGACGAGCCCTCCCGTGATACCGTCCGTGTATTGAGTCGAGTCTATGCAAATGGTCAGCCGCGCTTTCCAGAGCTATTAGTATACATGCCAAGACACCTACAGTCTAAGGTTCCGGGAAGGCCGTGTCAGATTGCTGTCATGTATGCGATGGATGGAGATAGAGCAAAAACATACGAGCGCTAGAGTAAGACAAACAAACGTGTTAGAATACGGCGCGCAACGGAGTCCGGGGAAGGGACACTTACTGCCACCAAGTCGTACCCGAGAAGCTACCGAGCGTGAAGCTATCGCCGGCCCGGTGGACATCAAAGATGCGTTCAATTATAGAGAAGTAGTTCGGAAACTCACTTGTAAACTAGAGACTGGCCTGGAGGTATCCCGCACTCTGTTATGGCGGCCGTTCCATCGAAGAAGTTGGTTTGATTCTGGAACTGTTACGATAGACGAATATTTTAGTCACTTCTGCCGACTTTTGAAGAAGAACAGATAAGACAAACCAGGCCATGCCAATGAATGGCGCTATTTCAATCATTGGTCAACGTTAGTGGCACTGAATTCCTCGAAGAATAGCGAAATGGACGTGCGTAGTGTTCGGCAAGTGGTTGGTGACATTGACGACAATCCGGTCATGCTGGTTGGCTTCAATAGTCGGGCCAGGAAACATGCCTATTCCGTAGTTTCAGCATCATAGCATCACGATAGAAAATATAATGGGTTGCGAATTTGACACACACCATTGACCACGAGCATGGGCTTTGAAACGCCGTCTGGGGCCCCAGTAGCCTCTGCGATTGTAAAATAATAGGTCCTTGTCTGAGGTGCTTGCCCCTGCAGACCGGCCAGTACGAAGTTGCTCAGAGGTGATGTGCCAAGTGATGGCGTTGAGTTCGTCGAAGAGATAGTAGCCGGGGAACCACTGTGGTGATGCTTGAGACCCAGCCCGAGACCTAACCCGAGCGCCAATCCCAACACAACGACTAAAGCACCAACTCCAAGTAGCAGCCTGGCTCTGCTACGAGTCTTGGTTTGCGGCCCCCCATGTTGGAGAGGCGACTTGTAGTTGGATGATGTCGAAGTTGGTGAGTGGGACATCGTCGAGGTCGAGAGGGGAAGGGACACGAAGTCAAAGGGAGCTGTAGGATCTTCGCGTACTTCTTGAAGTATAGTTCTGGATAGGTCTGTGGGATGCGATCAGCCACATAAAGGGCTCATGCGTTATACGGCTGCCACGTCTGGAAGATATGCCGATGGACATAACGCAATCTAGAACAAGATCATGTGGAATCCCAATGTCAAAGGAGAACAGAATGCAACATGAAGCACCGCATTAACCCTGGGAGATGATAATACCAACACGCGCTGTATCTAGCCACGTTCGTGACCTGGATGTCGAGTTCAACCATGGGAGAATAATCAAAAGGAAGCTAACCGCTCAAACTGGCGGGTGCTGTCTATTTTTATCCCCTATTCGACGCCAGAGAAAGTGAGCGCTGCCAGTGCATATTTACAAATGCGGGACTAACATTGGGTCTCTTCTGAATCTTCGGAATTGGACACTGGATGTAGTAACTGACGATTATTTGAGATCAAGCGGAAGAGTGGTGTTGAGTTTTGACTACGGACATGTTGGCGCGCCTCGATTTGTCTCCGAGTCCAAGCGGGAGTTCAAAGTGATTCTCACTGGTCTGTCTCCTTCTCGTTGCAAGCTTTGGAGATCTTAGAAATAAGACGGTCAGTAAAGTTGACTATGCTTCCGGACTTTACTGCACAGTCAAATACGAAACCCTTTCCAGGCCGCCGCGCAAATGCCAGCGCATGAACGCCCTCCCAACCCCCCGAGCTTTAGCAGCCTAAACAGATTTCGCTGAAGGAATAATCACAACCGAGGATGCTACAAGACAAGTCCTCTATCAATCTTTCAGACGACACCGGCACCCTTGAAAGATAACGCCATGGTGCGACTCCTCATCACCCGCATGTGATCACCTAGCAGGTGGACATGTGTGAGTGCAGAAATACCACGTCGCTGATTCGCCGGTCCTCGATGAACGTGCTCGGCGACTGAATTCTCTCTCATTTCGAACGTCGTTTTGCCTGGTGCGTCCTAAGTCCCCGGCCGAAAACTGTGCTTCCTATTGACAAGTCACAGGAACCGCATCATGGAATAACAGCACCATTTGGCATGACCTCAACCCAACCTAGCCGAAAGCGCTGTATAAAGTCCTTAAGCCGTGAAGAGAAGAACCAACACTCCATTGCCATTGAGCCCACCTTCCGAGTGCCGCAGCCATGATTTCCTACGCTTTCCTTGCGCTTATCCCTGCGGTATTGGCTGCTCAGGCTCCCCAGTTTACGCCCCCTGCATTCAGTCCCACGTCAACTTCAACCAACTATGTTGGCCAGACCAACGGGACTCTTCCGAAGAGCACGGTAGTGCCTGGCAAGGTGTTCGACAGGTTTACGCAGGTATGAGGATCTTCTCTTAATGCATCAGCCTCCCATCTCATCAGTTCCCACCTCCTTTATTCCCTTGAAACAGATTTGGATTGAGAACACCGACTTTGACGTTGCCTCTACTTCAAAAACCTTCGTGGAACTCGCCAAGCAGGGCATCCTCCTTACCTCCTCTTATGCGGTGACTCATCCGTCCGAGCCCAACTATGCTGCGTCGATGGGTGGCGATTTCTTTGGAATGGGAGATGACGACCTCTACAACATTCCCTCCAAGTACGTATCTTCTGGTACCACCATGCATAACTATCGATCATCTTCTCACGCATCGTTCCCAGCATTTCCACCATAGTGGACCTGCTCCAGGCTAAGAACGTCTCTTGGGCTGCGTATCAGGAGAATCTTCCCTTTGACGGATATCAGGGTTTCAAGTGAGTTCCCCGGTAAACGCGGCCTTCAGTCGGATTAACATCCACCCGCATAGCTTCAAGTCACCAAACTACCTGAACACCTCTGCTCCCGACTACGCCTATTATGTTCGCAAGCACAACCCTCCTGTGCTGTACGACTCCATCACGAGCGTCCCCGAGCGCCTGGCCCGCATCAGGAACTTCAACGACTTCGCCGCGGACGTCAATGCTTCTGCAATCCCACAATGGGTGTTTGTCACGCCGAACATGATGAACGACGCACATGACACCGATATTGACTTTGCCTCTGACTGGCTCGAGTCATGGTTGGTCCCTTTGCTTTCCGACCCCAACTTCAACGACAACAGGACACTCATCTTATTGACGTTCGACGAGAACGAGACGTATGAGATCAATAACCGTATCTATTCCATTCTCTTGGGTGGCGCTATTCCGGAGAAACTGAGGGGTACCGTCGACCCCACCTATTACACCCACTACTCCTCGCTCTCGTCCGTCGAGGCAAATTGGGGACTTGGCTCTCTTGGTCGTCAAGACACAAACAAGTGCGTTTAAATCAAATCACACTGAGACATTTTCCAATAACTAAATCTGCATGTCTTTCAAGGACTGTGAGCAATGTCTATAGGTTCGTCGCGGACGCCGTCGGGTACAAGAACCTCAACATCACAGGCAATGACATTCCACTCACGAACCTCACCGGTGATATTCCCGGTCCCCTCAGTACGTTCACCCCGGACACCTATTCGTATTCATGACCTAACCTTTGCCATTCTTTCAGACCCCGAGTTTTTCGTCCCCTTCTCTGCGCCAAACATGAACGCCACCAGTGCCGGTGGTGGACCTGTCTTTGTCGCACCGACGCTCAACCTTTCCGTCACCGCCCAGACTCTGCCTCCACCCGTCAACTTGACAGCTTTGAACCAAACTGTGCCTGCGAGTGGATATCCGAATACCACCAGCACGATCCCACCGGGTCCTAGCCCCTCCACGACGACGGGTGGTGTGGCGAGAGATGTTGTGGGGAGTGTGTTTATTGCGGTTGTGGCTGCAGGTGCGGCTGTGTTCATGACCACATAGTGACTGGCGACGTGATTACTTATTTTTTCTGCCTGGTCCTGATGCACTAATGGAAGTCATGAAGTTTCTACTCGAGCAAACCATTTGACCCTATCAAATGAGGGCGGACATAGTGTCGCTATAGTGTTATTTTTGAGGGTGTTTGCCCAACGTGTCTGTGTCCATGCACTCATCTTTGATCGACGCTGAAGACTTTGCGGAGGCTATGATGCCGGATGGGGCGGTAAACTTCAGCATTCATTCACTCATTACATGTACTCAATCATTTACTACCCGACAGGCTTCATGTGTAGCATTATAAATCGAGGGGAAGACATTGAGTACCATTATTTCCCTCCTGTGAAGCAAATGGAAACGCGATCTCAGCGCTAGATACGTGATCACGTCTTGAAGACCAGCACTCACGAGCGGATACTTGCAACATAGGATAGTCTTCCCCTTGCACGTTGCAGGCGTAGGGTCAACTTCGCAGCCAACCCAACTTTGTAGGTCGGGCAATGGCAGCGGTACTGGTAGGATCCCATCGAGAAGCGGTCGAGACTGGTAAAAAAAATCGGACATTTGACTTCTGAGAGGACAGAGATACAACACGTACGGATATTTCTGCGCAGCAAGTTATGTTGCGCGGCTCGAGGCCGAGCTCAAGACAGTCATCGGGTAGAAGCTCGTCGCCGCTCTGCCGTTGTACGAGGGATGGTGTTGCTGCGACTCCGAGTTGGACCTGGCTGATGATTGCACTGGCAATGGCGACGCAGAGAGCCTTGAATGGGAGAGCCTGACTGCCAAGACTGAGCATTGCGAGAAAAGCGGGGCTTAGATCTTGGTGTGTGCGGTGTTGATACTGTAGAAACCCTCGTATATTCGCTCTTATGTACCCCCTGGACAGCATTCTTGGGCGTTGAGGCGAACTTCTTGAATGTTTAATTGCGTTTGGCCTGACTCCCGAGGAGAGTGGCAGGACGGTCTAAAGTCATTACCGCCGCTGTCCCCGCACTAGAAGGCGACAGAAAGTGCAATCATATTCAACAATGATACAAGATATGGTACAAATACACACTGAATCTCCGCGGTGTCCCCTTCTCTTCGATAAATACAGACAGCTCGGGCATGGGTGTCATCACGAAACTACTTGATAACACGCCACACGCGGCACTTTGCCCTACACCTTTCCATATGGATGACCGCTGTCAGGGAACTGCAACACTGGATCGCTCGCCGCAAGGTCATAGGCGGTCTCGTGAGACGTGGTGAAAGTAGAAGTGGTAATCTTGACAACGGATGGTGACTCTGATCTCCCTTGTGCACGGTTCGAGCTGCTGTATGATGTGTTCCCTAGCGGGATTGAGGGCTGCGAGTGCTCGTAGGCACTCAATCCAAGTCGTGCGGTGATCAATACTTGTGATATACCCTAACGGTAGAAGTTGTTTGAGCACAATTGTAAAGAGGATGAGTGAGATGCTCGAAACATACGAAGAAGATGGGGATAATGTCAAGCATGACATATCCTACGTCCAAATTGGTCTGTGAAGCCACGCACATGTTAATAAATGGCGTTTCTGATTGCAGAACAAACCGCTCACTGTGACATGGCCTTCTGGTGCCAGCGAAGCAACCTCGTATATGAGCAAGCCAATCCATGTGACCATCGCTGACTCAATGACAGCTCGTAGAACGGTGTCATAAGAAAGCGAAGAGGAGGATGAAGGGGGGGCATTGACACGTCCAGCAGTGTGGCGCCGGTTTGTCATTCTGTGTCAATACAAAGCGGAGATCAGTTGCACAAGTCTCCAACGCAGAGTAGTGGAATACGTACACGATCTTGGTCAGAATACTACCCGTGAGCAGGGTATTGTTGAAAAACATAAACCAGCCCCAGGCCACGGTGATGTTCAAAGTTACAGGAAGAAGAGTATTCTCGTAGAATGGGCGGTTAAAGTAGATCGTGAGATGTTGCGCGTCGGCCGACCAACAGAGAACTATAGGTATTACGAGGTCAGATAGTATTCCGCGACCTCATGATGCAAAAACTTACAGGCATTCATGACGACGGCAATGCCGGGGACATACATGGTCCACGGCTTCCTGTCAAAAATGACATGAAATCGCCAGACCAGAAGTCCGTCGGAAACAAGACCCTAGGATAAACATGAGATGGGATCAACAATTCAGGACATCAATACGAACAGCAAAGGTCGTTGTAACGCTGATAAGGTGTATCAGAGGTCGTTCATTGCAATTTATACGAAGAGTAGGCTGACTTTCCAACAACGGTAAGGGGAATATCCCACTTCAAAAGTTCATGGTCCGAGTCATCTTGCAGTCTCGCACGCGCAAATCCAAGAGAGCGAGTGATAAAGTGCACCAGTAGGTCAAGAAATCTGAAAGAAGAAAATATCGATCAGCCAATAGCGACGCGAATCAGAGACTGAGGCCCTACAGAATGATTGTAACCCATCTGAGCCGAGTGGAGGCAGTCGTTTTCTTGCGATACGTCGACCAAAGTGCGAGTACAAACAGTACGAAATACACGCCTAGAAGAGTGGTAACTGATCAGCCTAGGGAAGGACCATTCAAGGATGTATTGTGCATACCAAAGAGGCCAGATAGAGACGCAGTGACGATAGCGTTGATTTCCAGGTTCTGCAAAGTCGCTGGGCTCATGACTACACCAGGATGTTGTACCGCTGAAGGACATAGGTAGATGCGCGAGTTTAAATACCTTTCCTTCCATTACAGGCTGTGGTGGGCGCGAGAACCCAAGATGAATATTGGCTGTCATAGAGATAAGGACGAAGGTGGAAGTTTTTATGACCTCGCAGAGACAATTTTCTTGACAGAAAGTGCCTCATGTGACGCCCATCAAGGTCGGACAACCAGACGTGTTCAGAGGGTATCTTTGATGTTTGAAGAGGAGCGATGCGTTTCACTTCATTTTCCTGCTTGAATTGCGGAGAAATCCTTGGATAGACGGAACGACAGGCTGCACAAAGTGATTGCTCACGCAAAGTCATCACACATCTGCCAATATGACTGTGAAAGAGCACCGCATTTTCAATGCACCAGCCTATACCAAGCAGTGAGTACACGATAAGGAAGAACAAGGTATGTACGTACCATGCTTAACTGCCAAGTTTTCAGGTCGGAGCTGGACTATCCAGGCAAACAGTGCTCAGGTCGAAGGGCGAAGACCCTGAGACGAAGCCATCCATCCGTCATATGTAGACAGTGGCAATGCGACAAATATCATATTTACTTCTGTTCTCGATAAGCACCATACGTTTCTACCAAAAGAGAGATGAGATTGGCCACGACAGGAGCCAGCCGCCAGCAGTCGTCGTAACTTGGACCAAATCTGGTAATTCAAGCAATAAGTGATCAAACTCAGGCGGTGGTCGTGTGGGGTTTGAAATATGCCCACCATACTTTTATTACAAGAGGCAACAAGAGCTTGACTTGCAACAGACCAAGGAGACTGGGAAGAGATTCGACAAAGCCATGGCAAGGGAAAACTTTACGCAATGCGCATGAATAATTTGACACGTGGCTGACTGATCGGGATACGCCGAAGACCAAACCTGGTAAAACAGAAAACGTCGAGTTGTTCACGCATCACACACATAATGGACTGTACTTGTAGGGGTATATGAATTTGTTTGTGTGGGTATCGTTATATGAGTATATCGAGATGACCAGCATCCACCGTATCAATGTCCAAGATCCTGCTTTGCTTCGCTTCATCTACTGCTGCTCGACATCACCATCCTGAGGCTGACTGGGGGGCACTTCAGGAGTAGAGGGTGTCTCGAGAGTGGGGAGTCCCTCGACGGGGCTGGGGACCTTGGGAGCAGTGGGGGCTTCGACCTTGGGGATCTCAGTTTCGCCAGTCTCTCCCTCGGTGTAGATATCATCATCATTCTCGTCGTCGTCATCATCAACCTCCTTCTTCTTGTCCTCACCCTTCTGCTTAGATGCAGAAGGCTTCGGTTCGGAGGATTTCGACTTCGTCGACTTGGAAGGCTTGCCAGTGCTCTTAGATTTGCTGGCGGAATGTGTGCCGGTAGAGGTAGGTGTGGCGGCGGTAGTGGTGGCAGCCTTAGCAGCGTGGGTAGTGGTAGGATGCACCATTCCCTGACGAGTGGCTCCGTGTGTGGCGAAGACGCCTTTTGTGGTGGTGGTAGCGGTGTGTTCGTTATTCCTCTTCTCGATAGAGGTGATGGGGAAAATAAGAACTGGAGCAGTGATGTCGCCCTGCTCGGGGTCATGGAAGACAAAGTCGGGCTTGGGGGCGATGGTGGTGGTGTCATCATCCCTCTTTACAGGCTTGGATGGGGGAAAGATGAGGACGGGGACGGTAGGGAGAGTCGGGTCCCTCACTCCTGGGACGTGAATAATGAATTCGGGTCTAGTAACGTCCGGGACGGTGTATGGAACCGTGACAGGTCCCTTCGCATCGTTACTTCTCTTAGCGGGAGTAAGAGGGAGGATGGGGATGGGAGCGAGGATGTCGCTATTTGGGTTGTGAACGACGAAGTCAGGCTTGGGGACTTCGACTGGAGTGGCTGGAATAGCGGGGACAGCGGCGCCTTCTTCGCTTCTCTTCACAGAAGTAGGAGGGAAGATGAGGACAGGGGTGGTGATGTCGCTTTCCGGAGAGTGAACGATGAAGTCCGGCTTGGGGACTTCAATCGGTGCAGCGGGAACGGTAGGACCCTGGTCACTTCTCTTCACGGAAGTAGCAGGGAAGATGAGGACGGGAGTGGTGAGACCATCCTGCTCAGGGTCATGGAAGACGAAGTCGGGTTTGGGAGCAAGTGTGGCGGTGGTGGTAGACGTTGAAGTGGGAGCACCAGTGCTCGTTGTAGAGGTAGGGGCAGGGACAGCAATAGGTGAACCAGTCACCAAAGCGACGAAGAGAGCGAGAGTAGCGAAGTTGTTGTTGGTGATCATGTTGTATGTGTGTGAGGTGAATAGAAGTTTGTGTGCTGAAGCTGTGGTATGATGGTTGTGATGAAGTTGATGCTCTCCTCAGGTCAAAGTACCCCTGCTTTTATAACTTTTCAGAGCCCGGCGTCTAAAGCCCATTGAACGGAAGTATACTCACTTTGAGCACGAGCCGTCACGGACGGAAGGAGAAGGAGAGGGGATTCCGTTGGATCCTCCCGCTGGTTTCCTTCCGAGAGACGGGCGGGCGGAATCCTACGCGGAACCGACGCAACCTCACACCGAAAGCCTGCAAGTCCGAGGGAACAGTTGGATCAGCATGAGTGAACACCAAGTGCTGAAGGGGAAGGTCTTTGAGTCCTTTCACTTCACCACGTGGCGCCCAATTGCGCTGTCAGGTCCTGAGCATGCTGCATTCACTCGACGCTGTTGAGAAATTGCTGGCGCAAGCTGACGGTCGGGATTGAAATGTGATGACGTTATGAGATCTTACCATTATTCTGGGAATGTGATCCGGAGTACGATAACATCTGCTTGCATGGTTAATGAGTGGCACTTGCTCAAATTTTACTTGAAGTCCATAGGTTCCTATGGGGTGCGTCCGTGTCATTAGAGCCGCGGAAATCGTTGACCCCGGATAATGGGAACGGCAGTAAGGAGAGAATGCCGGATCACTGAATATTCGCCGGAAAGAAATGCGGACGGGTGCGGCTGACTTCCCGGTGAAATATGAGTGTTCGTCGGGCCATTGCGGCGGGAGGCAGCAAAATGAGGGCCGGGATCAGCGAGTAGGAATGAGCGGGAGGAAGCGGACCGACAAGTCGCAGTAAACAGAAGGGCGGAGGCGGAGGAAGGGCGGCAGGCGGCACAGGATACAAGGGTGCAAAGGTAAAACGGTGCGGGTCGGATGGTATAACAGAAAACAGGACAATTACATGGATCTTTCTCATAGGCTGCCGCGGAGGAATTGTTTCCAAAGGAACTGTAGCTGACTGAACAAGTATTAGTGTCGAAGCAGTGAGACGTCAGAAGTCACGCACCCAAGTTACTGTAGTGAGCATATCACCGCGGCGGAGGGTGTGACCTGTGACAAACCATGACGAGGCGGCGAGGCGGCAGGATCCTAGGCGCCGGTGTGACAGTCCAAGGCGGCGGCGACGATGGTGTGGCGGCAGCAGCGATGGTCACCCACCATTGTTAATTTTTGTGTCTAGTAACCTACACAAGAGCTAGGTGAGCACCCAGAGCTGTTTCTACGTACTCATTCGCGCCGCAGGCCGGAAAATTTGGGTATTCCCGATCCGGATCTGATGTGTCGCAGGCGGCGAAACCTCCAGTGACCTGTGACATTTAAGGTATCCGGCGGCGGCAGAGGTCGATGTGACCTGTGACCCGCCGGGGTGATATGCTCAGTACAGTATCATCCCATCAGCTCACTGAACGTCTTGATCAAAAAGGCTGTGCGGCTAACACTTCATCAACTTTTACCACCAGTTCATCCTTGCTCTTCAGCTCTGCAGCAAAGTATGCCTTCGCGCCACCAAGACCTTTGTCCCTCACGACTTCACTGACCCTTCTGTGACCGTCACGGTTGTTGTTGTACTCGATAGTGCATACGAAGTCGCGTTTCTTCGTGTAGATCAATAGATCGCCAGTGGAGACGGCCGTAATACCAGGTCCTGCGTAAGGAACTTGCACCTTGATAATGACGGATTTCGGATAAGCAGATGTTTTCGGCGCGTGTGAACCGCGGGTGTTGCGTTCTGGTGTGGGTTCAGTTGGGATACCCATGGCACGGCGAGTGAAGTCGGATGTAGGGATGAGGTTGCCATAAGTATTGTACGATGGCTTCAATGTTACTGTGTTTGTATGTCCGAAGGGTCTACACGTCTGCTTATGCGTGCGCCAGTCCTGGCCTAAGACGAGATGTAAACGATAATGGCTGACCTCGTATAATTGGTGGGTACCTACGTTGGCATTCAGCGGAGCAGTACTTCACGATATGGCACTTTCCACATTGCTTTAACGACCCTTCTGTTTTTCCACAAGTCTTACACTTCTTCTCGTCCAATGGTGCATCTTCTCCACTCCGTTTCCTGAGCCACTTTGACACGACCGCCGCGATCTTTGGACCGGCGCCAACGAAAAACTGGCTTGGAAGAACGCCATCTGCGTCAGGGATATCGAGGTCCGCTCCGAATTCCATGAGAAGTTCGATGCACTCGATCTGGGCACTCTGCATAGAGCTGAGACGTATCGTCAATACCGGTAAGCATACCATAAGATAGCACTCACTCTAAGATTGGAACAGCACCATAGCGGGTCCGGTGGTTGGGATTTGCTCCGTTCTCCAACAGTATCCTTGCTAGGTCTACTTTAGATCCATAATTCATCGTCGCATGATTTAACGCCGTATAGCCTGCGATATCTTCAACATCCGGGGGAGCGCCAGAGCGCAAGAGGTATTTGAGCAGCTCGGTATGGTCCGTCCCAGGTGGTCCACTGTGGATGCGCTGAGCCCCTAAAATGACAAGTGCACAGTAGCCAAGTTTGTAGGGGGTTTCAGCTGCGTTGAGATCAGGGGACCATCCGAGCTCCATCGCCTAAAGATGGCTGTTAGTGCTGTATCGCTTGCTACGGTCGTCGCCTGAGCCACTCACCGCCTTGACCTCTCCCGCCCGACCACAAAAGCAAGCAAGTGCCAGAGGACTAAACCGATTGACGTCAAAATTCTTCGCATCTGCCAGAAGTGCAATATTACAGAAGGGGAATGGAATTTACTGGCATAAACTCACTGTCTTGATATAAGTTACGAAGCCGCTGCGACCCTTGCTGCAGTGAAATGTAGCCCTCTGTTGCCATTATACGCCTCATCTCAGGAGTAACAACGTATCCTCCGTCCGTCGGTTGCGATGGGTCTTCGTTCCCAAGGATGAGGTGAGCCATGGTCGGCGACTGTCAGGCACTTCAACAGACCATCCGAAGTCGATGGACAGGGAAGATAGCAAAATCTCTTACCATGGGCGGGGCCATACTCACACGTATTCTGTCCGTGTTACTTCTCAGCTCCGTAAGACTTGAAGCCGGGTGATGTACAGGGTTGAGTGGCAGCTTGAACCACGAGAGTCAGGGGCTCATGTCACATCTCCCCGGTCCGTCACGGCACACGTGAGCGTGACCAGTCGTGCCCAATCACCCAACGTGTGACATTGCTCCTTTCACTTGCCTCCCCAGCAGCGTTGAATCGTTCCCTCACCGATATACAGAGCTATTTACCGCAGACCTATGGATTTCCGTGCTTCATCTACTTCTTGCTTCGACTGCTAGGATAAAGTCAAATATTCAGCGAAGACTATCATCAAACACATCCGTACCACATACCGCCATGGCCCAGAACGCGACGACAATCAAGGGAATTGATGCACAGTCTGTTCATAGAATTACTTCTGGCCAGGTCGTCATCGATCTCCAGACGGCCGTGAAGGAGCTCGTCGAGAACAGCCTGGACGCTGGTGCAACGACAATTGGTGAGAAAGACATTGTTTTCAGGTCATGCGGCATTGGTACTTATCAAATCTATTCCAGACGTTAGGTTCAAGGACCACGGTCTTGAGAGTATAGAGGTTGTAGATAACGGCTCTGGGATATCGGCGGAGGACTATCATGCTATCGGTGAGCGGAACCTGCCAGTCTGTCAACCATTCCTTTCACTAACGCGTCACATAGCATTGAAGCATCATACATCAAAGCTGTCGTCTTTTGAAGAGCTCACGTCGGTAACGACCTTTGGATTCAGGGGAGAAGCTTTATCTGCGCTGTGTGCACTATGCGGATCCGTCACAGTCACAACCGCAACTGCGACCGAAGCACCAAAGGGGACAGTTCTTGAATTCGACAAGACCGGAAAACTCTCGAGCAGTAGCGAAAAGATAGCTAGGCAGGTACATAAAATGACCATTTGGTTTCATGGTACTGACGACGCTTATTAGCGCGGCACAACAGTCACAATCAACGGAATATTCAAACCGCTTCCTGTCCGCCGCAAGGAACTGGAACGTAATGTCAAACGAGAATTTGCAAAGGCATTGAACCTTCTCAACGCTTACGCACTGGTACCCTGCGTAAAAGAGAATAAAGGAGTTCGGTTGACATGCACAAATCAGGTCAAAGGGTGAGTGATGATACTTCTGGGATATGTTCTGCAACCGAACGTTCAATAATTGATAGAAAGAAAACCGTATTGCTTCGGACTGACGGATCACCGTCTTCTCGATCTTCCGTTTCTTCGCTATGGGGACCGAAAGCACTAGAAAATGTCGTCGACTTGGACCTACAGTTTGAAGTTGAGACAGAGAAAGCGATGCTGCGGCGCCAGGGCATCAGAGACTCTGATTCCAGGTACCGTTACCCAAGTTTTCTAATCCGTTTTATAGGTTCTGATCTTGCTTGAAGTCACGCGGTGGACGTCCGCATGTGTGGATTAATATCTAAGTTCGTCGTAGGGGGTGGTAGGACTGGAACGGATCGACAATACTTCTTCATCAACGGTCGTCCATGTGCACCCTCTAAAGTCAGTGACGAAGCTTCATATCCATATATCTAATCATGACAATTATTCAGGTTCAAAAGGCCTTCAACGAGGTTTATCGTACATATAATATTGGGCAGTCTCCTTTCATTGTTGCGGATTTCATAGTTCCAACCAGTACGCGTTCTTACAAAGCGATGCTTGGATTACCTGACCAGACAACACTCCAGGCTCACTTGACATCAATGTCAGCCCCGACAAACGCACGATCTTTATTCATAGTGAAGCTAGCCTTATTAACGCACTAAAGGTACGCCCCCCGTTGTTGATGCTTTGACCTTAATCCCGACATTCTTCGTTAGGTGAAGTTAGAAGAAACCTTTGCCGCCTCTCGCGCAACGTACGACCTCAAGACACAAACTACTCCGAAGCCACCAACTACTCCGAAGCCATTAACTCCTCAACATGCTTCGTCCAGCGAGACACCACTATTCCTTGGCGACGACGACGACGACGACGACGCAGATAGTCCAACCCCTTCTCAAAATATGGGTTTCGGAGAACCCGATCTTCTCAGGGAAGAAGGCGTCGACAACAGCCAATCAAACGATTCACTCGACAACCGCCATGACTTCGTTCCCATTTCTGTTTCAGTCTCCGATGAGGCTGACGAAGTATTGGATGACAGACCGATGTCTCCAACAGCAACTCAAATGATGGCAAATATCCCGGGATCCCCACCGCCGCAAGCCACGAACGACCCCCAACCTGTCATACCATCTCGCAGATCCCACTCTTCCGTGCAGGATCAACCGTCGAAGCGTGGCCATTCCTCGAGCCACAAGGACCGAAACGTCCAGATGGTTCTGAGTACTCAGAACGCATCGTGGAACCTCAAGCGCTCGACTGATTCTGAACCAGACCAGCCTCGGAAGAGGCTGAAAGGGGACAGGAGCGGATCTCGGACGGGAACATCGTCTAGGTCCGGTGCTGGTAAAGATCTGTTGAAACATCTAGCGGACTTCGCAAGGGCTGGCTCGCAGGTGACCCTGACGCAAAAGCGAAACACGGATACAGAGGATGAAGAGGTGGATGGCGACGAGCAAGGTTGTCAGATGAAGGTAGCCCATGATATTGGTACAGGGGACGACGAAGCTGAGTATGAGCACCAAATGGAAGTCGACGTGGAGAATAACATGCAAGAGGAGGCGGACGGAGACGAGGCAATAGTTCACGGCGGCCATATCGCGGCCACTGCAGGACGGGATGGACCACTGGAGTTGATTGATGATGACATGTCAGTCCGCGAGTACATGTCCATCATCGAAACGAACCAAAGGGCTGGCTTGAGTGATTCCGTTCTCGCTCTCGACGACGAACGCGCGACATCTGACATGTCCCGCGTGGCGTCTCCTGGGCTGGAAGTCATCCGTACAGCGAAAGAGGATACCGTTTCCATGCGCCTCAGTCTCGAGTCACTCACATCAGCGTGGCAATGCCTCGGGGAAAGGCTCACCACCGTGCGCGCAGCTCCCGTTTTGGTAGAGCGGACGTCTGAAGAACAGGCGGTGTTGACCCGCGACGCCGGGCTTACAAGTACCGAGGAAGATGGCCGCGCAAATGAGGTGCTGTCAAGGGTTCTGGATAAGGCAGATTTCCTGACCATGGAAGTCGTCGGGCAATTTAACAAGGGGTTTATCATCACCCGTTTGCGGAAAGGGCCTTGGAAGCCTGATGCAGAACTGGACGCTAGTCGTGGGTCCTCCGTGGATGACTTGTTTATCGTGGATCAGCACGCAGCTGACGAAAAGTTCAACTTTGAGAGACTTCAGGCGACAACCAAAATTGAAGCGCAGAAGCTATATCAGTACGTCCTTTTGGGCTGTCCTTCGCACAGTGAGGCTAACTGCATACCTGTAGGCCTGTCCCACTCGAACTCACGGCTGCCGATGAACTAATTGCCATTGAGAACATGGATATTCTGCGACAGAATGGTTTTGAGGTCGCCATTTGCGAGGATGAATCAGCAGAGCTTGAAGGGCGTCACCTAAGCTTGGTATCGCAACCTATCTCAAAAAACACGGTATTTGACATGAAGGGCAAGTCTTCCGCACCTTCCGCCCCTAAGTTTGCTGACGACTCTACAGATTTAGAGGAGCTCATCCATCTGATGCATGACCAGCCCCGGGGCCAGATGGTCAGATGCTCTAAAGCTCGAAGTATGTTCGCCATGCGTGCATGCCGCACAAGCGTCATGGTTGGGACAGCGTTGAAAGCGCAGCAGATGATATCTGTCAGTTTCTCATTAAGAATCTGATCTTCGCCGTTGGTACTGAAATTGTCCCATTCTAGGTTGTGAGGAACATGGGATCGATGAACCAGCCATGGCACTGTCCGCACGGTAGGCCGACCATGCGTCATCTGTCCGACTTGGTGGGTATGGGCTGGAGTCGAGACAGCCCAGAGGTGTTGGGGAGGCGGTTTGTGGACTTCGATTCTCTCTCATGATCGAACAAGACGTCTATGGGCGGCCCGGACGGTCCGTTGCTCCCGTTCAACAGGATTCTGACTGTACGCAATCATGCTCGGAGGTAGTGTCTTGGAATGAATAGTGATTGTACTCTAACGGCAAAAAAGCATCGGAGACCGCGAAATGGGATCGGGCCCTGAACTGCCTGCGATAGGAAGCTTCACGCCTAAAATGGACCAGCTCTGTAATTGGTCTCCTGTGCAGTCTCGTCGTAAGTATTCATTCATCGCCATATACATCTACGGAATGGACAACCCGGGACGGACTCCGAGGTTAATTGAAGAGCCAGAGTGATGATTGAGAACGTCTTTTCGTGTAGTATCAATGTGTACCTTTCAGTTTACTTGTTTGCCCTGAACTAAGGAAGGATGAAGAAAGTTCCTGGCTACGGTACAAGTCGCATTGGCCGCCAAGATGACGGTGTGGGTGGAGATGAAGAATAGCGGAGGCGAGGCCACTTCGTCGTGGGAGAAGGAGCTCAAGGACATACTCAGGACCTGCATCACTCGAGTTGACTATCATAGCAGACATTCTGCGATTAAAACGTCGCGTGAGATCATACGGATGCAATACTGGGATAGGAGGATCACTTCTCGTCCTGCATAGGATACTTCCAGTGCGGTGAACTTGTCAGAAAAATAGGCTTCAGAACCCCTACATGTCAGACTTGTGGTGCACTGGAGCAGCCACTGTTGCCTGCGACGCAAATACTCTAGTACTGCATCTGACAGTTCTAAGCAGAAGAAACGACGATCAGCCACAACTGGTGATGTTCGGTCCACGGGGGTCGGAGACGGTGAATTGCGCCGTGGCGAAGTGATATTGGACAAAAACAACTTGTTGGAGCAAAGCGGTACGGCGACCGCGGCCTGGAGGGACGCATGCTGCTAATTTACATCAAGCCGGTGATACATACTCACTACCGTCTTGAGCATTCCGTAGACAAAAAGTACCACATTTATGCACGATGTGACTGGTTGTCGCTTGTACCTCTACTGGGAGAGAATGTAAGTCGCAAAAGATCGACCCGAAACACAACGAACAATGAACCTTAAGCTGATCACTTTACGTTTAACAACGGTCCCTAAAGGAAGAGGCACCACATCTAGCCATTTGCTCTCACCAGTGACAGGTCTCGGACACCCTTTGATGTGGAGAGAGGATGGGGTTCAGGTATCGAATCCAAATGGGCATGAAGATCACCAGCTGACGGACACAGGTCGTCTTGGCCCTGCGTATTGCGTTTCCTGAACAGTCGTAGCACATTCGGCGGGGGAATACTGAAGGTGAGAGTCAAGATGAGTTTAAGATGGACAAACGGACGTGTCATGGGACAGGTAACCCTCACGGGGTAAAGATATCAATGAACAACTGTGGACGACTTCTGATACAGAGTGCTCCACACCTTTCTCGACATCGGTATCATCACCACCTGCTGAAGGGGAAAGATAAAAATGCTGACGGCACAGCTGGTTTCACTGGCATGGTCGCTCCCGGGGCCCAGGTATGCGCCAAATGAGCCTGCTTCGCCACTCGAGTGTCTGACTTTGCAGATATTTTTGGCTGATTTCTCGAGTAGCGTGGTTGAATATCTCGACCGTTTCCCACACAACATTGATCGTGGAAAACTGTTGGCAGAATAAACATAAACACCAATCATACGAGCAGGCCTGGCGTCTTGAACCTTCTAACGCGTTCGTGTGCATTAAGGGTCAAACTTAATTCGATAACGGGCCAGGGGATGACAACCCAACTTCCATAGAAGGTACAGTCTTTGCCTCCAGAATTGAGAGGAGCATGAATGGCAAGGCGTAGATTGAACGCCATACTGCATAGTACAGCGGCCGGGACGGGCAGACTTGCTTGTCCATGTCTTCTCCACAAAAGCGAATGGATCAAAACATGGTTTGACTGGAAAGTTCCTACATAAAGATTCAAGTGTTAGATAGCAATACTTCTCCACCGTGAATGAACATACCTGTGGGCTACGATTCATCGCGGGTGACAGCAATAGTATGGGCATGGTGGGCGAAGAGATGCAGGATATGTGCCTCAATCTGCAGCGGTCAAATTCAGCCATTTCAATGGCGGCGCGTCTCACCCGTTCGCTGGAAGTCATGAGGCCGTTGTTCCGAACAACAGATGTCTGCGTTGAACACACAGTGCTCCGCCGGTGAGGAGTGTCATGGCGCGACCGCGTATTGGTCTTCACATTGAAGGCAAATAAAGCTGCCATCTACAGAAAAAAATGTCAATTAACAGTGAACCAATAGGGAGGTTCTCTACTTGAAGTACGCTTGACTGCGGAGGGCAGGTCGTGGTTCATTCTTGGTCCAGAAAAGTCGTACCTACTGCCAGGAAAATAACTGATATTATGTAATACATACTTTTTGGCGATAATGGTCCCAGAGTGGCGTCTGAGAGTCTCGTCCCCTTTTCCCATCTGTTCCATCGACATGGATCCTCCACAGCTGAAGATACTGCTCGTCACTGACAGCGTTGGTCCGAAACGTGTCAATCCCACATGGACATTGGTCAAGACAATAAGTAAGATGGTGGTGGAGTCCTGTCCAGGAAGGAAGGAAGATTATTTGAGCTTGGAAGTGGTCGTGCTGTATACAGCAACTCGACGAGGCTCTAGACCATGTGTACCTCTCATGCACAACCCCGCCCATACGCAGCATATGTGGCATCCCAGCGCAGATTCGACATGATGAAAGGTGCCGATCCATTTTTGTCGCTGTTTCCGCCACGCAAGCAGCGAACATCTCCCCGACATACCTACGCGGATTGCGACCTCATCATGCACTACCATTAGCGATCATCGTTGTGGCAAATTGTAATGGTATCACAAGAGTTTACAGCGGATGAATATCGGTTAGGAGTCCTCCAAGCGATCAGATATGTATCGTAGACTAATAGTCAATTCGAGGATTACATATGGTGCGAAGCTCGCGTATAAAGTACGACAACAGGGTTTTAGGAACTGAATAATTATTTGCCAGGACTCCGCCGGCTCTGGGGTAATAAGAACTTCTCGTCGCCGAAGAGCCTGCGACGTAGTTCCGCAAACAAGACATCATACCGAATATCCAACGGACAATGTCTGGTATAATGCACGCTCAGGCAGATCTGGTCAGAACCCGTCAGATGCTATGGCTTTTTTGCTCGTCAGTAGCAGTAGGATCTCCTCGACAATTGTAGGTAGCGTTACGTTTTGCAACCAGTGACCCACATCACCTCGGGCTGCTCCAATTGCGTCGAATTGGTCGCAAAGATCTACAACAAGGCCACAGAGCGACCTCAAGCCTGACATATAAATAGATACAAGGAGAACCAAAGTACCGGACAGTCCGAAACTATTCTTCCATTCGACACGAAGCCCTGTGACTGACCCAAGCTTCCGAATCCCCACACAAAATGCCCAGCACGCTCATAGAACAACCCGAAAACTATTCAATGCCCGCCGATCCTCAGCCGTCAGTGGGCTATATGGAGTGGTTGGGGATATTCCGCCTTGGTAGGGTGATGGTGGTAGCCGGTGAGCCGGTGCGATGGTTGATAGACGGGGGAGTGAAGTATCCCGTCTTGATTGGGCTCCGGACGTTGGGTAAATCACAGTGGACTGGTAGGATGTTGTTGGCGAGGAAGACGACGACGACGACGACGACAGAGGTCGCTCAATGTCATGTCCTCGTGATGACGATGACACAGACCATGTAGGCGTACCCCAACCGGGGTGGCTCAACGTAGGTGAGCGTTCATAGTCGCTTGGTGGCCCATCCATTCCCGTCAGCATGCGGCCAGCTTTTGTGAGATTCCCCTTTGCGGAGGAATAGACGCCATCTGGAATCCTAATGCCGCGAAGATACTCATAGTTATCAACCACCGGCAATCGTGTGTAGTCATCCCCCTGGACAAGAGTTAAAGCGGTAATATGAGAGCGGTAGAGCTGATAGATATGTACCGAAAAGTAGGCGACGATGTGCCATTTTCTAGGAGGCTCGGTATTGCTCACATGAACGTGGGTGGAGTACGTCTGTTTGGTAAGACCGTCGGGTTTGGATGGTCGATCCTGGCGTCGAGTGGGAGCTGGTTGGTATGAGAAAGGATCTAATGTCTTCCGAGCACTGACACAAATCAAATCAACGGTGAGTAATGTACATATTTGCCGTAGACAGGCCTACTCACCGACGAGCAGCTTTGGCCTCCTTTTCTTCGGGTGTTGTCTCGATTTTTTCTTCATAAAAGAGATAATCACCACGCATGCGACTCTGGGACCTAAGAAATACGTCGCTGCTCAGGTCCCGATGGATAGTAGCACAATAAAAACACATACCAGCGCCGCCCATCGGTCCATCTTTCCAAACCACCTAAAGCAATATTTAGCTCGGCATACTCACCCCATGACTGCTTCACAAGTCACCTTGTTTGTGTTCGGCTTCTTCCCACACAAAAACATTCCCGGATACGACTTGTTCGCGTTCGATAGCGGTTATCCTCCTTGTGATTAGTGGCAAGATTCTTTGCCGCACGGCCTCGAAGACGATATGAGCGTCTCTGGCGTCCCGCAAGTCTAACCAGTAGAATAAGCTCAAGCTCAGTAGGAGCATGTTGGGTGTACGTACGTAGAGCAGGGTGAGTTGCAGGACTCTGAAAAGTTTGGGGGCGAGAACTTGAGGAGGATGACATGGCTAAGACGGGGATACAGAGAGTTGGTCCTGGGGGGTTATGTCCAGCTCCACCAAAGGAACTTTATATGCGAAGAGGCAAAGCGAACGATATCATCGCCTCTTTCGTGCATTCCGAATCAGGTAGGTCACGGAGAAGAAAGAAGTCCAGGGGCTAGAGATGAGAAGACGAGATCTTTGAGAAACAGAAGGGGATCGGTATCGTATTGAACAGTTTCGAGGGGGACGAGCGTTTAGGGCGGCATTTTGTCATCCGTTGAACGGAACTCTGGCACATGCATGGCGGGAACCTCGATGCCACACAAGACTGATTGCGGGGCTGACGTCTATCTGTTTTTTTACGACCGTGTGTGAGAGGGGTTCTGTCGGAGTACTTTTTATAGAGAAAACTCCGAAGTTTCCTAGGTCATATGGGTGGCAAATCCTGATCACATCAGGGTGGTTTGAGCGTAAGTTCTGGATATGGCCTCCTCCGGCGGTCCATACATTTCTTCGTTGATACATCTCCTGAAAGCAGAAGAGGGTCTATCAGATGTTCGCATGGAATTGAATGCACTTCGTACCGATTATTTTCGCTCCTGCTCTGAGATCAGTGGCAAGGGACAAACTTCGGAGTTCCGGAGTTTCCCCTGTTTAAAATCTGTATTTGCTTATTTGCTTGTATCGGATCTGAAATTCCGCTTCGTCGCTTTGTGAATTCAGTTGTTGTCAAGTTTACCCCATAAGATGTGCAATGGCTCACCATGATTGACATAAACGCGATGCTCTTACAACGCGGCATCGTACTTGTGTTCTCCCAATCTCGTCGCCAAGCTTCTGAACAAATATTTCACTTGATGAGAACCGACGCCAATCTCCAGGGAGATCGATTGGCGATTGACTGATCATTTGTTGAACTTAAACAGCTTCGAGCAGGTTCGGAGAATCGCGGGACGAATGTATCATTGTGGCCCTTCCAGACATAGAATTGCAGCGGAGCCTGCGTTACTCGCGGATGTAATACCAGATCCAGAGTGGTTTGTGCCAAAAGGAGTGCCTTCGAAGGTGGTGTCTGGAGTTGTCAACAAGAAGCAGGCAAATTTACAAGGTCCCAATAATCGGCTCATCGCGCTGCATGCTCCTCAGCCAATTGGAGGGGCGGGGAAGCTTCAGTCAAGGACGAGGGCTCGCTCTTCGTTGCCAATTTCTTCTCCGTGGTGTCAGCCTCAGGTATGCGCCGTCCGTCGTTTCAGGGCTATAGACAATGTACCGAAGTTACCAAATGAGGATGCAGCGATGCATGGAGATTACCCACCAAACACAGGGAGTCAGATTGGCGTCCTCCCCGTAGAAGTAACGAACTGAGAGGGTTTAGAGCGCCAGCAGGAATCTCGCGAAGAGCCGCACATTACTTCAACCGTTCCGCAGAATAGAGAACCGGGGTGCAAGCACCACTTTTTCCACTTCTATACTCCCCGAACAACCAATCGACGAATCTCAAGAAACAAGGACTGGGATAGACAATTTAGGAATGGGTCCGGGTTAACAATCGTATCTTCGCAGAAGAAGGGTACCACTCACTTCGCGCAAGAACGTAGATCGGGTCTTGTACACACGCGAGCCATGCAGATAGGTCCCTCTCTAGGCTTCTCACCGAGGGAGATCACAAATGAATTGTGATAGCTACCATGGTGCGAACAAAGCCAGGTTGTCGAGGTGACAGCTGCGGAGCTCGGGACTGAATGAAGACCTATCACCTATCAGTGAGAAGAGGTGAGCGTCTGAACACTGACATAGAAAGCGACCGGCTTACCTCGTACCGATGAAAGGACCAAGGGCCACTCATCCGACTAGATTTCGTCCGTGGTGTCCAGAGGTGTAGTGTATACTTGTCAAAAATCGCCTATTTTAGATGGAAGCGCAGTCGCAAAGTCAGATTCAGACATGCTTATATGTAAACCAAAATCTGCGAACCGTGACAAGCAGCGCCGATGGTGAACCTTTGGTGGGGGTATTGTTTGCAACCATGCAAAAGATCATCTGTATGGAACGAGTTTTCATTTTTCAGGACTCAATGAATGAGTCACAGGTGGTACACTGGCAGATGATTCATTGTTTGGCCTAGACCATGAATCTCGTTTTGAGATGCGCAGAGCACCAGGGCCACGTTGTGCAGGATGTAGTCTACTAGTGCGGGGGTCATGATGGTTCAGAGATGAGTGCCAGTGGTTGACCAGTGGGACGACTTCCTCGGGCTATGAGGAGGTTCTGATTTAGCCGGATCTTCCCATGGCCCGACAAGCTGATAAATGCGGAGAACCAACAAAGGGAGTATGAGTAAGCTGAGGGCCTTCATTAGGTCGATAGTCATGAGACTGCGAGAAAATTTGAAGGAGCAAGCGGTGGCCTTACTTGGTGAGGGCGTCACCACAGGAAGGCGGTACAACACATGCTTCATCCCAGAGCACGTCGAGCACGAGAGTCCACAAGGGCTGGGCGTGGACAAAGTCAACCGGATGACGCGAAAGTGAAGTCAGATATTTTCTGTGGTGTTTGACGTGGTACGGAGAGCTGTAATTCGGACAAATCGATGTTGACCTGTGGAGTGGTACCACCGCAACTCAGTATAAAGGTAACTACAGTCCAAATATAGCACGCACTTCACCATATGACGCGCACTCGTGTGAGGTTTTCTCGTTGCCATCTCATAGCCGAATCTCATTTGAAACATCGTCCAGCACGATAGTGCGTCACAATGGGGCCAGCCAATAGCGACCACGGTGATGACCTGGTCAAGGAGCTGGCCAGTCAAAAATAAATCATCGAATGATGAGTGTAAACCCCACCATTTCCGAGAGCATCACGAGAGCAAACGGATTCAATTGAGTTGAGCCATCCTGTTGCCTCCGGTGAGTTCAAGATGGGAACGGCGGTTCCAATGTGCGGCCCAGTGAAGGGACACATAACGGTGGCGCACCTCTCCGGGGCGACGGCCAGCTGGAGCGAACGCTGAATGTCAAATCCGCCCCGTTCAAAGCTTCCGTTGAATAACCACCGCACGGTAGTCGATCCGATTTCCGACTCGACTACGGCGACCCAATGTGGTTGCGACGGTACAGGAACTGCGGATGCTGCCTCAACACGATTTGCACAAGGGTAATAATTCGCCTCCATGGGTTGAGATTGAATACAACTCCTAAAGTCAAGAGCTAATTGGCTCGGGCTGCATTACTTCTAACCATAGGAACAGTTGACTTTACTCACAAAAATACACGTGCGGCGCAACATGATCGAGCGTCATTTGAGAACGCATCATGTGACAAAAGATTAACAGCTTTGAGTTGTTGGCAGAGTTGCGAAGAAACCAACGATAGGGGACCAGTAGACGGTTGCAAAGTTTACACTTGGCATCGGGTTCGGCTATGTGATCCTACGCCGGAACGCGGGCCGAACACTGCGAGGAGCGCCGAGACTATAACCATAGATCATTCGATGGGAGTGCTGCTCTGTGTTTACGTTGTTGTCCATCTCCTCCGAAGTCGTTTTCAGGTTTGGATGACGGCTGTGATCAATACCTGTCCGGTCTATCCGTTAATCGGGCGTTGAACGTTGTGCTACAAATAGAACTCTCCACAAGTCCTAACCATGATTACTCACAAGACGTGTGCTGGCAATATCAGATCTTGAAATTTGGGCAAAATGAAGAGCTTCAAGGCGTCACAAATTTACTGTTCAGTGCGCAGAGTATGCCATGACTCTGAATGTCCTTTGGATCAGCGCTGTACTGGTGCAACAATAAACTTAAAGACGTACAATGGCTTGACGGCGTTCAATTTCGTTGCAATTTCTTGAAATACGTTATATGACTTCGCGGACAATAGACATCTCAAGGTGGTCTACCCTCCATGTACTTCAGGCTGGCTCCGCTTGGCGCTGCGGCAGATATCCAAAGTTTTAGTTCCTCTCAAATAAGCTTCAAGTGGTGCGTAATATGTAGAACGTCGCACTCACCGCTCGCTCGGAGTATATACTGTGCAGTGGTCGTGGGTTCGAATATTGAGCAGCCGTCACCGGCGTATCGATGTATTGGAACTAGCCCTGATGAACAAGAAAATTATCGACGCTTAGTACTTGACGTCATGCGTGCTGAATGCAGAAACTTTCATCAACAAACTCACCTCTAAAAGTTTCTTCCCGAATCTTAATCAACTGAATTTGATCAGGAGACAGAAAACTTCCAATGGGGCGGCTAGCACGAACGTCCGAAGCAACAAAGGAGAAGTTCGATACACGTGCGGCAGTTCAAGGTCCCGATCCTGCCAGATAGACTGACATTGATCACAGTATAGAGTACGGCATCGACCATCTGAATAGCACATCGAACCGTTTGATTGTCAGATACGATGAGAACAACTATACGGCGATCACTCACGAGAAAGTAATTGAATCGTAGAAGCACCTGGAGAAATTACCCGGATAGCATGTGTCGGAGGAGAAACGCCGTGGCAGATCCTGCCAGACGTCCGAGGAGGAATTTGAGTCTCCACCAGGCCGGTTATACGGAGATTTCACTCAGTGAGTAGATCACCGGTGGTTGACGGTGAGTTCGGAACCGGTGGGTGAATGGAAAAGAAGCCTACGAGAGTGGCCAGCCGGAGAATTGTTTGAAGGCAAGTGGAGAGACTCTGAAGGTATGTGTAAGGTTCGCGCAGTGCAACAACGAGGGTCGAGTATTTACCGCGGGTGCATGTGGTTGCCCGTATATTCCTTGTGCACTATCAAAGAAGATGATGCGTGTCCGGTTCTGGACTTTCAGTGGAATGATTACCGAGTGGCATCTGGACGGAAAGAGACAGTTCCGGCGTGTTAAACCCAGCGATTTTACGCTGAAGGTGGTAAACTTGGGTTTAAATTATAGATCAGGTCAGATTCGCCGAGATTCTGTCAGAGCGACAGAGTTAGTCTAATTCGTCCCGAAAGGCAGGAGCTGAGTGTACGTACCAGGATGATAGCTCGTCCTATGGGTATCAGTGATCTGCTTACGATTCTCTTCCGTGGAGAGACTGCCTGTTGACCACCAGTAGCTCCATTTTACAGTTGCCTTTTTTGGCACATCCACCTGTTACAACGGAGTATTTTGGGCTGCAGAGTGCTCAGCCAGTTTCATGTGTCCAACTAATGTGCTGACCACCGCTAGCACCGAACAGTGTGTCACAGATCCTGCGCCACAAGTTCTCATCGAGCTGGAAGATTGCACAGAGCGACCGACAGTAAGAAGGCATCATAGATACAAATACAGTTGTACGTACCTGTGGCTACCAGTCATTCACAGCGAACTGATGCCCTTCGTCTTGATGATGTTGATCTGTGGTTGGATAGAGACAGATGTTTCAACGGTTTGAGTCGAGTTATTGTTCACGTTCACGTTGATGTCGTCAATTGTTGAGTTGGTGCCACGTGGCCACGTGAACAACAGAACCTTCCTTATCCGGAAAAGCTTTATATCCGAACTTACCCTTTTCGGACAAGCACACCTTCCTTGTCTAGCGCAACGAGGGTTTAGACAGACCTGGACGAGAGTTTTGCGATTGTGCCACGAAGGGGGCCAAAAGAAGCAGGTTAGGCCGCGAGGACGCATTCTACACAGGTGGTCTCCCGTCGTGGAGGCGATCCTTGTTCCTCCGCACTTTGAGGCTCATCCCATCCATTCTAGATAAACGCGCTTCTTGTTCTTCCTGGTTCCCTTGTGCCTCGTGCAGTGCAGCTGGAGTCGCGCAGTTGCTTTTAGGTATGAGAATAATCGACTCGCACTGCGCACTGACTGACCCTAACTCAGCGCAATCCCAGATAGCTCCGCGGGCTCTGAGCAGGTAAGCTCTTGTTTTCTCTTCTCCGCCGTGTTCTCATCGGATTATCTCATGCTCGTCACTGACACAATAGGATCGTGTTCAATATATCGCCACAGCTAGGACGCACGGATCGCCACGCTCTTTTCTTCTACCTGCCTTCGCATAGGTCACCGATTGTCCAGGCTGATTTGTTTATAAGTCTGCGGCGTGACGGGGCTTCAATCACTGACTGGTAATCCTTTGACTCACGATCCACCAGCGCCACTACAGTGAGTCGGAGCACCCTTCCTTGGAACTGCCTCTCTCCCTTCACGGGCTGCCCTTGCTGATCTGTTGTGCTCAAGAGCCGTCCTGTTACGTCATCGGATCAGCGCCTCTGTGGCAGTGACTGTCTCATCAACACAACGGCTCGACATTGTAAGTGGTTTCAGCCACCTTGCATTGCTTAACCTACTTTATTGACATACCTAAGCGCATGTAGTTAATCAATAGCCGCAGTATCCCAAAGACACGATGCCAGTCTCCAAAACCTCTGCGAGCACGGACTCACATGGGCACCCTCTTCATCCTGTACCACCATCTTCAACTTCAAACCAGATCCCTCCTTTTGCAACGTCTAGTTCAAATCAGTCCAAGACGTCTAGGTCACAGACCATGCAGCAGCCCTCTTCACATTCACCGTCCCCGTCATTGCACTCCCCGGCAACATCTACTCCATCCCCGTTGTCTACCCCATCGCCTGTTGCGAAATCAACCTCCTCGTCGGGTTCATCTACTTCGTCCACGCCGGGAGTGCTGTCCAGTTTGATACCAGGAAGACGAAGGGGCCTCTCAACCTCCTCCAATGTCACTATAACACCACCCTCGCCAATGATGACGCGTCTTCCCTCTGCACCGAGCGCAACGTCCCAGACGTTTCCAAGCGCGTCTTCCTCTCAACAGTTAACTGCGTCAGTATCCACCTCTTCCAGTGTTACGGTTACCCCGCTTTCGGGATCTGTCGCGACGTTGCGTGACATCGGAGGACACTCTCCCCCGAAAGGCGCTATCAGAGGAAGAACCACGTCACAAGTCCGTGGCCAGGCATCTCATTCAATATCACCGCATCCTCGCAGTCGTACCTCCTCTCCCGATCGTGGTCGGTCCAAGAGCCCATTGCGAGATATCTCATCCCCGTTCTCTTCTAGGCTTGGACTTGGTAGTGTTCACTCAGGGAGGGAAACGCCTCCTAACGAACCCCCCACGACCTGGTGGGGCTCGAAGAGTAAGGCGCGGCAGACAGTTAGACCATGGTATGATTCGGAAAGCCCGACGAAGCACGAGAAGGACGATGATGAAAGTTGGTGGAGCTGGGGAGACGAGAAGAAGGTTCCTATCAGGAAGCATAGCATCCCAGAGGAACAGAGTGAGAGTTACATGCGTACTAGGGAGGTCAGTTCCTTGTGATCTTCTGGTCCACTTTTTTTGTCTGAATTTATGTCCCTTGCAGAAAGTGCATATGGCTCTGACGGCCACCATTGGACCGAAGTATCGCGAAGTTTTGAGTGAAGTTGTCTCGACGGGACTCGATGTCACACGTGAAGTCCTTGGAGTTGCGGCGGAGGTCCTCGAGTTTGCACCAATACCAGGGTTGGCAACTGCTGCGAAGGTGCTGGTGGATATTTGGGATTCCGTCCAATTGGTGGATGTAAGTGTTGCCACATGCAAATATCATATCCCGGGAACTTGACAATTCTATATGACTAGATGAACCGCCTTTCATGTCTTCGGCTGACTGAGCGCTGTGCTACTGTTCTTATGTCTATCCGTGATGAAATCGTTGAAGCGTCTGCAGGTCAGCGCCCTCCCTACCAAGTCGGAGCAGAGATTGAGCCAGCACTGCGCCGTCTCGTCGAGTGAGTTCCACGTCAAGTCTCTTGCTCAATCCGCGCTAATTTTTCTCTTCAAGGGCTTTTGTTGGAGTTCATCATGTCGTCATCAAGATCGCACATAGGCCATTCCTCAAGCGTTACCTCAAACGAGAGGATATTGCTAGGGAGATCGTAGAATGTGATGCGCGTCTGGGTGATGCTATGAGTGTATTTGGGGTATGTCGAGCTGACGCATGCAACTATCCTCGCATGAAAATGAAACTAACGCATGTGATTAGATTTCTATTCAGATCAGGGTTCTGAAACAGGTGCTCAAGGCAGAAGAGCAACGCCGAGCTGACACAAAGGTCATCCTCGACAAGCTTCTGCGGGATGCGCAGGCAGATGGGAGACTTCCACCAGGGATCCTAGGGTCAGACGCCACTTCCACACCTCTTGCAAGTTCGACCAACTTGCCGGACCTTCGCCCCGGAGCTGTCACCTCTACTCAAAGGCCCTTATCAGGAAATACACTGCTTCTCTCTGGCACTGAAGCGCAGGGTTCAAGAGTGGCAGATGTACCGCTTCCTCCCGTTCCTGCAACCTTGCTGTCCGATCTGCCTCCGGCTCCACCCGCCAAAGACAGCACCCTTACTGTTCTTAACTCCGTCCTCGCGATGCAGAACGCGCGGGATACTCAGATCGACACAGCTGATCTGCGCCAACTCATGCGCAGCGCTCTGTCAACAAGCAATGATGTGGACATGATCCGCGTGTTGCAAGTCAGCAGAGATGAGATGCCGGAGGCGTTGAAGACCCTTCAGAGGGCGCTGGAAAAGGTTGTTGAGGAGGACAGCGCCGAGCAACCCGAGCTGGTGGATATGCCAAAGGCGACTGGACCTGGCGCCGATCTTTCTCGCTCAAGTACAGTCGTCAGCACACAGAGTGCCTCCACAAACCGCAGCCGCACTACCACCACAACTAACACGACGACCAGTTCAAAGTCCCGCTCTCGCACGTCCAGGGATACTCTTGACCGGGAGTTCCTTGAATCTGGCATTGAATCCCTGAGACGACTCTCCGTCAGCCTGTCATCCTCATCAACCCCTCTTTCCTCTCTCCCGTCATGGACCATCACTCGGTACGAGGTTGATCGTGAGTTCAAGATCGGGATAGGTTTCTTCAGTGACGTCTATCGGGGAAAGTGGCGAGGACATCAAGTTGCAATCAAGGTTTTGGCTGAAACTACCCCACGCCGTCTCTTCATCCACGAAGTTGGAATTTGGAAGACGCTCAAGCATCCCAACGTCCTCGAACTCCTTGGAGCTAGCTCAACCACTGGTGATCCTCCCTGGTTCTTCGTATCTCCCTACCTCAAGAACGGCAGTCTGGTTGGCTACTTGAAGTCCATCCACGGAGAGGTCGACTTGCTGAAGATGATACACGAGATCGCGAAGGGTATGACTTACCTTCACGGTAAGGGAGTCTTACATGGTGACCTGAAGGGTGCAAACGTCCTGGTCGACGATAAGGGTCACTGCGTGATCTCGGACTTTGGGCAAAGTGAGATGAAGAATGAAGTGTATAGAGTCAGTGGAACTCCTTTACCCCGTACGTGTTCACTCTGGCATACGACTTCCCGCCAAACACCTCATTATTTGAACTTAGATGGGACGCTAAGGTGGCAAGCTCCTGAGCTGATGTCCGGCCATGGTAATCTAACGCAGGCTGTGGATGTGTACGCGTTTGCTATATGTTGTATCGAAATCCTCACGAAGGGTGGTCTTCCATGGCCAACGGCAGATGATAACGCTGTTCGACATTTCGTCCTAGGTGCGTTCTCAATGGTTATCCTCTGTATTGGTTCTTACCCTTCGTCTTAGTTCAAAACTTGCGCCCGGAGTTACCGCTAGGAAAGATATGGAGCCCCCAACTAGCTCAGATAATCAACACTTGCTGGGACCGCAACTCGGAGGCCCGTCCGCCTTTCGTTCAGATTGAGTCAGATATACATGCCTTGCGAAAACATACGGGCACAGACTCTAAGGAGAGCCCGTTACCTCCCCCTCCCCCTGAGGAACTCGATATGCGAAAGTCCCCCGATATGCATCCAGTCCCTCTCCCCCTTCTTCCACGTGCGTCTTACTCTTTCAGTGTTTATTGTACGGACTAATGATTGTATTTTGCAGCGGATACAACTGCAACCCAAATTGATATTCTTGACGAATCTATACAATCCATTGCCAACAAGACGCAGCACAGAACTGCCGTTCACCATCAGTCACTTCCTAACCCTCGTCCCAAAGTCCAAATTCCGCATAGCCCTCAGCTGTCCCATGTCGGAAGCCCTCAGGATGACCACAAGAGCGTCAATCCCTTCCAGTCTCCAACCCACACCCACCATTCTCCCGACTCACCTATCACCACCATCTCCAGCGCGTCCTCTATGTTCATCTCAACGGATACTAGTAGAGACGAATACGAGATTATTCACGAAGATCTGGGCGGGTATGAGAGCCCCCCTCCTGTTGACGATCGGATTGCGGAGATCAAGAACGAGCGGAGATATCGGATGCTACTTCAACATGAGTTCCATCCCTCGTGTGAGTAATACTCTCTTACGATCTTCAATCAGACGTGGTATATTGACCTCCTCCGAAGTAACTCTCCCGTTGTGGTCACCTACGTTCGTTGCTGTTGGCTCAGTCGGCTACCATAGCAAGCCCGCCGGAACTTTTGTTACTCTCTTCAATGCTCTCAAACCAATAGAAACTTCTGGAGGTCGTGCAATTGCCATTCCATCCCTGTATGGGTATGGGAAGGTGACCCAAGGGATGCAGCGTTCCGATAAGCGGAACATTGCTCAGCGTGGATTGGATATGGTGCAGTCTTGGATCACGTCGAGGAAGAGCGGAGACGGAGTTTTCTCGTATGCCTTTTTCTTCCCACTTGTTTATGAGCGTGCGCTGACATTGCCGACAATAGGCAAAACGTTAGCAGACGGTATTCCACTCCGCTAAGAACAGGGCACAAGACCGCGCATCTGTTCACGGAATCCACTGTTTATCGCTATGTTGAAGACTTGACTAGTCCCAAGATGTGGTTGAAGGCGAACGTGGACAACGTCTTAGCCTTGTACGGAAAGGAGCATTCAATTCAAAGAGAGGATCTCTACCTTGGTTTGTCCATGTACCTTTGTCGCCTCCAAACATCATCTAACTTTCAGTTGCTGTAGTTATTGGCACTCTAGATGCTGCCGAATACGCGCTGTTCGTGAGCCACAATCACCCTGACGGTCAGGTCAGTTCACCTCAGTCTTCAGAAGCCTGAGTTGTTTTCCTCATCCTATCCCAGGTGAACTTCAACGTTTACTCCGCTCCGAAAGCGGGCAAGGCGTGGGGCCAGTTCACCACCAGCACCGATCTGACCTCTGCCAATCTCGAGGGACCGGTGTACTTCGAAGAAGGTCTCCCCTCGTACACCTCCGCTTCCAAGGTCTCTACTGTCAAGAGCTCAGAAAAATGGGAGACTGTCCTTCTCGCCCGTCTACGGTTCCCGCCTGACCGTACAGAGCCCACTTCTTTATAAGAACCACCATATATTTCCACCAAACCCAAACCCAACTCATGAATGTACCATAGCATTTTGGACCTCATTGTTGCATGTTCCATGGCATTGTATCCCCCTCCACCGAATTCCCAACAGACATTGTAATATACCCCATCCCTCATAACGAAGCATTTTCGGCATTGGCTTGTGCGCGTAGAATTACTCACATGTCAGACGTTGTATCTCGCCACAAGACGACATCTCTGGATGGACGTGTAAATTATTGTTTTTCATTGTTGTTGTTGGCGTTACCCTCACTGGGACAGGGGTATAGCATTGCGGTACTAAGTCTACTGAAGACTCTATTCCGAGACGAACATGATATGTGGCACCAAAACAGTCAACAGGAAACGGCTCAAACATACCTTCAATCAGCTCTTCTCCGGAACGCCTCCTTATTGCTTCTCCGAGATCATCGCATTGGAGACCATCGCATTGGGATTCTGCACCATCCCCAGGTGGTCCGGGAAATAAGATGTTGGCAGTGTACCATCCTCAGCGAGATGCGTAAGGCGGTAACGTAGAGCTCACTATTCCACCAAGTGAGATATCGGACGCGATCTCGGAGACGAAGCTGGGAGGGCCGGTAGGTTCGAAAATGGATGCGGACGAGGATGCTTGTGTAGGTTCCGACATTGACGTTACTGCGAGAGAAGTGAAAGGGGGTGAGAGGGAAGAATCATCATTAGACAGTGTAACGCTAGGGGTCTCCTCTGCGTATGCCTCGTGAACAGCCTGTGCAAACTGAGCTCGTCGTTTTTGAAGGATCAGAGGCGAATGGCTGTTGATATACCTATGATGAATAAGAGCACACCTAGGGCAATAAGTGCGATAACTACTGTGTTTAAGTGATGGCTGTCTGGCGGAACAGGAGTGGGAGTTGCAACTATGGTTGGAGTCTGAGAGGGGATAGCCTGAGCGCTGCAACTTGTGGGAGGTGAATGATACCGGAGGGCTACCGATGGGACTCATGGGAGCCCTTACATCTGTTCCTGAGGTAGACATGCTCGTTGAACCAGCACTAGTGGCCCGGGTGTCGAGGCCAGCGAAGGTCTTATGTCATCGGTAATTACAGGGTTCACCGGGATGTATCGTGACCAACAGAAGACGTTGGGCTTGACGAGGCCAATTATGGGAAGGGTGAACTTGTGTGCAGGATGCTCGCCAGTGCTCTGTAGGATCACTGGCATAAAAAGCGAGATGTGCGCACCTGTTGTGATTTGAAATCCCACTTCGATAGTATCTCGGGTGGTGCAGTACGTGTCGACGCCCTAGGGAGGGGTACCTGGTGAAGAAATAGGATTCGGATAACCTAGCAAGATGGCAGTGAAGGCTCTGACTGTTCAACAAACATCCTTCGCACGCATCAGTGATGAGTAGCATCTCATTAAGGGCTTGAAACTACAGAAGACACAACCTGCCATAGGAAGTCGGGCAATGAGAACGTGCGAGATGATCGACAATCTGGTTCCCGTCTGCTCAGTCTGAACCTTGAAGCTGGCGCTGCAGCCGACCACCTGGAACTCAGAGGGATCCATCCACGTGTTGTTTCTCGCGTTGCCGGGATGTTTTGTGGATGAACCTAGTGAGGAGTGAGTTACAGAAGCTAATTGCTCATTTGAGGGCTAGCACTTACTCGTACAGGAGTTCTAGAACTTGATCTATTCATTCAAAACTTCGGATATATTGGTATAATGACATAGATCACAGCTTCCAGGTTATCGTATCGGAGCCTGCTGTGGTGTCGTCTTAAAGAGCCTGGCTGAACACAAGTACATCGCTTGTGGTATCACCAGTCGTCAAGGATAATCGTCACACCGGGTCATCCTTTCGTTTCTCCCCTCTCTGGCACCTCTGTCCCTTGCACATCCGTATCCATGACGTTTGGGTTCTGCACCCTCGGGACATACGGCGGCGGTAGCGTGCTTTCACTCCCAACTGGCAACAGGACGTGCAACGAGCGGGAGGCTTGGGACGCGTAGGGTGGGAGCTGAGTGCTCACTGTCTCTCCAAATGAGAAGATGGATGCGGTAGAGGATTCCGAGATGACGCTGAAAGTTCGAATGCGCTCGGAGAGTATGGGCTGCGTCATGGAGTCCGACGCTCCGGGTGAAGTGAGAGGTATTCTGGGGTGTGTGTTGTCCCCAGACAGTGTGGTGACGGAGAAAGCGGAGCTAGAGGTGTCATCTGCGCCTCCCTCACGTACGGCTCCTGCCATCCGAATCTGTTTTTGTCGTAGCTTCCAGTTTCGTACGACAAGTAATACGCCAGTAAGGAATAGCAATGCACCTAAGACGATAAGTGCGACCGCTGTTGCGTTGAGATGCTCGTGACCTGAATAAATTGGTACTAGAGTGACAAGAGAGGCCGTAGACTGTGCTGGACTGGATGTTGTTATGGGATTGGATGAATTCACGGGACTTGACGCTTTTGTGACGAGATTGCCGCTCCTCAGGGGTGTAGAAGAACTGATGTAGGAGGGGGTTGCTATATTTGGGCCAGCAAAGGCAGATAATGCTCCAACGCCCTCTGGTATACCAGTCGTATCGGGGGTAGCAGAAGCTGCTGACATCGACAAAACCTATATATGGACAATCAAGAAGTTGAGAAGTAGTTTAGTACAAGCCATGTCTGGCAGTACAATAACGGAGGGTACTAACCTGCGATGGTGTGGTGTTTGCATCTAACCTTCCGTTGTTCGATGTTTCGGAGGTTATAACCGTAGAATCCGAGTTACGAAACGCGTTAGAACTCGTGCCAGCAACAGCTACATGAGTGGTCCGGGAAGACGGGGGTATCTGAGGCGACTGAGGGGACTGAGGCGATTGAGGGGGTTGAGGGGGTTGAGGCGGCTGTGGTGGCTGAGGCGATTGGGGCGGTTGACCATCTCGAATAACAACACGGCTACCCCATGCATTGTGAGTGGGAGTTATGTGCTGCATGAAAATATCGACTTCGCGCGGGTTGTGTTTGCTTCCGCCTAAGCAGACAGAAAACTTAAAACAGGACACGGTGAGTCAGTGAGTCGTGACCAGTCAAAAATCTACGATACCTTGAACTTAGGTTGAAAGGACTTGATAGGAGTGCCTCCAAACATTGCTGGCTTATAATGCTGAACAATAATAGCGCGGAACAAGATGGTAACAAGGGAGATGGCTGTTCAACATATCGTTCGAATGAATCGATGATGGCGAACAGGGTCTGGAAGGAGAAATCATCAGCAAAGAATGCGCCGAACAGCGCATCGAGGTAAACGCAAGTGATAGTTGGCTTGTGCAATGTACTCCGCGTGCGTGGTGCAAGTAGCGACTCAAAGGGAGGATCCGAGTCGTACTGGTCTCGGTTCAAATTGGAGACACCAAGTTTGCTCAGATTCGTAAGCGGTCTTCCTCCACGTGGAATAGGCGCTGACTATCCAGCCGACGAAAGGATATCAGATTCAGTAGTCTCAGCACGGACTTGTGAATGGACAAGCAAGGGTAGGGTCAGCGATACATATCTGCGCGTTGCTACGTGCTTAGTGCACCGTCGCTCTGCTATCTCGCGTCTGTAGAACTACCACTGCAAGTTGAGATGGGACTTGAAAGAATGAAGTGCGTAGCAAGCACTGTGGTATTGAGTCTACGCTGACACAGGCAGGGTATATGGTATTGATACAGTCAATAGAAGATCGTTCCAAATGTCCCTTCAATCAACTCTTATCCGAAACGCCTGCTCGTTGCTTCTCCAAGACCATCGCATGGGGATTCACCATCCTCAAGTGGTCCGGGAAATAAGGTGGTGGCAGTGTGCCATTCTCGGGTATCGAGCGGGAGGCTCTAGATGCGTAAGGCGGTAACGTCGAGCTCACTGTTTCACCATGGGAGATATCGGACGCGGTGCCGCCGCGCTCGGAGACGAAGCTGGGAGGTCGGGTGCGCTCGGACGTTGACGCAGATGAGGGTGTCTGTGCAGGCTCCAACATTGACATTACTGCGGGAGGAGTGAAGGGGGATGAGGGGGTAGAACCATCATCAGGAAGTAAAGCCTCGGAGGAAGAAGAGGCAGAAGTCTCCTGTGTGTCTTCTCCATGAGCAGCCCCCGCTGCTCGTCTTTTTCGAAGGATCCAGAAGCGTATGGCTGTCAGAATTCCGGCGATAAAGCAGAGTGCGCCTAAAACAATAAGCGCGATCACCAACGTAGTTAGGTGATCATCGTGTTGAGGGTTCGGAACCAGACTCGTGATTGCAACGGGGCTGACAAGTTGGGTTGGGCCGGAATCTGTGGGGGATGGAAGTGTGGAGTGTGGAACTATGGATAGTGAAAGTGAGAATGGAGGGGTGGAAGTCCTTGAGTCACTTGCGGAGATGGGAATGCTAGTACTGGTATGAGACGGTCCGGGTGTTGACATGGTGGTATCCGGGCTAGCGGTGGTTCCAGGGTCCACCAAGTTCTTAGTCGTATTGGAGTCAATAGCAGTGGTCGGAGTCGATGTCTGTTGTAGGAGTAATCAATTTCCTCCCCATGACGCTAGCCAGTGGCTTCTGAGATCACTGGCATAAATCAGATTCGCGCACCTTTAACCCCAAGCCCGTGCTCGACTGGGATGTCGTGCTTGGAGGTGTCAGAGTCGGCGTCCCGGATGTATCAACAATCAACTCGGAAGATAAACCGGTCAGAAGGGGAGAAGCATCACTGGTAGGAGAGGGTTGCGGTAAGGGAGGTGGAATAATGGGGATGGAGTCGCGAAGATGGTTCGCCCAAGGAAGGGCCATGACCATTTGACCTCTGCTCTTCAAAGAGACGTTAATGACTACTGTCTAAAGAGATAAAATTGGAAAGTCATTGAGAGGTGTGCTTTGACAGAAGGAGGCGACGATACCTTGAACCACAGATCAACAGGCCAGACGTATGTGCACCCAATCTTTCTCAAGTTATAGTGCGCGTTCGGCAGACGTGGAAAGACTCAGGTACATCGTAACAAGATGGTAGCAAAGTAACTGACTGTTCATCGAGCATCTTCGAACGAATCAATCATAACAGGGGGCAATCATCGAGGCTTCTTCCATGGAATGTGGGTGAAGAACCTTACAAGGATACCCTGAGGATTGGTGGCCTTAGAGGGTTAGACAATAATAGTCCGCAACAACGATGGTCTCGAGGGAACTCGACTGTTCACAACATCCTTCGGATGCAACGTCGGTACCATCCAGGGTTACAGAAGGAAGAGACCGCCACCGGCAAATTCCAATCAGCGTGAGCGATATGTCAGTACAGCGCTGATTTGGGTGGTGCATCATGATCTTCCCTGTACATCGAAGTTAAGCTGGTGAGCGGCAAGTAAATTTGGTGTTGATGACGGTTCGGACTGGGCACCCATGAACTGAAAGGAGCGGTGTAGGAAAACAGTTTTTGCTTGCGAACCTCTTCCTTCCTTCCTTCCTTCTCAGTGATAAAGACGCTTGAGAATAGCGTACAACTAAAGCCGTAGACAGTAGAACGCTGGCAAGTGAGGTGAGCCAACAAAGCGTGAATAGGGACGGAGAGCTCACTGGAATCCCTTGCTCGAAGAGCAATCACCCGCTATGCTACCACCACTACAACCCCTGACGTCAATTTGAACCCTGGGTGTCGTCAACTTGCTGGAAATTGCTGGAGAAGCGAAAGGAAAGATGGGATGGTCGAAAAAGCTGGAAAATGGGAAATGCGTGACTAGCTCTTGGGTGAATACACGCACGATGGAGGAAGAGAGAGCAAACGCTGGCGACGCAGACCTCTACTGAGCGCTTGCGCTTGCGCTCTCAGGCCACAGACCCGACGTCTGGAGAGTATATTCCAGTGAACATGCAGGAATTCTGACAGAAAGTGGGTGATTTGAGACAGTGACCAATTTTCAGTTTTCACTCCATTCCTGAAAACCTAGCGATGCCCAACAACCACGATTACTTGGGGACTCGGACAACTTGAACTCGATTAACACAGAACATAAAAACAATAAATCCTTCCAAGTTTCCATAATATTGATACAGTTACTTAATAAAACTTCATGAGTATTCCGAAGCACCCCCTGTATGACCGCTCTTTAATTGATGGCAATCTTCTTCGGAGCCTGCTCCGGTGTCGTCTTAGGGAACGTCACCGAAAGAACTCCGTTTTCAAGTGAGGCTTTGATGTCCTCGCCCTAACGAATTCGGATTCAGCACCTTGTTTGAGCGGGGATTAAAGGAGTATATGCTTACCTTGATGCCCTGAGGCAAAGGAATCGACCTCGAGAACTTCCCATACCGACGCTCCCGCACGGCGTACCCATTCTCATCGCGCTCAGACGAGAGCTTGGATTCCCCAGAGACGGTGAGCATGTTATTGTGCACGTCGATATTGACGTCCTCTTTCTTCAGGCCTGGGAGCTCGAACGTCGCGAGGACCGTGTTGGATTGCGCGTCTTCGTGCACGTCCATTCTGCAAGAGACAAATGAAAAGTCTTCGTCAGAGGTCGCTTGGTAGGTAAAGAGAGGGAGGCGTTTGCTTACCTGGGTCGCATCGACTTCGGGGCGTTGTCGCGTTCAGCGACTTGGCGGTTGCCATTGGTCCCGCCACCGGTGCGAGCGTTGAACGCCTCGTCAAAGAGACGATCGAACTCGGAAAAAGGGTCGTAGATGACGCGAGAAAGAGACATTGTCGAGTGTTGAGGATGAGAGAGGTGAGAGTTAGAAGTGATGAGTGTTTTGCGTGTTTGAGCTTGATTAAGTACTGGCGTTGCGGCCTCCCTTCCGTCTCTATTTTATATGTTTTACGGAGGAATTCTCCAGAAAGCCCAGACCATCGTGGCGCGCCTTTGTCCAGAGAGAGACGTTCTTGTCGTGAAAGCTCTGGAAAGGTCGTGGAAGTTTCTCGTAAGGTCCGGATCGGTGAACAGAGAATGGACAAGCACATGACGTCATAGTCACGTGAAAGACGCGTTGTTATTGGTTGCGTGGTATTTTCTGTTGAACTTTCGAACGACCCACAAAACCAAATAAGGAAACGTTATATTGGTGGCCAACGGTAGAAGTGTCCGTAATGATGTAGGGGGAATAGGGTATTTAGTGGGAGTGCGAGGGGTAAACGGAACGTGGCATGCGTGATGAGTCGTAATCATGATGGGGGAAAACAGAGGGAACACGGAAAACATAGGACGACAGACAACAGAGCGCAGTGGGATACATAATGATACTTACCAGATACCCTAGTGAAAACATAAAAGAGCAATGCGAGATTCAAAGCGTACAAAAGCATGGATAGGTGTGATGGAGTGGGAGATGATGAGCAAAGCAAGCGTCGTGAGACGAACCGAGTGGCCAATCTAGCAAAAGCGGATGAGGTCCCGGTGTGCATTCTAAAGGGACAACAAGACTAACCTGTGGCCTGATCTATCAGGATGTCTATTTGCTCCAATCCATGATTCCCATTCGCAAGAAGTACTCGACGTCCTTCAAGCGGGATTCGTCGAAAGCAGTGGTCACGAGCCCCATCTCCTTCCCCAGCATCCGCAACACGACGTGAAGCTCCGCGCTCGTCAGCATATCGATGTCTTTCTGGGATACGAACTGGTCGAGGAAGATATGCGCCGCCATCACAACGATGGTCTCGGAGACGGTCGGGTTGTAGGAAGGTGAGAAGCACTTGCGGTAAGTTTCAGGGATGCGATCTTGCTCCTTCATGTCCCTAAAGCGAGGAAGTGGCTTCCTTCCTCTTGCGAGCTCGACCATGCGAATTTCTCTGTATATATCCTTGATGCTGGGCAACTCGACACCATGACCAGTGATGAGAAGCGGCAGTGCTTCGTCGACGAGAGACCAGCCAAAGGAGCTGGAGAACGAGGGGAGGATGACTTGGGGGGAGGAATTGTTGGCGGTGGGAGGGGTGGAGCTCTGGGTGAGCACGGGGGAGGGAGGTGTGTAGACCGGGCTGTCGGTGGCCGCGGGCCATTCGCAAGCGAAAGAACCCGGCGAAGGAGGATGGGACGCAATGGTGGTGCGAAGACTGCTGACCGGGAACGAGATCATGACTGCCAAGAGAGATTGTAGGAAGGGTGAAGTTTGTTTGTGTTTCGAGTTGTTGTACCCAAACCTCCAAGAACGGTGGTTGTAGTGGTTGTAGTGGTTGAGAGGAGAGAGACTGAAGGCGGACAAACCCGAATTTAAGCCAAAAGCCCAAATCGAGATCTTGGCCATGGCGGATACGGGCGTCAACTCGCCCAATGCCACTCTCAACCAGCCATTGTACCCACGAGCAGCTCTGACCGTCGCGTCCAGATACTCCGCTACATTCCGCAGTTAGCTAGTTGACAACATCCAAGAGCTTCTCGCACTTTATCCTTTCATCCCCAGGGAGAAGCGCGCTTCAAGTTGGTAGCGGACAATGGCGTCCTGCTTTCCTCGATGAATGGCATGAGCTAGCTCAGTGGCCTTGGGAGAGCTCGACATGTCTATGCGTCCCCTACTCACGCGCTGTGCATGCAATCGTGAGCAAGGTGCCCTCTAACGCACCCGGACCTGTCAAGCGGGTAAGTACAAAGTCATCCCATATTGTTTAGAACGGGGTCACCGACCGTCTTGACATAGCTCTAGGCAGCTCACGAGCTTTGATACCAAGACGACTTCCTGATAGCTTGTTCAATCTCTTTTATCCTCTCCCCCGCGTGTAGAGGGAAGGCATCCTCGACAACTAGTGTCGACCAGTAAGCACAAAGTCATTGCTATTACTTCAATACCTAGACTTACCGCCTTGACACAACTCTATCCTGTTCACGGGATCCTGTACAAAGGACCCCTCGCGCATTGTCCATGCGGGCTGTGGCACGCTTCGGGAACGGCGGTCCCATTCTTCCAGGACTATCACCAATGAGTACAGTTGGGGCTGCGAAGGTTACGATCCGCTATCACGAGAAATACTGGTGGTAGGAAAGTCGACCCATCTCATGGAGGGCACTTCGCTTTCCTGCCGAAGAGCTCTGTGTCGCGAATCCGCGGAGGGGACAGGGGACTGGAACGAACCCATCACCGCCCTTCACGATCACGAATCCATGAAGACAGTTGCTACAGCGCCCACAAGTGTGTCTGGTCCGCCTGCACAAATAGATGTGATGCTGGAAGAAGTGACGGAGGACGACTGCTGTTCGTTCACGGAATAACGGGTGGTAGATCCCGCCTCGGGTCGCAACTCGCCAGAAGGGAGCCTTTGATTGACCGGGTGTCATTGGTGCGCAAGATTAGCTGTCGGTGTTTCCCTGTCTTGTAATACGACCAGAACCCCATAATTTGACCATATCGTTCCCAGCTGCAGAGACGACCAAAGAATGGGCATCCTTCAAGGTACATTCGCGTTGGTCCACAGTCATTCTCATGATAGTACAGAATTGATCACTCACAGACTCTCCAGATAGGTTGAATCAACCATTGGTTGGACAGAAACACCATCTGGGGAACCCGGAATCTGTCCTTGCAAGGTTCATCGACGTCATGCCACCGTGACCCCAACAAACACCCGACGTCGTGTTCGTATTGGATACAAGACCCGGGGCGCATGAAAGATGCCTAGTGGAGAGCACAGGTGGCGCAGTACGCCCCTCCACCGAACGCTGGGAGACCTGGAGACTTGGAGTTGGTCGCCGTCATCACAGGCTCAAATGACGTGGCACGTCGCACCGCCGAGGTCGCGAAATTTGCTGCAGCAAAATAATGAGTATAGTGTAAATTCATTTTTTATTTATCCGCACTCTGTAAGTCTGAGTGTGTGCGTTTGCTTTGTTGTTCGCATTTTTGGGGGCTAGCGGCGGCGGGGACAAAGTTCAAAGAGCGGGAGACTTAGACGCCAGCGCTGTGGCGCGTTTCCGGATATGGAACGGGTATGACGTAGTGATATTCACAGTGTGCAGCAAGGTCGGAGTGACGGCTCCAGGACGGACTCCAACAAGAAACCAGATATATAAACCCGCTCATCCTCTCGTTCTCACTTCACCAATCTCAACACACAACCCCCACATATACCAAGTACTCACATCACACACGAAACTATGTCCGGCGCAGCTGACAACACCAACACCTTCACCACCCAACCACCGCCCGCCCACCACATCCACCGCGACAGCGAGGTCCTCCCAGGAGCCACCGGCGCCGAGTTCAAACCCGCGCCGTACGAGACTTCCACGCTCAACAACCCGCAGACATGGCGGTCGAACAACGAGAAGCAGTTCGGCGCGGGGACGGACACGGGGCACGTCATGGCCGGCGGGCAACATTCTGGTTCTGCAGTTACGGGAGGCGGGTTCGGATCGAGTCTTGGGGAGGAGGATCCGAGTTTTAGGAGGGGCGATTCGGGGTACAAGGAGGGAAGGGGCCAGGCGACGAGTTTGGGGAATGCGGATCCGAGTTTGAATAAGGAGGCGTTTGCGAAGCATAATGCGTTCCATGAGGACAGGCCGATGGGTGTTCAACCTACTTCTCAAGGTCAGTACTCGCAATCCTTTGGTTCGTACGCGATTTGTGTCTGACTGTTTACGGTGATCATAGGTGGTGTTGCCATTGGAGGCAAGAGTGATCTCCCCGAAGGTCATGCCTCAGTGATGGACAAGATGGTTGGCAAGACCCAGAAGGTTTGTCTTTACCTTTCCGCATAATAGATCGCAAAATCTGATGCTTCTGTGTATAGGTCGCAGGGAAGGTCATGAAGAACCCCGCTATGCACGAGAAGGGAGAACTGCGCGAGACTGGTGGCAAGCAAGCTGTCACTGGCGACGCCAGGGCTGCCCATGACTAATGTCTTCTTTCTTGTGGTATCGAGGAAATAATGTCTTCATGAAGAATATGTTCGAATTCTGTACTTCTAGTCAACATCTAATGCTCACTATAATTCTGCCACTCAGCAAACGCCTGGAGGCATCCAGTTGGATCATTCTAATGCAAATGTCAATGCAATGTATTAATAACGCGTAATTATCACCGTCTACGAAATCTCTATTTCTCCTCGGCACTGACCGTGCCAATCACTCGCATGATCTTCTCATACACCGTGAACACAATCCCGCCACTTAACTAGAAACGAGCAGCCCTCCCATTAACAACGAAAACACGCGACATCGAACGAGTTCGACTTACCATCAACCGAACCAACCGCGGAGTGGTGCCTGTCCAGAACCGTCGTACACCTTCCTCGGTGAAGATCCGATACGCACAATGGAAGGAGTTGCGGTACGCTTGTCGTGCGGAGAGGGATTGCATTCGGGTTTTGATCACGCTTTAAGCACACACATATTCCATCACAGTCAGTCAGTTAACATCTCACAGTTTCACATTTCGAATTCTGAGCGGAAGGGGGAGAGGGGGGACGTACTCGAGAGGCATGGTAGTGTAGACTGTGACGAGTCCCGCTATGGCTCCGATGCCGAATGTGATGGTTGTTGGGAGAGTTTGACCCGGTGGCGCTGTGGATTGGACGAATTGCTTCAGGGTGGTGTATGTGGTGAAGCGTACGGCGGAGTTGGCCCCTGCGTCGAAAGAAAAAGGCAAACGTTCGTCTCAACGCTCTTTTATTGTTATTGCGGCAAACATGTTGGGAACGAACCTTGTCGCATTACCTGCGAAACACAGTTTGAACCGTCGGGCGTTTATTGTCAGGGAGGAAAGGGGACGTACCACTGGGAAGAGGCCCCTGTAGACACCTCGGAGACCCTCTTCACGGACGATGGTGACTGTGCCGTGCAAGAGACCTCGGTATCGCGGGACGGGACTCTTGGCGTCATCAATCAGTTTAGTTCTGTCCGCACATCAGCTACTACATCCCGAGTTGGCTGTCATTGAGGGAGTAACAGACGCACTTGATGGTTTCGGACGGTGTCACGGCGAAAATGGCTTCCATGATACCTGCGCCGAGTCCAGCTGTTTAGAATAAAGTCGCGATTGAGTGTCGTGAATTGGGGCAGGCGTTGGGAAGGCGTACCGACGAGACTTCGTGCAGGGCTTACTTTTCCCTGGATTCCATGTTACATGCAGAAACAACAGCGTTTCATGGACCAAGTTCATACCTCTGAATCCGCCAACATGTGCTTGAAATGGTCATACGACACGAACCGCACACCTGCTTTCGCAGCATTTCCTAAACGGACACCCTCATCAGCTTTCAATGACAATGCTGTGGACAAGACATGAGACGCACCGACAACCAAAGCCGAGCATCCCGAATACAACCCGGTCACGCCCTTCGTAGCCAACGTCGTCCGTATGATCGTCAACGGAGGTTCCCTCTGACCACATCATGGTCAGCCTGGAAACAATACTCGGCAAGGATCATCACTGGTGGCAGACCTTTCCACCGAATTGCGAGCGCGTCTTTACGAATTCTGTGGGATATGTGACGAACCTATGTGCTTAGAGCAGGTTGAGTCTTTTTCTATGAATGAAGAGAAAGAGAGCTCACGCCTCGACTGCGCCTGCTGTTGTGCCTGCGACGAGCGAGTGCATCGGGTTTTCTTTCTTCGTGGACATCGTGTCGTGGAGGTGAGCAAGGGTGGAATTGGCGCGCGTGGTTCTCAGCCACAACTTGAAGCCACGATGCTCTTCGAAAGACTCCGAGTCGTTCCTCTCAGCCTCCACGAGCATGTCCTCCTCCACCGTCCTCCTCCTCCGCGCCCCCTCCCAGGACATCGACAAGTACGAAGCTGAATTCACGTCCAATGGATACCATCCGATCTCGATACCAGTCCTCGAAACCGTCCTCCTCAACCTCCCACCCTTGCTCCAGATCGTGCAGGCGGGTCCGGTCGAGAGGAAGATACATGGTGTCATCGTCACCAGTGCAAGAGCATGTGAGGCATGGAGGTGTGTGCTCGAGCAGATCATCGCGGGGGAGCACAGTCCTTCCAGAGACGCAGGTAAGGGTTAGGATCTGTCCGACCTGTGAATTCTCACTTCTCAATCGAAACGGTATCATCCAGACTGGTCGACAACCCCGTTCTACGTCGTCGGCGAGGCCACAGCATCCTCCCTCTCCGACCTCCCTCCGCACCCCCGCCTCACACCCCGGATCATCCGCGGCGCGTCGGAAGGCGGGACGAGTGAGAAGCTCGCGCACTTCATCTTGAAAGATTTAGATCTAGAAGGGAGGAGTCGTGATCATGATGATGTTGGCAAGCCGACACTGTTGTATCTGACCGGCGACAAGAACCGTGATACGTTGCCTGGGATATTGAGCGAGGGCGGTGTGGAGTTGGAGAGTTTGCAGGTGTATGGGACTGTGGGGTCTTCGCGGTTCGGGCGGGATTTAGAGGAGGGCTTGCGTGGTGCGCCACTAGGTGAAGACATTCGCCGTCTTGCTCGTCCTATGTATGCTAACCATCACCACTTGGCAGACACGAAGAAATGGTGGGTTGTGTATTTCGCACCCTCCGCCGCAGCTTTCGTCACGCCCTTCCTCAAAAACCACTTCTCTTTACCTACACTCGACGACCCGCATCAGGAGCAGGCCAACACCAACGCGCATCTCGCCGCGATAGGTCCCACAACAGCCAACTTTCTCCGAGATACGCTCAAGTTGGCCGTGAATGTTACATCGCCAAAACCAACCCCGGAGGCGCTGAACGCAGCGATCTTACAGTTCGACACATCGTGATGGTGATTTGGTCGTCGTCGCGGTTCCGTTAGTTGACGTACCGGTTTGTAACTCTGGTGAGCAAATGTTGGTATCATGATTGTGTACACAATGGATAGCTGACTGATGAATGGTCACTAGTCGCTTTGCAGGTAAATTTCGTGTTGGGTCCTTCATGTGTGCAAGCCCAGTCAGTGCCTTGTCGCTAAATCTCCGCCCCCCTTGTTCGCATCCCAAGAGTTACTCCTCCCGTCATTGTTACAACGTCAAAACCATTGCATCCGCACCACGCCACAAGAGGCATCTTCCCTGTTCCATCTTCTCAATGACTCTCCTAGTTGCCCTATGGCCCCTATCAAACATCTCTGCGGTCTTGGCTGATGGCATCTACAAGACGATTCCATAAAAGACTCGTCGGGGCCGCCTCCCAACTCTCGTCCTTCCATCGTTGACCGATTCTTTCAACCCGTGCTGCGCAGTACGTGCATCCTTTCTTGGTGTCGTCAGATATATTTGTGAACTGACAATGACATTTATTGTAGCGTCAGATACCGAAAGACCAGCTCCTACACTTACAGCACCATGCAAATCAGCGTAATTACACTCCTTTCCTCTATCACGGCTTTCGCCGTCATGACTTCCGCCTCTCCAATCGAGTGAGTGATCGCCCCCCCCCCACATCTTGTCACCTACCTCCTGACACAACACTCTCTCTGCGTAGCACCACAGACAGTCCTTACCGTACTCGTGAAAACGGGAAACTAGACCTTGCAAGGCTCAAAATAGGACCGAGGTAACGCTGTCTTTTTCAATTCAACCCAGAATTACTTCCAACACACAACACTCCCCGTTATGTAGATTCTCCCTCACGATTGAGAACACCACCGACACGCAGAACCAACCTCACCCGGTCATCGGTATCTCCAACGAGTACACCTCGTCCTCCTCCATCCTCATCGCTCCCTCCTCTACCTCATCTATTTTTTCCGCCCCCTCCACCTCATCAACCGTCTTCTCTGCTTCTCCCTCCTCCGTCATCCCCACACCACCAATTTCATCATCCTCAGCTCAGGCGACTTCAGCTTTCACGACGACGACGACGACGTCGTCGTCGTCGGTTGCAAGACCGACCCCGTTTAAATCTGCTTTTGGCTTGGCGGACAGTGGGATCTCGGAGAGTGAGTTTGCGGGTTTGAAGTTCGGTGTGGCCTAGGGAGGGAGAGGTCAATGAGGAGAGAGAGGATGGCGTGTGTCCTTGACTTTTGTTTTTTCATTGGATGATGTCTAGGTTACAGATTGCGGGGAAAGTGAATATAAGTAGTGGTGGTGTCCTCCGTAGAACCTTACGGCCCAGAAGGTGCAGTTTTCGCTGCTGATCGTCAACATAAACGCGTGCACCAGAACCCTCGTGTGGTTCCCACTGTGCGTTAAAAATGATAAAGACACAATCGACCCGCCAGTGGTCAGTGGTCGCCACAGTGCCAAATCCAAGGATTGACGGGCCACGACGGGCCACGTGGAGAATCACGTGCCGCCGGGATCTGGTCTGGGACTCGGAGTCTGATTCAGATCATGACTCTCTCTCAGGGTTACAGGAAGATTTTGTCTGAGTTCGTCTTGGGCCATTCGCCATTCCCATGCAGCATGGATCAATGCGTCATACTGTGAGAGGATGTCGATGGAGTTGCGTTGAAAGTTGGGAGGCTGATTGGTAAAAGGGAGATGATTGGTGAGCCCAGATTGATGATACCATCCTCTCTTCATCGCGCGTAATCCCAGAGCGTATCTCTCCTCCCTTCAGAGATATATAAGCATCCATTGACCATGGGAGTGTAAGTTTAAGTCTTTTCTTCCAACTATCACTATGCCAGAGACTTTGACCCTCTACACTGCGAAGGTTAGTGCTCGTTCCTGTGTTCGGTGCATTGTGGAATTCAAGTTGACCTCGTCGAATTGTAGATCTGCCCTTATGCTCACAGAGTGTGTAATCTATATGGATGAGGCAGCATATCAATATTAACATGTAGTGGTGGGTAGGTTGAGCTTGCTTTGGCAGAAGCAAAGGCCGAGTACAAGAGATTCGATGTTGATCTTGGGAATAAGCCGGAGTGGTATGCTCCCAAGGTGAATCCCGCGAGCAAGGTACGCTAGATTCACTCTCCTTGTCTTGCCACAGTCACAAAAGGCTCATAAAAACCATCGTGTGATCTTCAGGTTCCCGCAGTTGCTTACGGTGGCCCAGACGTTCCTCCGGATCAGCCCTCCCCAAACTCCACCAAGATCGCAGAGTCCCTCGTTCTCCTCGAGTTCGTCGCCGACCTCTACCCCTCCGCCAAGCTCCTCCCCGAAGACCCCGTCCTTCGCGCGAAAGTGCGCTTCTTCATCGACGCCGTGTCCAACAAGTTCAACCCCGCCTACTTCTCCTACGTCATCACCGGCAAGGGCAACCAGGAGGGCTTGATCCAGGCGTTCAAGGACATCCAAGTTTTGCTTCCGGAGACCGGATTCGCGGTGGGGAACGAATGGAGCATCGCGGACGCGTCGATCACGCCCTTCATTGCGAGGTTGTTCGTGGCGTTGGAGAACGATTTGGGCGCGTATGCCGTTGGAGAAGGCCCCAAGACTTTGGAGCTCATCAAGACCTCTCCTGAGTTGAAGCGCATTCAGACCTACATTCAGGATGTCACGACTCGGCCCAGCTTCACCAGCACTTTCGATCCGGTATGGAAAATCAGCTACTGTCATCCAATTATTCTTCCTGACTTGACGGCATCCGTTCGTAGGAGCTCATTAAGACTGGTCTTACCAAGAGATTCGCCAACATTACCCGTGCCTCTTCGTAATGGTGCATGTTCACATACGAGACATGATGGAAATGTGTATTAGTGTATTCTTAACAGGAAAGACTCCTGGTGAAATCCGCCACGACTTCTCCCGCCAGAGAAAATCGCCAATGCACGTCGTGGCACACGAGGTGCAACCGCGAATATCGTCGTCAGTGAAAGTGGTGTAAAAGTCTCAGAAGTTCTTCACCCGGGCCCTTCCCATGAGCTCAGGTTCTCGACCAATGGGAGAGGGCGGCCAGACCCAGGATGAAAGGAAAATGTTAAATCCTTCAAGACCTTTCCCGCAAGGAAAAATCGCCAATGCACGTCGTGGTACTTAGTACTTGTGAGTCAGTGGAAAGCAAGAAATTCGAGCGCCCAAGCCTGAGAACGCTTGATCTTGAGGCGGCGCTCCCTCTGAAACTCAACCAGTATCATGATGGTCAAACAATCTTTCGTCGAACGCTGGTCTCTTCCTCAAGTCTTTCCAAATTACGGACCTTTGGGGAACCCATAAATACTATGCAGATAACTCCTCGGGCTGATCATAACGGTTTGTACTTCGAATCTCCTCCCAACCTCGTCTCGTTCCTAACCGCTTCACAGGACTGTACACTCAACACCTTCAGACAAAACCAAGAGGATATATGTACGCCTACCAAGACGTATTTGACCAGCTGTGAACAGTCAGCTGTGTTCCAAAGTTCCTCAAGTTGTTTCTGATTTCTCCTTGGGGCGGAGTCCGCTCGTGAGGATGGAACATCAACCGAGACTCCTGTCCACCCCAACGTCGAAGACCAGTTGCTGTGGCCTGTGTGGGATTAGATGATCCATGTTTAACAGCCTGCGGCGCAGTGCAATAATCTCGTTAGCGAAATTCTTGCGATTCATGCGCAGCTTATCTCTCGCACAAACACCCTGAACGTACATTCATCCCATTCACCGGCCCTTCAGCGTGGCGTTCAAACGGCTGCGATCAGTTCGTTCTTCGGACACGCCAGACCGTAATAGTAGCTGGTGATTATAGATTCTGTCAGACTCAATACTAGGTACGCGTAATACACATACTCAACTGCGCTTTTCAGGGCACAACGATCCGGTGATCATTGCCATGTCATGGCGGGAGAGTGTCGGATGTGATGTCACCCCACAAGAAGAGCGTGTGGCGAATGACACTGTTGCTGCGCACGGACTCGACCTTCTCCACACCACGAGCAGGAAGCGGCGTATCAGCACCAGTGTGGAAGGTCCGCTCCAAATCACGAACGTCAAGAAGGTGTGTTTCCAACCATGGTTGTTTCCTAACATCATAATAATGGTGTAGCTAAATCTCATTATAAGTATGTCTGCACATTCGGGTTCCAAATTGTGGCAAGCCTTACAGTCATGTCAAACTTCGACATCTTCCGCCGTCGGTTTAAAGGAGACGTCGTCAGCCCAGAAGATAGCGGATACGCCCAGGTGATCAACCGTTATGCCGCCCTCAAAGTCGGTCGTATTACCGCCGTTGCTTTTCCCAAAGATCCAAAAGACGTCTCCTTCGCGATAGGGTACGCACAAGCGGTAGACTTACAGATAGTTCATCATGGCGGCGGGCATAGTGCCAATGTCGCGGGAGCGTCGTTTGAGGAGCGTGGAATTCTGGTCATTGATCTGACCAGATACCTCAACAACGTGTGGGTGGACGCCAAGAAGAAGTTGGTATACGCCCAAGGCGGAGCGAATTGGCGATCGGTGGACTGCTCTTCCACTCCGCATGCTCTTGCAGCTGTGGCAGGAAACGTGAGCGAGGTACGTCGAGTGATCTCATGCGAAAATTCGCTCGCTGATGCTACGTTGTTTAGGTCGAGATTGGAGGGTATGTGGCGTGCATGAGACCATAACAAACCTCAACTGATTACTGGTGCTTTGGCAGGTTGATAAAGGCAAGTGGGTACGGGTGGTTGAGTGGTGCTCACGGGTCAGTGGCCAATAATTTGGTCCAGGCAAGTGCTTATACGTCATGCGATACTGCTCAGTCTGACTGGGATCTACACTCCAGGTGACTGTAGTCACTGGAGGCGGGGATCTTATGGTTTCAAACGAGCTTGAGCACCACGACCTCTTCCAAAGCATCCGCGAGGGCCTCCCCGGCTTAGGAGTGGTAACGGAATTTGTGATGAAGCTCCATCCTCAAGGCCGGAAGGTGTTTGCGGGCCGCGTTCTCTTCGGCATTGACACATGCGAGAAAATATCTGCGTTCCTTGGTGTGTGGTGGCCGACAGCGAGTACACAAGAAGGGATGACGGTCGGTTTGAACAGGACGGCCAGCGGTCAGGTGAGTCAGTCACGCCACAGGCCTGCTTTCCAGTCATCTCACAGGGATAGACGGTCATTGTTTGCTTTGTTTTCTACAATGGCTCGGAAACTGATGGGAGACAAGTCTATAAGGATTTGTTCGATATCGGTTAGTCAAAAGTCTTCAATCAGCCGTTTATCTGTTAATCTTCTTTCAGGACCGATCTCTGATTGGGCAACGGAGATTCCTTATGAGCAATTGAATGGAATGACGGTAATTTTGCTTACTCGTTCGGCGTACCCATATCTCACTGTTGCATCATTTGTATTAGAACACAACCTCGATGCAATGCTTCTTCACGAAGAGGTTGCGCACAAAGCCCCCATCTGAGATCTTCTTCAACGCGGGCTTTTGCAGCCAATTTGCGACGGTGGTGTCACGAACCAGCCATGAGGTTGTGCTGACTCAACACTACATACCTGGCAAAACGAACGGCACACGCCCGTCATTCATGCCGCATCATCATTCACGGGAGAGCGTACTACTTCTCGTGCATTGGCGGGAAAACACGTCGAAGGAAGAACAGGCGAAAGAAATTGCCCGAGCATTAGAATCCCTCTGATACAGTCATCACCACTGCGAGTTCCGTCCCATGCTCATATGTCGTCCTACGCACTTACTGATTTCTTATTTAACATCTTTTAGACTTCGTTTGTATTTTTGTAACTTCGAATGCCGCGGCCCACCGTGACTCACGGAGCGTCGGGTTCCGATTGAGCATGCGACGATTTCTAATCAATATTTGGTGTATCTAGAATGGGGCTTATTTTAATGGGGAGATCGGACTTTTGCTAGCCTCCCAGGGGCGAGCGCAGTCCAGTCTAGCTGAGCAACTGAGAGAACAAGTTGCATCTGCACCCGACGATATCCGATGACGTTTTTCCGGAATTATCAGTATTTGCTGTTGTTAGTATCAGAGGCCGTTGCCTTTTTTAGCTGAATTAGTCACTCCTCAATCCAAGAGTCCGAATCCCAGTTTGCTGGCAAGGTTCGTCGGTTCTCGTGAGCCGGATCTGCCATCGACCCGACATATAGCCGACATGGGTAACTTTATACCAACTTGTTCTTCCATTGAAATGAACCAACGACATACGGCCATGCTATCATTCTCACAGAACTCCCCTTCAATACAGTTCTGGATCACACAGACACTTTCTTATCGGGGGTGCATATTATAGCTGGTAAATGCTAGTGGCACAATGGAACTCTCACCTCCTTCCCCATTTCCCCGTCATGGCAGCTGGCACTTACACAGCAGTTCAAGCGGAAGAATCGACCCCCAACTCACGAAGAGGACACCGATTCTGGCTCATCTTCGTCTCCATTTGCGTCTGCCTGTTTGTATCTGCTCTCGAGTTCACCGGCCTTTCCACCGCGCTCCCGACCATTATTGCAGACTTGCACGGAAATGATTTTGTCTGGGTTGGATCGGGGTATGCGCTGGCATCGACGGCTTTGTTGCCACTGAGTGGAGGCCTTGCAGAGGTGAGCACAGCTTCTTTGCTGAAGTTGTAAGCGAAGATGCTGATCAGATCCTAGGTGTTCGGGAGGAAGGCTGTAATGATCGGCGCACTGAGCCTATTCTCTCTTGGAAGTGCCCTGTGCGGGGCTGCACAGAGTATGGAATGGCTCATCGCAGCAAGAGGTGAGTCGTACCGTCTAACGTCGCTGCCCCCTCACTCACGAAGTTGCACAGTTGTCCAGGGACTGGGCGGAGGCGGGCTGCAATCCCTTCCAAACATCGTTCTCTCTGATCTTGTTCCCTTGTCTGAGCGCGGAAAATATCAAGGTATTATTGGGCTGTACGTACAACCTTCTCGTTTTTAGCCGCAATCTGAATAGATGCCCGATTTTAGGACATGGGCAATGGCTTCTGCAATAGCACCTCTCGTCGGAGGTTCCCTAGCGTCCAACGGAGGCTGGCGATGGTTCTTCTGTACGTCCCGCTGTTCCGTGGACCCTTGAGTAACGCAATCTCAATTGGCTTGCCCTCTGATGTAGATATGAACCTTCCCATCTGCGGTATCGCTATCATCATGACCGTCCTATTCTTGGACCTCCCCACCCCTGGCGGAAGCTTGCGAGAGAAGATTGGGCGGATTGACTGGGTGTGAGTTCCACGCTTCAAGCTACGCATACGCGCAACCTCTCAGCTGACGCGATTTTTGCGTACCTCAGTGGCAACCTTCTTTGCATTGGAAGTACTTCTGCGATCGTCATTGGGCTCACTTGGGGCGGTGTAACCCACCCATGGACTTCTGTGCAGGTCCTTGTTCCCTTGATCTTGGGTGTCTTTGGCTTGATATTTTTCTTGGTGTACGAAGCCAAAGTTGCCAGCCACCCCATTGTAAGTTTCTTTATAGTTTTCATGAATTTATATGCCTGAAATAGAACCCCAGGTGCCGATTACTCTGTTGCGCAACCGCACAAGTGTGAGTGGGTGCGTGAACTTTCTCACCCACCCAGCACATGGCTCAAAGGCGTGACTGACCCGTTCTCTCGCAGGTACACCCAAACCTTCATCTGCCCCTTGATTGTCATTGCCGTCGTCTGTGCGTGAACCGCTACCAGCTCATCGCTGCTCGTGCAGCAGAGCCCTTCCTAATGCAGGCATTTTAGACTATCTCCCCGTCTACTACCAGGCATGCAAGGATGCCACTCCAATCGGATCCAGTGTTAGCTCACTTTCTATTTCACTCGTGATGGCACCCACCGTGGCTATTGCCGGGATGAGCGTAGCCAAGTTCCAACGCTATCGTCCTCAGCTATGGGCGGGGTGGGCGTTGTTGCTCATCGGAATGGGCAGCTTTTCCGTCTTGCGTGCAGAAACCAAGACCTCTGTCAGCAACGGTTTGAGTATTCCCATCTCAATCGGCGCGGGGATTCTGTTAGGTACAGTGTACCTCCGAGTGATGCTATAAGTTCTGTAACTGAATACCTTTTCAGCGACTACATATTTCCCCGTTCTCTCGCCGCTCCCCGTCTCTGAGAACGCATACGCGCTCTCTTTCTTCGGGTTCTGTCGTTCCTTCGCAGGCGTATGGGCCGTATCCATCGGCGGTGCCATTCTTCAAAACCAGCTCAGCAAACACCTCCCTGCGGAGTTCCTCCAAAGTGTCTTATCCTCCTCTTTCAACTCATCGGCGTCACTCTCATCTTCTGACATAAATCTCGCATACTCCGTCATCCCAACCATCCGCAACCTCCCCTCCCCACTCAAACTGCAAGTTCAAGTCGCGTTCGCAGACTCAGTCGCGATGATCTGGACGTTGATGACCGGGGTCGTGGCCATCGGGTTCTTAGCGTCGTTTTCCATGAGGGATGTCCCCCTTCACGACTACGTTGACGAAAAATGGGATCTTAAGGACGGTAACGGGGCGGAGGAGCGGGAGAAGAAATTGGTACGACACCGGGACCAAAAGCCTGGACCGTTGTTCAAGGATCCTTGGGATGTTACTGGTGAGACAAGCTCACTTTACGATCCAGCAGCGCCATTGTGGAAGAACGGTGCTGAGATAGAGGACCGAGCTTTGACTCAGGAGCCATTGTTGGTGATGCCGAGAGCAGTTTTCGCGGAACCGTTCTCGGTGAAGATGTATGATGATGCTGCAGTACTTTCGTACAAGTAGTCGTGGTTTCAAAGTAGACAGGTGAAACATCTCAAAGGAGCTCTTTCCATTTCTTCTGCTCTCGTACCAGTAACAGACAAACTATGAAGCGAACATACACGGTGGATTCAGGCAGGCTTTAGGGTTTGAGCTACCAACCTCAAGACTGGGAGAGAACAGACGCAACAGTGACGTGGAATCTGAACGTCGCGTCGCGCGTCTTCAAGCAGCAATTGCAATGGGCTTATTGTTCTGCAAACGAGGGAGGTCCATGTCAGCAATAATTATAATACAAAAACAGTGGCAATAAAACGTACCGCGACGGTATCCCAAAGGTTAGCCGTGCTCTGCCACAAAATCATCAGTCCAGATCGAGATATAAATATTAAGGATCACGTACAGATTCCTCCCTCTTCACTGGGACGAAAGCAGCAATTTGATCCTTGACGTAATCAATCCACGAGACGTTTGGGGTCCACCACTGTACACAAGAATGGTCCGAATGAAACATCTTAGTAAAACAACTATCAAAGGATGAACACGCAGCAGTGACATACACTAGAGCCTTCGTTTGGGCTCGTCCTGTGGTCATTGTCTCTCTTAAAAGCGAACCATGGCACGCTTGGGATCCAGAACTGTATAAAGAGAAGTATATATATATATTAACAAGCGTGAAAGTAATCAAAAGAGGTTGTATACGTACGGCAGAACCTTCGTGGAATTTGGCTTTCGAGCTTGCATCTGCTTTGAAGGCAAACCATGGGTTGCTGGGGATCCAGAACTGTTGTATGCAAGAAGGGCACATCGAAATCATGGACACAGTGAGAAGGAATGGTAGACTTACCGCAGCGTCAGCATTCCTCAACTGAGTTGTCGGGGGTGTATTAGCGGGCTGGATAATTAGGGTAGAACGGCGAGATTGATACGTACTCCAGATGTCTGGTTCATCTTTACCCCGCCGTCCAAGCTGGTGACCGCCCAAATGCCGGACCAACGAGTCTAGAAAAAGCGGAAGGCCTCAATCAGTCGGGTTAATGATGTCATTAGAGGGGTACGCACCGGAGCAATGGATTCCGCCTTCGTAAAGATCCAGGTTTTAGTCCAATGAGTCTGCATCCGCATCAGCAGATGAACTATGTAAAGCGTGTTGTTCGGGTATATATGCGCACCGCAGAGGCCGTCTCAGTCATGAGCATCCAGTCTCCGGACCAGCGAGTCTAAATAGGCAATTTGTGACATGAAAACTGAATGAGTCAGAGGGATGTGTGCATACCGGAGCCGTGTCCTGCAAATGGCAAGTTCACGAGATAGGATCAGGGAAAAACGGATGAAGTACCCACCTCCGAGGTACCGTGGGTGGCAGCACGAGCTTTGTCCATATTCTATAAGGGCATGAGCGTCGGGCGTCCAATTACCATGCATTTACTACGTACTCCAGCCAAAAAGACGTTGGCGGCTTGGCCCTCACGATCGCTCTCAGCACGACAATGAGTAAGCGTGCCACATCCAGAGCAATAGACGTCGTGTCTGTTCTCCTTGGGCATTTGCTTATTTTTCAAAGCGTTGAACATGAAGTCGGGACCGTGGATATTGCGTTGCAATGCCGTGTAGACCCTGGGACGGTGCCGGTGAGTATTCAAAAACGAGAATGCATTGAAAACATTTGGATATACCAGTCGATGAACTCGGTCCACTTGCCGCAGGTGACGCAAGGCTTGGGTGGGGTGGTGACGAAGGTGCCACTCATACCGAGTTCGGTGAAGTCGCGTTTGAAGAGGGCGCTGAGGCGGCGAGCTTCGTCGTCGGTGATGAGCCACTTGTAAACGGGGTATCCGCTGTCTTCAAAGTCCATCTTCTCGAACGGAGCGGGGGTGGCAGCCTGGGGAGGGGTCGCATGATGAGTCCCGCGCTGACCAACAATGAGAGTGAGACTTACGAGGGTTGTCTGGGTCATGGTGAATGTGGGTGATTGAGAGCAAGAGTGATGAGAGGATATCGGGCAGGACGGGGACGTTTTATACTGTTCTCTACCGTCTAGACGGATGCGATACTCGAATGGAAGAAAGGAGAGCATGATCCCTCAACGGGTAGATATCCAGCATATTGGTGACTTTTGAGTAATTTCCGTCTCCACGGGATCCATCGGCGGGGTTCGCAAGGAAATGAGAGGCGTCGTCTGCTGGGAAGCAATACCACAAGAGGATTTCTAAATTCTTTCAAGCGTAAATCTCCAGTCATACGTCACCTCTGGATCCACACATTCCTCAAAGACACGCAATCTGCGCTGGAAACGCACACAGCGTCTTATATATCCTGCATGGAATGTACCAAATCGATAAGTCGGAGGAGAACGGCCGGTGGAAAGACGGCGTACAATAGACATAGCTACGCCACAATCCTTGTACTCCCTCGATTCGTTCGATTTCCATTCTTTTGATTCTTGATTTTGAAGCTTGAAGGATTGAAGGAGGGCGTGACAATGAGATGAATGTGGTGGCAATCTGATCAGAATCTGGCACCTGAGACTAGATTAGATAGCGCATTGTGCTTCGCGCCACGAGTCAAATTTAAATCTCCTTCCAACCATGATCGACCACCAACGCAGGCCGTCACGTATGTCGTCCATTCGCATACCGAAAGATCACAGCCCCTCTATAATGTATGTGTTTGCGCGATGGACAACGTCTTGCGCAGGTTAGAGGCATGTAGTATCGACCGCGCGTAGTGCGGACAGGTGCTCAACAAGCTTCATCCAACGGTGCCACAAACCGCCGCGACCACGCTCGCAACGATCGTAGTTATCAAGAATCATATACTGCAGATATCTGCCATAAATCTGTGAGTGTCCTGCAGCATACGGATTACATGAGCTGACTGTCACTCTCAAAGGTGATTCACGCCCCCCGGGATGAGCATGATGTGTTCAAGCTTGCTCTGCTCAGGCTGAACACTGTCTTACCTATCAAGTCAAAAGAGTTCCTGACAAGCAACTTAGAATCTTCTCAACGTACGTCAACGCAGAGTACAATAACCAGGTCCATTCTTCTTATTCTTGATTAGGTTCAACCATCCCATGCCTGTCACATACACCAGCGCAGCGCTCGCGGACATGATGAGCCGTTTGGGAGGGACAAGATAAGGACATACTAGCTCTTAACATACTCCTCATAACTTCCCTTCCAACATGAGCACTGGCAGCATCGAACGTTCAACAGAAATTGGTGCTGATGCAGACCAACTTTCTGTTTCTCGGAGCGCGTCCAATTCGCAATCAGTCGTCGGACTTGGTACCATATCTGGACGCGCGATTCTCGCGGTGGGCGAGTTGGCTTTACGGGGTATCGAGACGGTAAACATCACGGTCACCCTACAACGCATCACTTCTCGTCTGCGTGGTCACGGCTCAGTGTTAAGGGAGGATGTGTTGGACTTATTAGAGTTGCAGAGGTGAGTACACGATCTGTCGTATTGGTGGGAGTTCACTCAGGCAGATTGTTCATCCAGGATCGGACTGTATCCGAAATTTGTGAGGAGGAAAGCATGGGCACTACTGTATACCCTCCTCGGACGCGAAGACACCGAACACATCATTCCCATCCTGCTCTCGTGGGCTGCGGTCGAAGTGCAGCTCTTCCTGAGGCAACTGGTATCATATCAGCTGACAGCATGGTATGCCTAATCCTTGATCGCTGTCATGCTGTGTCCTATCTCTGATATCATGCCCATCCCTAGGTCGTCCATGCCAAAGGGTTTGTCGTCCACCGCAAAACCAGGAACAACTATGCGCGTGTCAAACAGCATATGCTGCCTCTTCCTCGCCATTCTCAACCACGATGCATACATAGTCCACGAAATCTACGACCTCTACAAGTTTGCCCGCCTTCTATCCCCCCTGAAGACAGTTCCCATTGACAGACAAAATCAAAAGACAAGGAACTCCCTCACTCGGTTCTTCGACAGCTGGATATATCAGTGCGCCACCCAAGAGGATGATAGCCACATCTTCCTTCCGGCAAGATGTATGATCCAATATCTCGTCTCAGGCAACGACACACACATGCAAGTGGTCGTGGATCATATAAAGGTCGCCGTCTTTCCCTTTGCGTATCTCCCCGACGACGAGGACGAGGATACTGCTACTGGCATGCGTAGGAGAGTGGAGGAAGTCTCCCGGCAGTACCTCAATCTCGGATTATCTGACGTCTCTCTGCCCCATCCTATCTCACCGTTCTTGGAGTTTGTCAAACTATTGTGCTACCAAAGCAAAGCTGCCTGTAGGTTATTTGGTCAGGCTGGTTTCGTCGACTTGATTTTGCGGTTGCATGAAATCAAATACTTTCATATCTCCATCCAAGCCCTGCATACCCAGCAGTTCATGGACAGACTTTGCCAATCCATCCTCGCCATATTAGATCCCACCATCTCACTCTCCCCTGTCCCTATCCTCATTCCGATCTCACGCCATTCATCTTGGTGCTTATACCCCTCCCAATCTACCTCTCGGCCTCACTCCGAGTCACCTTCAGCTACGATACGCGTTCGACAACAGTCATCTAGCGACTCCCTTTCGTCGCTACGTGCTGTTTTCAGATTGAAGATGCCACCGCCACCTCCACCTCCTTCACCTACTCTTCCGAAGGCACCACCACCATCTCCGAGCATGTCCTTTTATAACCTCTCCGGAGGTTCTGAGGAGACGCTCTCCGCGCGAGCAGGGCCGGCCTCAGATGACCCGCCACATAACGATCACGCGGAATTGCACCTCTTTTCTCCGCTGGAGCTCGACGAAGACGGGTGGAGATACAGTTTGCGTACGCTAGATGATGCAGTCTCTCTAGACTCTAGCCCATCTGATTTCTACGCGTTCGCACCTGCCAGAACGGATTGCGCTACGGTCGGAGTGAAGACGCTAAGCTCGAGGTTTCCTTCCCGGAGGTCAACTTGGCACACTGTATCGGGTCCCCGTCAGACATCTCCGCCAGACACTCCGTCTCACTCACGTACACGATCCGCTGCATCTTTATCTGAATTCTCCGCCGGAGATCTCTCAACCTTACACTTCACATCAGATCTATCTGAGATGCTGGGAGGTGACTTTGCTGCGGATTTGGATGCGCCGTGTCTTGATGAGGCCCAAGCTCGGCTGCCCAAGACGCAAGACGCAGCCAACCGGCTTCCGAGGACGCTAACAAGGATGGTATCCGTGAGCGTGGATCATCCCCTCCCGCCCCTTCCTCGAGACACGTTGTATTCAGATAATGCAACCAATGGGCATTCCGACACACCCGACATTCGCCATTCCCTGATTAGCGATAACCACTCCAATTCCAACCTCGACTCGCACTCCCGTTCCTTCCGTGAGGAAGATGATAAAGAGTTTGGGTATTTGGACGCAGAGTCGTATGTGCACTTCGATGGGACGGAGATTGGGTTGTTGGTCGGGTTAGGAGATGACTATGAGCAAATGTGGGGGAAGGGCCAAGAGAGGGAGGGAGGGCCAAGTGGGAGGAGGAGAAGGATTGGCAGGAAGCTTGTTGGCGCGTTGAGGTCGTTCAAGGGGAGGATGTGAAACTCGGAATGTGAAATGGGAGGTGTATTGTTGAGGCATGGCTTCGGTAAGAATGTAAGTTGTCTGGCATTCACTCAGAGCTGGCATGATGTTCACTTCTGAACAGATCTCAAGTCCAGATACACCACTTGTGAGTCAAAATCGATACAAAAAAGCTCCAAGGCCGACGTCAACATGCCTTGCCCTTTGCGTCAATGCACTGAAACACACTCATTGCCATTGGCACTGCGCCCCCACCTCGTCGCCGCCCTTCTCCCGCTCTTGCCGCAGATGGATCATGGCCAAGTTTGCGACGTTCATTCCAGGATATAACCCCTTGATAATCCCGTTGGAAACTGCACACATTGTTCGCGGCATGACGAAAACTTTTGTGCATGAAGGTGCGTTTGGTCCATGGTGCTCAGTCTCTGATAGGCTTGGCTTCGCTGACGCGTTGCCCACCCTCGGTTACAGGGTTCCCCTATTATACAACGTTCTCCATCAATTGTGCCGCTCGCCTCGTCTCGAGCCAGGGACACGACAGTAAACGCTCCTCCGAATACCCCCTTAAATTGTGTGGATTTTCAGGGTATTCGTGGTCTGTTTTACCTCCCTTCACCCTCTCGTTCAATATGGAGAATGTACCAATTTCGTACGTCCTTGCGAGCGTTCCTGTGGTGTATATGCTGTGGAATTGGCTTGGGCCCAATGGTGTACGTCGACGTTGACCTACTCACTTAAGAGTGGTGACTGACTTCGAGGGCTACAGCTTCACCAAGTCCCAACTATCGGCACTTCCATCCCCATTCTTGCCTATCTCAATGGATTGAGATTCATCAAGCACGCGAAGACAATGATGCAAGAGGGATACGACAAGGCAAGTTCATTGCGAAACGAGTTTTTTGTACCCCTCATGGCCAGAATACACCCATAGTACGCATCCAAGGGTGGGATGTTCAAAATCGCAATGCCCGATCAATGGCTCGTCCTCATCGCCGGACCCACGCTTATTGAAGAAGTACGAAAGATGCCAGACGACATGATTTCGCTAGCAGCAGGTATCGAAGAGGTGCGTTAAGCCACCGTTGCCTATTAATGTGCCGCATATTGATCTTCATCATGCCTCAGCTCCTCGCTGCACGCTACATCCTAGGCAAGAACGTCGTCAACGATCCGTTCCACATGCCGCTCATCCACGCGAAGCTTACGCGAAACCTGACTGATTTCTACGGCGATATCAAGGAAGAGATGTGGGATGCGTTTGAGACATGTCTTGGTGTTCATGATCGTGAGTTGGCCTCAAGGTTCCTCACACGTGAACGCTCATCTCGGGATGTCTCGTTGACTTATGGCATTGATTTTCTTGTTTTTTTTTGGGGGTGTAGAGTGGCATAGTGTGCCTGCTCTCAAGACTGTCATCGAGATTATCTCCCGAACGACGAATCGCGTGTTTGTCGGGTTGCCTTTGTGTACGTTCACGCCTTTGGGCTCAATGCGCTGTTTTGGCTGACGTTCTGTGAAGGCCGCGATCCAGAGTTCCTCGCCATCGCGACGTCGTTTACCTTGGAGGTTGTCAAAGCGAAGACAGTCGTGAACCTCTTCCCCGAGTTCATGAAAGGGTACGTCATCGTCTTCAAGTTCTCATGTTACTTTGTACCCGTGGCTTACGGCTTCGTTAGACCCATCGCGAAGTTAGTCAACAAAGTTCCTGCTACTATTAAGAACTTGCATGCGCATATTGGCCCTACCATTCGTGAGAGGCGGCAAAGATCTCAAGAGGCGTCGGCCTCTGGTAGCGGAGAGAGTTGGGATGAGAAGCCGGTACGCGCGGGTCTTCTGACGTTTACCTGCCGAACTATCATTTGTTGACAAAGGGGATGTAGAACGACATGCTCATGTGGCTCATCGACGAAGGGATCCGTCATGGATACTCGGACGAGATCATAACGGAATACCTCCTCGTGGTGGAGTTCACAGCGTTGCACACCACCGCTACGGTACGCAAAAGACACCTGAATTTGACTTCTGGCTACCATCCTCACGCGAGCACAATAACTTCCAGAGCTTCACCCACGCGTTATACTACTTGGCTGCAGATCCATCCCTTGCCGTCCCGATGCGTCAGGAGGTCGAATCGGTCCTTGCTGCCGAAGGTGGTGACTGGGGCAAAGGCGCCGTGAACCAGTTTTATAAGATTGATAGTCTTCTACGGGAGAGCCAACGATTGAATGGCATCAATTCCAGTGAGACATTTGCTTCATAACTCCCTAAAACACCCCTCACGCATGTGTATCCTCTAGCTACTTTGTGGCGCAAGACGCTAGGGCCGGTCACGTTCTCCAATGGGATTACCCTCCCGAAGGGAACGTTCTTCTCTGCGGCAACTTCGCCGACCCATATAGATGAAGCCAACTATGAAAACCCGACTATGTTTGACCCATGGCGGTTCGTGAAGACATCGAACGGTGGGGCTCGTCAGAGTTATGTGAGCACTAACGTGGATTACATGCCCTGGGGCCACGGTCGCCATGCTTGGTGAGTTCCACCTTGCCTCTGTGGCGACGAAACTCACGCGATGTTTGCTTCAAGCCCCGGAAGACATTTTGCGTCCTACCAGATGAAGCTCATGATGGCGAAGATCGTTACTACCTACGACGTCTCGTTTGAACCCGGGATGGAAGGTCAGAGGCCGGAGAATATCCTCTTCGGGAACTCTATTGTTCCCAATCGTACTGCGCGCGTTATGTTCAGGAAGAGGCGGGTCTGACCCAATACAAGTACTGGTCTTGATTATCTATGGACTTCTCGGTATCTACGAATGGTGTTGTGCTGTTCCTTTATATATTTGTGCAATCTGACGTACTGCTTTTCACCGTTCGAGCGAAGTCATCCAACCGCACATAGACACCTCCGAGGGGACGTTGCGCAACAAGACCAAACACTCATCTGTCTTGGAAAAATCTCAAGATTGCCATATCAACTCAAATAAGTTCTCTTCTCGTGACCTTCAATTGGATTCGCTATTATGATCAATTGAACGACACTCTGCGGTTACACACATGGATTTGGAGCCCCTATCATCTTCGCAAGCCACCAGATAGAAGCTCGCTTTCCCATCAAGTTGCATGTGAGCTTCAACTTGAAGCCGTGTAATTCCGTTCCTGCAACATGACTGCCAGAGCCCTCCAAGTCGACCTCATGCTCAGGTGGTACCATGACAACCTTGGGGCCAAACCACCATCTCCTCTAGAATATTACTCTGGTCTTTCGGATATTCGGAGAAACTTTGGGTGAGTTTATGCATTCCACTAGTGCCCGTTTACTCTTATATCTCGTGCTTCGTAGCTGGTGGGTGTGCGGTATATATAAATGAAGACAAGGTTCTTCAAAAACTTCTGATCATCGGTATCCTGCTAATGCCAGCCGAGATGGGGGCCCCTCCGTCAACACACTGGAATTGGGACGTCTCACAGTTCCCTGACTTGCGGCTTGCTTCTATTTGTTTCGTAGCTGTCGCTGTCCTTGGGCTTCTTCTTTATCGTGAATATGGACCGCATGGTGTAAGTCTTGATTTCCTCTGTATTCGAGACTGTTGACAATAATATTCGTATTACTCCGTAGCTCAGCCACATTCCTGCTGTTGGCGGGCCTCCCGTTCCCATCCTTTCCTACTTCAACGCGTTCAGGTACTTCCTTTACGTTCGCACAACTCTCCACGAAGGTTGTAACAAGGTTCGTTCTACCTTCTGGCAACACCCGCCTCTATCACTTACTCTCCACTGCAGTACGCCAACGGGATGTTCAGAGTTCCCCAAACCGACCGCTGGGTCGTCATCCTCACCTCCAAGAGCGTGATTGACGAGGTGAGACAGTTACCTGAGGATAAAATGTCTGTCCCACACGGCGTCGGCGAGGTACGTTGTTTTTACATCTTTCTGATCCATGGCGCAGATAGTTGACCGGCGTAATGGGCATTGTGTGGCGGTCAGATCACTGCGGCAAAATATGTGTTCGGAACAGGTCATAAATTCCTTACATCTGATGACGGCGTCGCCATCCTCCATCGGTTTTTGGGACGTCGGCTGTGGGATAGAGCTGCTGTAGTACATGAGGAGATGCTCATGGCGGTGAAGGATGTTATTTCCTCGGATTCACATAAGGGTGAGTCGTTCTCTTTTGAAACCTACACTCCTCCTTGCACTCATTCTGAGTGCTTTCTTTTGCAGGATGGGTTGGAGTACCTGGGTTCGACACAATAGTGCATATCATTGCACGTTCAACGAACCGTGCCTTTGTGGGCCTCCCGCTGTGTACATCTACTCGCTCTTCTGCAAGAAATCAAAGTCTTACGTATTCTCCCAGGTCGAAATGCCGAATTTTTGGATGTAGTTGTCAGCGCCGCACTTGATGTGTTCAAGGCTCGACTCATCATCAACCTATTCCCGCCTTTCATAAAGCCGTACGTGTACCGACTTTCCCGTCACTCTTTGCCGTCCCCGACTCAGAATACTGTATAGATATGTAGCGCATCTCGTATCACCAACTCCGCGCAATATTAAGAAGTGCAAACATTTCCTTCAGCCTATCATGGAGGACCGTATGCGTGACGGTAAACTAGGCCGGGCATTAAGCACGGTATGCGAAATACCTATGATCTTCATACCTCGCGCTCAAGACACGATCCAGGAATATATGGTACATGCCTTGGTCGATGCATTAGGTCCTCGTGGATACTAGATCGACGACATCATCTCCGCCCTCTTTGTCCTTGAGTTCGGTTCAATACACACAACTGCCTCAGTGCGTTGCATTCGTGTTTATCTCTGGCTCCACCATCGACAACTGATTTCCTAACAGAGCTTCACTCATGCTCTGTATGAAGTCGCTGCGCACCCCGAATACGCGGCTCTCCTTCGCGAGGAAGCGGAATCGGTGCTTCTGGAGGAGGGAAGTCTTTCCACCAAGGCGGCTTTGGGAAAGCTGGTCAGGGTGGATAGCTTCTTGAAAGAGTCCCAAAGATTTCACGGTGTAAATGCCAGTGAGTACCATACCATGCTCGCCTGCTCTTTGTTTATCTTATTCCCTTGCTAGATTCCCTCTTTCGACAGGCAAGAATGGACGTCATCCTCTCAGACGGAACCTTTTTCCCGAAGGGGACGGTCTTGTCAGCAGCGGCGCGGTACATTCATCATAGCGAAGAGAACTATACACACCCAGACATTTTCGATCCTCTCCGTTTCGTCCGGCTGGCCCGGGAATCTTCGTCCGTGGTGGGTCAAAACTATTCAACTCCTCGCCTCGAGTATCTGCCCTTCGGAATAGGAAAGCATGCTTGGTGTGTCTCGTCATCCTGCTGCGCTTGCTTTCTGTTGACTTCTGTTCGAACAGTCCCGGGAGATTCTTTGCATCGCTGGAGATGAAGATGCTCATGGCTCATCTGGTGATGACTTTTGATATTCAGTTCGAGAACGGTGGGCCGCGAGCGCAAGATACGTGGTTGGGTACGACCAACATTCCAAATCGTACCGCAAAACTGTATTTTAAGGAACGGTTGTAACATACCATGTCTTCGTATTCTGAAAACTCGCGAAAGACCTGATACAGCCTGATACTCATTGGGCTAAAGGCGACGCGCGCTCAAAGACAGACGCCAACATGGTCCGTGCGCTGGGGGCGAGGGTATATAATGCCGGGGTCGAGCATTGTGAATCCTTACCACTCTGGCCTTTTGGCTTAGATCAAGTGTAGTATCTGTTCTTAATAGTTTAACCACTATTATGAGGGCACCGCCCTCATTTCTGGTTATCTAATTTTTGCCGCCCTTGTCCTTCGAGCTCTGCTTGCAACTCGAGGGCGCGATGACCTTGCCACTGCAGTACCGGCTTGCGTCGTCGGGGGATTCCTTCACTCTTGTTCTTTTTGGGTTCCTGTCATCGCAAGGACACTTGTCTGAGCGTCGCAGTTCTCAAATGGAATTGGATGTGGTTTTCTGTTTATTTCATTTGGTTGTCCTCATGATTGGAGGTTCTTTTGCTTGGTTGCTCAGAATGTGATTGCGCTCTTCATGATGATAAGTACATCATGCAATGGCAGTTGCTATCAACAAACAGCTATGTTACATTGTAGTTCTATTAGACTCCAGTAGATGTCAAAATGCCACTCTGAGGCCTCGACGTTGTTGAAGTCGTCATTGTGTCACCCCTGTGAGTCTGCGAGCCTTGGAACGTACCTCGACCTTCCTCATCAAAGATCACGCTTGCTGGACTATTTGTAGGGTATATGTTTATTGGTGAGCTCCTCAGTAAGCCACACAATCGACATTATCAACTAAGCTACGTATATCAAGGTGTCATGTAATCAACCCAAAATCCGTCATAAATACCAACATCATAAAAATCGTTAAGGAAAGTCATGGACAACACATTTAGTCGAGCTCGTTAAGGCTGCGGGCAATCTGCGCGCTGTAAGAACGGGCGAGCAGTTCACTGAGACGGACCGTCAGTCAGCATGAAGTTGATGCATGCAGAGATTGGACGAGAGCGACGTACCCAACAATATCTTCGCGCTTGCCACCGAAGAAGCCCTTGATGAAGGTGCCAGCGAGGCTAGCAATCCTGCCGAAGTCGAGGCTAGCACCCTTGAACGCGCCAGATTGGTCGAGGTCACCGTCAGCAGCACGAGCGATGAGCTCACGGAGGACGTGCTCGTCGAACTCGCGCTTGCCACCGAAGAGTTTGCCAACGAGAGGGCCGACAGCGCTCAATGCTGGAAGAAGGAACTGAAGGAAGGCGCCGGATTCGTCGGACTCTGCGCGGGCGACGATCTCCCGGGCGAGGTGCTCGTGGTATTCGCGCTTGCCACCGAAGAACTTGCCGATGAGAGGGCCGACAGCGCTCAAGGCGGGGAGCAAGAACTGGATGAACGCGCCGGACTCATCAGCCTCCGCGCGAGCGAGGATCTCACGAACGAGGTGCTCATCGCTGGGGGAACGAGCAACGAACTCCTCGAACTCGCGCTTGCCACCGAAGAGCTTGCCAACAAGAGGGCCGACAGCGCTCAATGCTGGGAGGAGGAATTGGAGGAAGGCGCCGGACTCATCGGCATCGACACGGGCGATCAGTTCGCGGGCAAGGTGCTGGCTGATCTCACGCTTGTTGCCTCCGAAGAGGTTGCTGAGGAGGGGGAGACCTGCGCTTAGTGCTGGGATGAGGAACTGGAGGAACGCGCCAGACTCGTCAGCCTCAGCACGGGCCATAAGATCCCTGGCGAATAGGTCACGGGCAGCCTGTTCGCTGCGAGCGCGGATCGGAACGTGAGGAACGGCAGCAGCCTGGAAAGGAATCGGCGCGATGGGGGCAAGACCGCGGGCCTGGTGGATGGGGACGTATCTGTAGAATATGACATGAGTATCGTCGACGACCAATATATAGATGGTGGGTCACATACGCAGCCATAGCGGGGACGGCAATAGCGGCCATGGTAAGAGCGGTGACGGCAGTGGAGTACATTGTGGATTTGGTTAAAAGTTGGAAGTTGACGGCAAAGAGGGAGAAGGTTTGGGACGTAGATAGTTGAAAAGGTCGAACCGGCGAGTAAGAACGAAAAAGCTGCAAGAATGTGGGTTAAGAGAAGAAGTATAGCAATAAGGATGTAGAATACTCACCAACCAGTGCTTAAACGGGGGATGGGCTCAAAAAAGTCTGAGGAGCTGGAGGAACGAGATGTTCGGTACTCGACCTTTATACCGTCCACCTCCCTCGTCAGGGGTGATCTAGGGCGCCATGATGGCTGATGGTGAACCGGACAACAAGCAATTCAATACCGTGCTACCACATTGCTCCTGAAGCTGTGGTACAGCTATCATTCGACCGGTTTCAAATTGATGGGAATTCCTACCAGTCACTTCAGTGGTTCAACTGCTCCTGTCGAGTCCATTAGTCCAACCGCGGTATCCAACCCGCCCTTCTGTGGAAAATCACCACAACACCTGTCCGTCCAAGATACGCCTCGTACCGCGACGATAGCCTTGCGAGAACGGTCCTAGAAAAGCCTTGAATATCACCGAACAGGCCCGGAGCGGACTCACCACTGTACGCCACTTGCCAAGTCTTGGATGATTTCGTTGGTTGCGCTGTTACGATGATCAGAACGCGATGCCAAGAAGTTTGAAAGCGTACTTGGTACATAGCATCTGCACCCACCATGCGTAAGCACGGAACCAGTAGGGGCTAGTTTGGTGTCACCGTGGTCGGTGTTTAAGATGGTTTCGGGTTCGGTTTGGTCGAGACGGTGAGCCACCTTCCGCTGGCATTGTCTTGGCAGGGCGCTTGTTCCATCGGAGGTCCTTGGGAGTTCAAGTGTTCTTCGACATCAAGCAACATCCTCGCGAATCGCGCATCATTGGTACACGCTTTTGAGGATCAGATGCGTCGAAGGCGACTCGAAGACACCCCCGCCTGGAGTTAAATGGCGACAATGAATTTCCTGGTACAAGTTGCGGCGCAATCCCATAGGCGGTTAAATCGGAAGTGCTGTATAGCAAGGAGCAGTCGTCACTATACTGTCCTTTTAGCTTGATATGGTGCGTAGCAGATGTGCGTGGTGTGCTGGTGAGAAGAATGGGCGAGCAACCTGAGGGAGAACAGCTGTATTACAAACTGCGTTGCTCGGAAAGCTATGCTCACCGACGGCGTGTGAAAGGGACCAAAGCAATCCGAGGCTTCAATACAATTGCTCTCGACACTGTCGATGGCGAGAGGAAAACTTGGAACTGTTTGCATTGCATAGTAAGAGGTTTGACGTTCACCTCAAACCGCCGCGACTTGACATCCTTCCGATAACGCCCGGGGCATAGGCGCCATACTGGCGCCGGCATCCAGTGGCCTTCAAGTTGGTTATTTCCCAAACTCCAGTAGGACTCGCCAGTTCGCCAGGAAACACATCTGATCGCTATACAAGTACATTCCAGTCCTCTTTATTCGTTGTACAAAGTGCTGACTGCTCCTTGCCAGATCATGGCTCTTCCTCAAGAGTTGATCGAAGAGATCATTGATTATGTTGGCGACAACACTCCGACTCTCCGGGCATGCAGTCTTGTCGCCAGCTCCTGGGTCGTTCCAGCACGCCGTCACATCTTCCGCGCTATTGTGGTTTCAAAAAAAACGGGGGACACCGGTGATGCAGACGGTGTTCTCTCGTTCATCCGCGTACAACGCGCAGCGTCCATCCGGCACTCTGTTCGAGAACTGACTATACAGTACCAGAACGTTACCCTACCGCTACTCCTTGCAGCTATCCGTTCTTTGGATAGGCTGGATAGGCTATCGTTGCGGTTCTTGGCGATCGGGATGGATGACCCCGCACGTCCCCCGTTCCATCCGTCTGGGAAGTCGATCGGCAAGCTTGAAATATTCATGTGCACCATACCAGGCGTGCATACCCTTCTTGAGCTGCTCGATTTTTTTGATGCAGTCTCAGAACTCTTCATCTTGCATTTAATGGAGAGTGCTGTCGCTCCGGACACACGACCTGCAGCGTTGCGTACCTATAGGAAAAACACGCATATCCGATGCTTGCATATTGACAACAATGTTCAAGGTGAAACGTTTGCTGCGATGTGCGCAAAAGGTCTCACCAGTGTCATCGACGAGCAAGGCATCTTAACCCTCACCGTAAGGCTCACCCCACTCGTCCATCATCTACGAAGAGAACTCGTATCTCTCAGCTCCCCCACCCTACAAGAGTTGATTTTACTGGTGGATTCCAGTCCACTATGTGAGTAGGTTGCTATGAATCAACGACGTTTGTATTGATCTTTTATTCATCATCCGGTAGCTACCCCCAATGAAGTCATAGCTCCTGAATCTTTCAGCCTCTCGTCCTGCGCCGACCTCGAGAGCATCACCTTCCAATTCCGCGTCTCCCTAAACTACCCACTTTGGATATGTGCCTTCAGTATACTTGCCACTCTGCCTCGCACCGCACCATTGTCGACCATTGTAGTTCAATTCATATTCTTGGGATCCGAGCGGAGCACAACCCAACTTGAGCAGGAGCTGTCTTCCGCACTCGATGACCCAGGTTGGGAGATGCTCGGGCCTATGGTACGAAAGTTTCAGTCTTTCCGGCATGCGAAGGTGGTTTTGGATGATTTTGTGTCACCACCATGGGTTCTTTCTGTGGAGATGTCGGACAAGTTGGCGAATAGGCTGGCTTCCTTGGGCAAAGGCATCAAATGGGAGGTCTTGAGTCCCGACGGGAGCACAGCATGCACTAGTGACAACTCTTGACCAAAACAACCATTCCATCAATAAACTATATTTTCAGTATGACTGGAAGCGTCAACTGTGCATGGTGCACTGACGAGAAAAACGGGGTGAGTCACGGTCGCCCGAGGAGAACGGCGATAGTCACTCGGACTCACTCCCCATGAGCCTTTGCCTTCCGACTCGGAATTCTTCAACCTCGAGAGCGTGTTTCGATTCCGCGTCACCCCTGGATGCGGAAGTTCAGCCTTCCCCCGGTCGCACGCCCATAGTGATGTACCACAGAAAACGGAGGTCTATTGGATCAATAAGATATATCTATATGACTAGAAGCAAGACCCGGGAAATTCTACACATATCTCGCACCCTCCATCCCCCTCTGTACACCACTCACCAAATCCAAATTCAACCTCCGTCTCTCCTCAATCTCGCCTCCCAACGCCGGCAACCACCACCTTTCCTCCTCGGGGACGTCTCTCCACCCACCCTTGTAGAACTTCTGGATCGGTTTGAAGTTCCCTCTCGGCTTCAACGCTCTGATCTTCTCCAAATACGGTGTCGGGTTCTTCAGGGAATACGGCTGAGCGGGCTCGTCGTCTGCGGTGGCGGGAGGTGCGACGCAGAATCCGTCGGCGGCAAGGCAGAGCGCTGGGGGGATGGTGATACGGCCGATTTTGAAGCAGACTTCGGTAACGACGACGCAGTGGAGGGTTGCTCCGTCGGCTTCTTCGCGGGGCGTGAGGCTGGCGATGAGGTTGTTGAGAGCGGAGTCGTAGGGTGCCAGGCAAGAGGGAGTGTCGTGGACGGTTGCGGGCGTGTGGGTTGGAGGCATGAAAGGTGCGCCAGTGGGTGGGGTTGCTTGTCCCGGTGTACCGGCTGGAGACTTCTTGTGACCGTGGCCTTTCTTCTTGGGATGTGTCACGTATCGGGTCAGAACGTACATCTGAAAGTTTCCCCAGTCGTCGTGAGTAACAGAAGAGGTAGTGAGAGGAACGTGCGTACCCATTTCTGATCCCATGCCGCGATACTCGTTCTCATCTCGTACGTTGAGAAGATTGGGATCTCTTTGAGATATTTGAAGTGTGTGGCTAGAGCAACATTCGTAAGGAAGTTTGATAGAAGTGGCGAATGTCGCACGTACCTCCAACACCCATCCATGCACCCGCAATGAACCCAGTAGGCATAAACGACAATACAGCGTTGAAGCGTGCCATATCCAGCAGCTAAAATTACAGTGAGCTTTCGTATTCTGATGTCATTATCCGCTTTGAGGCTCACCTTCGCATAGGATGAATTGCTGAGATGCATATTGAAATCACAGTCATCAGGTCCTATTCAAACGGGCCCGACATCAGCGACGTCATGAGAAAGAAGACTGGCACGCACCTGCCCATGTTCTGTACTTCGAGACCACCTCAAAGGGACTCTTCCCGACCTGCAGCAGGTCGTCAAACCACTTCTCCATCGCCGCCTGCTTCTCCTTCTTCGACTTCAACGCCAGACTCAACCGGAAGAACAAGAACCGGAATTGATATCTCCATATAGGCCTCCAAACTTTGACTGAGGTGCGATAGAGAGCAGAGGGGATTAATGTACGTTAAAAAGGAGGGTAGTACGAAGAGACATACAGTGCCAGATGAGAGGCCACGAGCGGATGTTCAGCAGGAACAACAGCGCTGCCGCCCACTTCAGGATGGAGGGCATTGCACGCAGAAGGGGCCGCAAGAGGGCCACGACCGCATCTGTGCTCTTCCCTCGCAATAGTAGCGACAGCAATGGAGAACGTGCTGACCGTTGAACCGACATGGCCTTGATGCGTAAGGATTAGTGTGATGGTATTATGGCAGTCGTTGGGGCTTGCTCGTGGCGGGCGTGGTGGAGTTTCGCAGAGTGCGAGTCAGTAACCAGTGTGCAGTGTCCAGTGGGTGTCCAGTGGGTGTCCAGTGGGAATTTGTTGGGTTGGGGAGCGAGCGTCGAACAACAAGCAGCGATCAACGCCTTACGGTTGCGCCGCCAAAAAAGCGTGTAATTACGATGACTTTCATGGCGCCAATTCTGCTCGGCATTTTGATCTGTTGATGCAGCTCTGTTCCCTGCTACACAGCATGTTTTGCGCGATGATTGCATTTGCGGGTATGAGCTGTACAGGACTACTGGTCTCTGGATACGAAGGAGGCCGCGCAGGGCCAAATCTTTCAGAACACTCAACCTCTGCGACGGTCGTGAACCCTCAGCCAATCACCAGACGCTGACCACGTGGGGCCCAATCACAAATCTGGAACGACATCCGGCAAGTTCCGATCCGGCCGCTTCCAGCAATTTCCACAACTTGTCCAGATCCTTCGGCGACCACCCGCTCGTCCACGCCACAGTTGTTCCCTGTCTATCATGTAGTTTCTGGACTATTCCCCTGCTAAGGTATATAAGACGATGCCAGCATCGAGCTGCCGCATCCACCAACAACAAGCAACACAACTCCTCATCCTAACAAGCAACCCACAGCTTCTTACTCTCACCTCGAAATGTCTCTTTCTCGCGTCATCTACGACCCTTTCACCGAGTTTGATCGTCTCTTTGAGGAGGCTTTCAACGCTCGTACCGGCGATAACAACCGCCAAGTTTCTGAACGCAACACCGCACCACGGTCATTGCGACCCAGGTAAGCATATCATTGTCCTCCTTCCTTCCGAAAGTTATTCTGACGTCTCTCTAGAATGGATGTGCACGAAGATGCGCAATCAAACACCGTTCACGCTACATTCGAGCTCCCGGGCTTGAAGAAGGAGGACGTCAATATTGACGTGCACAATAACATGCTCACCGTCTCTGGGGAGTCCAAGATCTCCTCCGAGCGTGATGAGGATGGGTACGCTGTCCGCGAGCGTCGGTTCGGCAAGTTCTCGAGGTCGATTCCTTTGCCTCAGGGCATCAAGGTAAGCATACTCCTTTCTTCCCCGCTCAAACAAGGTGCTGACTCTGACTTCTTCAGGGCGAGGACATCAAAGCCTCACTTGAAAACGGAGTTCTTTCGGTGACGTTCCCTAAGACGACACCAGAGCAGGCTCCCAAGAAGATCACCATCAACTAAACGCAATTATCCTTGAACACTCATTTGTATCGATAGCACTGGAATTGGGATTTCCTGTATTATACCATTCATTCTTCCTATTAGAATACCATCTTACCTCTTTCAATTCTGTGAACGTTTACGAACCTTGTGACGCACGTGGTATCCTGGCTGATGTGAACGCCGCTGACCTCAGAGCTGAAAGCAGCGCCTAATTCGTTCTCTCTTACCACCATGACTCTCGAGGAAGTGGTACCTTTTGCGACAGCACCATTCGGCAGGTCGAGCTTCCCTGACATCCGCTTCGAACAATACAGTATGTATTGCCAATATTAGTCCTAAACATAAGTCGTTTCGGCTGATCTGATCTGATCGTTGCAACCCAACCACGGTCGTCGGCCTTTGACCATGCAGCTTTCCATGATGATCGCAGAGAAACTGAGATGGAGTTGGGGACGGTCATGAGGAGACGGAGAAACGTGCTAAGGTGTGCATACACGCACTCCACACTGGACGAATGGCGTCGCTGATACTGGAATGGACAAGGACGCATCCATAACTGATATCTTCACACTGTGCCATGTGCATGCACATCATGGGACTCTTCTGCTCTCGTACGCTTCCAGTGGGACGAGAGACGTGTCGCGAATCGGGAAACACGTCTCTCTGCGCTAGCGCTTCGTGATGCTCGAAGGTATCGTTTCAAGAAGCTATATCTCCGACGTGAGCACCATTCCACCTTTCGCCATGCATTGCCCCCGAGCCTGATCCTTCTGAATCAGCTATTTTTCAGCCATTTCTATCTTTCTCCTCAGTTTTGGCACAATCTGAGTCGTTCAGATGGGGTGCATCAAATACGGCGCAATGAAGCGATCTCTCGGTTGCGCAACCACAGTTCCATGCGTCCTCGGACGAACCTTCTCAGGCTTCTGCATGTCGGGAGGCTGTGGAGTCGTTTTTTCTCAGAATAGCTGCACCTGACATATCATTGTGACTTTGACAGCATGGCCACCGAAGCAGCTTGCTTCTCCGGTCTTCGACTAGGCGGTGTATAAATGAATCTGGACGAGGGAATGCATGACCATCAACCTCTTCCTCCAGGATCAGGACAGCACTGCTCTTCCGCAATTGCTCACACAAACATGGTCGCTACGTCACTCCTCCTTGCGTGCTTGGCCTCTGTGGCATCAACGGTTTCTTCTCTCTCCATTGTCGACCGCAGTGCGGCCGCTACCGCGTTCTTCAATCCTGTTGATGGTGGTGGATCTTGGTTGAATAATGCTGGTGGGGGTGGAGGAGAGCCCTTGAACGTATGTCTCACTCTTTCCATGGTTTGAACACTATCCTAATTCAGACATGTCAGGTCGTCATCTCCGGATTAAGCTCTCCAGACGTTCTCACAGATGACGGCGTGCTCAACTTCGCACGTTCGATCGGCTTGTAAGCTCTACTACCTCCTCGTCCGCACAATGAAGCGTTATCACTGAATACGACGCTTTAGCTCCACTGAGTGCTTTGGAATTCACCTTGGTGACCCACAATCCGCCAACCTCGGCGACGGTCACGGTTTTGTAAACCAAACCGTAGAGCTTCGCCAGGACTTTGGTAACGCGGACGTTGGGACTTGCTTGGAGAGTCTGATTGGTGGCAATCATTTCCGGTGAGTCGATGCGACCCAGGTTCACCCACATAGGATATTGACATTCCTCCCTAGCGTGTACCGTCAGAATGGGCCAAGTGCGAACAGCGGCGCGTTGTTCCTTGCGTACGTTCAAGTTATTATTCGATGTTGATGTCGGTGAAAACTCATCAAATTGCCATCTTCTGAAGGGTATCACAGGAAGAGAATGTCAACGAAGGTCATACAATCTCCCCCGACGGCTATGACGTCGGACGGTACGTCCTTATAATCGTGGATAGATACTTTACTGTTAAACTGACACTGGATTTATCCCTTACAGTGATGCGCTTGCTGCCGCCGCGACTGGAAAGACCAGCTTCGGCGGCGTCAACTACTCGACCGAGGTTCAGAGACTTGAGAACGAGATGCCGGCTGGAGCGAACGGTGTCAATCATGGTATGTCGTGCCCTCAATCTCTGTTTCTCAGGTGCGATGTTTTCTAATAATATACTTTCCCAGGGATTGCTGTTGACGGCGCTGTCGTCCTTCTCACGGTTACTATCGAATAAGTAACGAGACTCTGTGTCATTCGTATGTGAATGGATTATCACTTTCTTCGAACCTCAGGAAAAAGTGATAGTGGCCGCCGGAGTCCGTCCTTGGAATACTGAAGATATGATCAAACTCATTCATCTAGGCCAACGTGCCCTTAAAGCTGCCCTTGGTCGCGCCTGCATCTCTACTCCCTCCTCTACATGGTGAACTCGCCTCTATTGCGTTGACACACCCAAGTGAGAACGAGCTGAGACCAAGCTTTATCGAATTCTGGTCCATAACCGTGCGCTTGCACTTGCGGGGCAACAGCGCGTTCATCAAAGGAAGGCTGTAGACCCTTGACTGAGAGCAGGAGGCCCTTCATGCAACCTAGATTCCCTTGATATGGCTGTCCACGGATCCGATGGCCACTACGTCTCTATGAGATGACAGTTCCCCACGACCATCCGATGTCCATTCGGTCTCCCCACTCATCCGGCAGCTATAAGTCTCGCATTTCTCGCAGACTGACATGTCGTCTTCTATGCCCTCTCAGTCAACGGTGACGACTTCTGTGTAATTTCCAGTGGCGCATAGATCACTGATAGCATCTGTGTTTAGGGCGGAACCGCAACTATCCCCGAACTGGTCCGCGATGTTGCTCACGACGGCCCCTTCCAATCTCGCCCTCGCCCCGTTGACTCCCGACCACCCAAGAACGAGCATCATGATATAAGTAATCCCCTCACGAGTGGATACCTCCACGGTGACATTAGAAGGAACGAGCAATGTTCTGAAAATACCCTCTCCGACGGATGAGGTCTCCGAAAAGGTGCTTGTTCATGCTGAAAATGATAACGATCCCGCTCGTCAACTCTTAATCTACCCTCCTAGCCCTCGTCGATTTCTTCACTCCGCGGGGCCAACACCGAAAGCTCAACTCCTAGTCTGGATGGAGGGGGTATCAAGGCTCATCTCTCTACGTCAACCAGTCCCGATACCAGCACTCTCGGCAGTACAAGGATGACCATTGGAAGCGATAGGCCTCTCTTGACGACCTCCGGCAAATCAACTCCTACTTCACCTTCTGTCTCCGAGTCCTTCACGTCAACCACCTCTTCGTTGCCCATGGGCCAGGTCGAAAGTCTCGCATCGATTCCCCAGAACAGGGGCCATGCAAGCGCGACGAATACCACAATGATTGCACTGAGCACGCTCCTGTCTGTCGTCAGTTTGCTGACGGTAGTACAGATATGGTTGATAAGGAGGAAGCGGGCAACCACAACAGCTGTTGGTGGCGACTCTGAAGAGGTGCTCAGGGTTGATACCTCGAACATCACAGTCTACCACAACACGCCACTGTCCTCTGCCCAACCTCCAAGAACAACTCCGCCAAATTCGGTTGAACGATTCGTACCTACGCCAGAATTTAGACGGTCAGCGTCGGAGTTGTCACTGGCTTCCGTTGCAACGCTACCTCGTTATATTGTGCCAGGTACTTCCGGCTCGTCGCACAGTATAGAACCCCGGGAGACACCTCCACCTCCATACTTCACTCCCACTCCGGAAGAACCGGGGTCTGTTCAGATTCTTGGTGCTGCGGAGGCTGAGCCAGAGGGGGATTCGGATGAGAGGGGTGGAAGATTCAAATAAGGGAGCTCAACTCGGAGAGAGGATCCTTCACGACGGAGATGATTTACAGTCAATGTGGACTCCGGATTTCCAGGACGGAGGATCAAGTTAGTATTTTAGTACGGAGTCCGAGTCCGTCCCGCACCGACGTTTGCAGACTTGCCAGGGTGACCCAGGCCAGGGTTAGGATAGATTCTCCCGCTCTGTCTTCTTGATTGTCGACTGTATTTGTTTGAATCTCACTGTCCTCGCATTCATCTCTTTGATACTGGGGTGATTTGGTCGAGGCTCGAAAACTTCAAAGTTACTGGAGGAAGGAACTTGAAGGAACCACGTGCAACAAATCTCGCTCATCATAAGCGCCAAGCCACAGCTTCCACAAATTCCAGTTCCTTCCACACAACCACGGATACCTCGAGAGCTATCCCGCAAACATCCTACTATCAAATCAATGCCGCAGAAGCGTACATTTGACGCCACACATTTCTGGAGAATCCTTGGCAAGAACATATAAGACGATGCCATAATTCTGTTGCCAGCACTCACAAAGACCAACACACCTAGCAACACTCGCCTCTGCTGAAATAATTCGTACTGCTCGAAATGTCTCTATCTCGTGTCATATATGACCCTTTCACCGAGTTCGATCGTCTCTTTGACGAGGCGTTCAATGCTCGCACCAATGGCAATAATTGCCAGGTGGCAGAACGCGACAGCGCTCCCAGGTCGATGAAGCCGAGGTAAGCACTCCTACAAACCTTCAACAAACGACGACGTTACTCATTCTCTCTGAAGGATGGATGTGCACGAAGATGCGCAGTCTAACACTGTCCTCGCTACGTTTGAGCTCCCCGGCCTGAAGAAAGAAGACGTCAATATCGACGTTCACAATAATATCCTCACCGTCTCTGGAGAGTCCAAGATCTCCTCTGAACGTGATGAGAACGGTTACGCTGTTCGGGAGCGACGCTTTGGCAAGTTCTCGAGGTCGATCCCTTTGCCTCAGGGTATCAAGGTATGTCGCGCTCAGCGTTCTCTTTATCTAACTGGTATACTGACTCGCACGATGTAGGGCGAGGACATCAAAGCCTCACTTGAAAATGGGGTTCTCTCGGTGACGTTCCCTAAAACGACAACAGAGCAGGCTCCAAAGAAGATCGCGATCAACTGAACGCATGTCAAGTCATGAGTCCTTCGCCGTTTGTATCCATAGCATTCAAAAGTACTGGAAGTTACGATGGAACTGTATCATATTTTTTAGTCTTGGAATACTACTACAAGTTTGTTCCTCAGATCACTATTACTTTCTGCTGCCTGACTATTTCTAGCTCTCGCCGAACAAACTGTTTGTACACGAGTTCCAAGTTCCAACGGCAAAGCCTGGGACCTTCAGTGCCACGTGGCAAGGCTTCGTCGCCGGGATGAATACACACTTGGATCTTCCCTCTACCCCACCATATTCTTTCGAGATCTTGAAACACGGTACAACAGCCTCAACCTGAGAAGCCTTAAACCTCTACGCTGGAGCGCAATACAAGGGTCGTTTGTTGTCATCATCGAAGGCATAGGTAAGTACCATTCAAGTTGAGGAATTCACTGCTCCCTCACCAGGTGTTATTATCAGGAAGGGTCTCGACATCAAGTCTGAGCATCCGACGTCTGCGATGGACAGTATGATGGGTTTGTCGCGAATACAAGGCTTCAACTGGTCATAGGTCATCCTGAATCAAGAGAAAAATCACTATCACAAGAAAGCGAGACGGAACCTTATTTGTGGGAAGATAGACACAGTCCTGCCAGTGCTAGGCACGTACAGTATGCAAAGCAGTGTACGCTTGTTCATCCCGTTATTCCTACTTATGCTGACGGTTTTACTACCCTACTAGCATCAGTGGCAAGTGCAACTAAACGACAATGTTGGCAAGCTAAACTGGAATGGCAGTGGCACGCCACATTCGCTCACAATACTCAGCTTTTATGCTGCGAGGTGAGCAGATCAAGGAGTGGTTCTCATCATCTGTCCGATGCTTGTTTGACAGACGCCTTCCAAGTCAAAACCAGGATGTAGTACGGCATGAAAACTTCTGCTGACTTCCCAGTGCATGGTGCCCACGTCCCGGCAACTACAAATACGCCTTAGGTTCTTAATCGTGGTACACTTCGTGTCAGCTACTTGTCGTTCTCTTATAGTGGCACTACAGTAAATGCATCTTCTAATATCACGGACAGACACTGACGGCTTAAATATAGTCACATCTGTGGACTTCTGATATACAACCAGAAGAGCAAAGACTCTCATTATGCCCCCTCCTTCGCACTTCGTCCCAACTGCACCGTGGAGTGGCCCCTTCACACATCCTGCGGTCCCTACTGGCTTTCCTGCATGGGGTGGCTGGTCAAATTCCCTAGAGTTCCCTTCACAGGTCTGACCTAACCCGTTCGATGTGTCCCTCGAGTTATTTGCTAAATCGGAAATCAACGTCTCTAGCCATCTCGCTCGTCTGAACAAGGAACCCCCAGTTCCAGCACCAGCAATGGTGTCGTGCCGTCCTCAGCAATAACGCCTCCAACGTCCCTATCAATGCTGCCAAATCCGTCATCAACGTCCGCATCCACATCTCCACTGGCGTCACCTTCCTCGTCGCAGACCACGATAACTCCTCAGCCAACAGATCACTTGAGCGGTGCGATCATCGCAGTGATCGTCTTATGCTCGCTCTCGTTTGTCGCAAGTATACTGGCATTGATTCGCCTCTGGGTTCTTCGAAAACGGCGGGCTCACGAGAGGGTGACCGCTTTCGAAGGGGGACCCGCCGCGGCGGGAGCAACGTTGCAGGGTGCCGCAGGCGCAGATCAAGGGCGGCCTTCCAGTGTCGTCTCGGAAGCCAATGCGTCTGAGAACTCACAGGCGGACACAGCAAACTCGGATTTACCGCTTTACACGTCGCAGACCCCTCGGTCGCCACGAACTGTAATCTTACCGGATTCTCTCCCGCCACCATATTCCCCGCCAGGACCGAGGCATGTCCAGAATCCCAGCGTTGTGGCGCCAAGGGTTGGGAGGTCGGAAAAACGGCGATAAAAGGATGGCACGGTATTGGAGTTGAATTCAAAAAAGGTTCGTGTTTGACAGATTTACACTGGAATTTTACGGGAGCTTGACGAAGACGATACTTTATAGTCCAGTTGGCACGCCTAAGATGGCTCGGACACCTACCATGATTCATATGCAACGATTGTTAAAGACGATGCCCATATTATCCAGCTCGATGGCGCCACACTGCAACGATCTTGGATGAAGATTACATCTGGTATCTGGTATTCTGAACTTCTCAGTTGAACGGATTGTACAAAATGTGCACCACTTGCGTGTATAATGCATCGGTTAGCCATGTTTATCTCACCGGAAGCTCATTCCTCACACGTTTCGATTTCCGTCGACAGATCCTAGAATTTCACATGCATGTGGGGTTGACGTTTGCAATTACCCCTCGGGGTGGAAGCTTCTTCTTGCGAGCACGGTTGACCGCGAGTGAGCTGGCATCCTGCTTCAAGATGTGATCAATAATCTATGTTCCCGGTTTGTTCTTATCCTACTGAGAAGCACCGCGACCTCGCTACCATGCTGTTCCACTTGACCTGGTACCATCTTTAGGCAGATGGTATGAATAGAGGAAGGCCGACTCGCACCCAATGCTCATGAGAGATTGCTAATCAGTACGACAGTACTAGGGTATGCGTAACTCAGCGTTACTCAGGTGTTGCTTTGAAGCGAAGTTTTCCTCGGGCCGCCCTTGTTTCAGAACTGCACCTGCTTTGGTTCATATGCATCAAGCTTCTGTCACCGCTGCTCCTGAGCGGTCACCTTCACTACAGGACGCCGCCGCCTTTCCCCTCATTTCTTCCGTACTTGATAACGATAGCCCACGTCCAAAACCAACATCAAGCCTGCTCCCACTTCCCTTGCGAACAACGTTGCTATCGGACGTTCCATTTCTGTGATTCCTTCCGAATTATCTGTTTATGAGACACACTTACATTCCATTACTCCTTATGCCACGACAACCCCTTCGTTAACACCCGCCACTCAACGCATCACAGCTGGCGGCCCATTGAATATCGGATTAACTACAGAGCGGACGAAGTCACCACAATGCACAGAGGCACGTATTGCTCCTTTCCATGATGCCGAATGATCATGTGGAAAGACTGACCGTCCCTCCTCTAGACTTTGACTCTGGGCGGTGGACAAGCGGGGGAAGCGACCTCCAATCCTCTACTCCCTTCTCCCTCTCCGATGGCCGGCTTGTCGCAATCCATAGGCAGTCACCGGAGTATAGCGTTCATTGCGGTCATTGCGCTATGCGTACTTTTGTTCATCGTCAGCCTGTTGACCATTGCATGTGTCTATCTCCTTCGGAAAGAACTTGCGCGTGACATGGCGGCGGCTGCTGAAGAGAGCGCAGAAGCGTATTCAGAGTCTGGAGACCACACGAACATAGAGATGATAGAGGATACAATACCTCCCCAGCCATACAACGCGGTGACGATAAAGTCACATGAAGACTTCACGCTCCCTTCCAATTCAATCTGATCGTCCTCCAACATCTCCGAACAGGCATCACTGGGTCAAACTGTGAGCTCGCAGCTACCGGCATACGCGTCGGAAGCCTCCCGCTTGCTGCGGCCATATTCCCTTGCCGGTTAGAGGACCGTCCAGAACTCAAATGTGAGTGAACTGGAAACGCGAAGTGCAGAGGTTTCGGAGGCGGTGAACGCGAGGTATGACGCTAAAGAATGAGGATGCTGAAAATACAAGTAGGGGTTGCGTTCGGCTGCGGGGTGGGCAATCCTAGTCTCAAATCAAGACCGTCAGCGCGCTCTCGCGTTACGAGAGGGGATTGGTCTGAGCCTAGGGCAATCCTACAAAATAACATTGTAATCGTCTACCCTGTCCACGTATATACTGATACCTTTGACGGACATTGTGGCAACAGAGTATGGGGCCAAGGTCTCCCTTAACTCCGCACACTTTGCGACGTTGAGAAATATTCTACACAAGGCGAGTCAGCATTGATGGGTACCATTTTGACTCACGACGCACCTACAATAAGGAAAAACCGTACAGCAAACAATCTGGAAAACGCAGACTCGGGAGTTCAGTTTCGGTTAGTATAACCCTATAATAGGGTTCGGGTAGTTTTGCTGGGGATCCCGACATTTGCCGCACAACATCATCATGGAGGAAGAACGCGACGCAGTACGCTGTCAAAGCATTATTTTTGCCTCTAAAGAAACGTCTACAACATCTCCAGAGCTCAGTGGTGAGCATCGTGTTTGGGCAAGTCCGCCTCCAAGACCTCCAAGAATCCCTCTGCACCCTCTCCAACATGCTCCGCTCCAGTTGCGGCGACCTTGGGGGCGTCGGCCTTTGTGGGTTCAGCAGCATCGTATGCCGAGAGCTCTGCGGCGAGGTCGGAGGGGAGTGTGGGGACTTTAGGTGCTGGTGGAAGGGAGTACGCCTTGACGGCGCCAACGTGTGCGTCCTTGGCCTGGTGCAAGTCAGACATTTGTGAAAGGAAAACATGGGGCAGAACGCACAGTAGGAGGAGCCTTGTAACCCTTCAACTCCTTAATGTAAAGGTCCTGGACAATATCTAGACCGAATGGAACGCGGTTCATTAGGATGCAGTTGGTGACCTGGAATTTTGACTGAGCTGTCGCGTACCCTTCCTTGCCACGGCGGAGGTTGAGAACGCGGATGAGCGGGAGACTGCCCGAGCCTTTGGGACGAAAGCAAAGAGTCAGAGAACATGCGAAACTCTTAAAAGTAAGGAGAGCTTACAGCAACAGCGGCCTGCCTGAGGAGGGACATGATGGAAATAGGAAGAGATGTGTGACGACGTGACTGTCACGGCCTGGTGAAGTCACGGCTGCCCCGGCCGGTCTCGGCGACGCACTCGCAGGCGGGACTGCCGAGCCTGGTGCGTCACCGGCCGGAATATAAACGATTGGCCTCCTCTCGCTCTCTTCTCATCCTTTTATCCACAAACCACAATGCTCGCCCGTATCGTCCCCGCCTCTGCTCGTCGTCTGCCTCGCGCAGTTCCCGCCGCAACGCGTTTCTACTCCGAGAACGCTTTCGAGTACGTGGGATCCGTTGGACTTTGAGTGGGGCAAGTGCTAATCATTCGCGTTCGTTTACAGCAAGAAGGAGAAGGCTCACGAAGGTGAATGGCCGTGGAGCTTTGCGAGTACCCGTGCGCGAAGTTGAACATGTCGTTACATAGATCAATATGCTCGCACACACGAGAGGGCGCAGTTGGAGAAGATCAAGGCTGAGGTGCGTGTTACTGGTCTTCTGTTATTGTATACCAGGTTTCTTACCGAGACTATGTTCAGATCGAGAAAAAGAAGGCTGAGCTTGTGAGTGGTATCCTTTCACTTTATTGACCTCTCAGCTCACAGTGCTGCTCGCCATTCACTCAGGCCAAGCTCGAGTCTGAACATGCGGAGCACGAAGCCAAAGCCAACGGAAAGGCATAATCGGATGGAGTAGAATCTTATCTTGTGTTGTGAGTTCAGAAGCCGCCCTCTTTGCCCTAAAACATAAGGTGTCGTATTGATGACGCTTCGCTGGCAGGCCCGTTTCTCGTCCCTGTGTTCTCGTAGCAACTGTACCCATCTTTGCATCCAATGAACACTTGCATTCCCTTCCCTCTATCGAATTTAGTCATTCAACACAAGCATTGGCTAGTCAACGCTCATGTGCACCTTCACATTTGAGAAAACCAGTAACCCCTCTCACCATCACAGGCTTCGGCCCGCACTGCCGCCCACTTGCTCGATGTCATCATCTCTCGGACAAACTAAGATTTTGCATATATAAGGGCGGGGTATCCTCCCTTGCGGTTTCTCATCCCATCAAGCAAACTAGCAGCAATGGCCACAGAGCAGAAGAGCGCGTTGAATATCGTCATGGTAGAAGCTCTTGTTGCGGAGATTTGTCAGAATGAGTGTTGACCACGGTGGCATTACAGGGGGCGATGACATTTGGCAAAGAGGGGGCTGAAGGTAATGTCGCACGACCCTATCATTCCGTTATCGTTCTGCACTGACTCGTCTTGTTTTCCGTAGGTGCCCGCGTTCACACCATCGATGGTGTCTCAGCTATCTTAGATGTCTTTCAGAAACACGGTCACACAGAGGCGAGTTTGCTCGTCAACGCCCCGCACCTTCATGTCCTTAGAGCGGATAACATAGATCGACACCGCCCGCACGTACACCGGTGGTAGCTCTGAGGAATTTCTAGGGGAGGTTGGATGGCAACAACGCGGGCTGAAGATGGAGACGAAGCTCTATCCCAACGTAGTGAGCACTACGGACTAACCCCTCAATCACTGGTACTTAGTACGAGATCATTCAGTCTGGTTCCCGTTATTCTGGCACGCTCAAGATCAGCCACTCACCAGAAGATCTCCGTAAATTCTTGGATATATCTTTGGAAACACTGAAAACGGAGTACGTACCCATTCCTTCAACTCATAGTACGATACCATGTTGACAAACATGCCCGCTAGTTCCGTGGATATCTGGTACCTTCACGCACCAGACCGCACCACCCCATACGAGGTAACTTTCAAGGCCGTGAACGAGCTCTATAAGGAAGGGAAGTTCAAACGATTGGGCATCAGTAACTACATGTCGTAGGTTCATCGTCCATTTGTGCTAGAGTCCGTATGCTGAAAAAGACCTATGATTAGTTGGGAGGTAGCTGAGATTGTTGGGATCTGCAAAGCAAATGGATACATC